>OX103972.1:31296119-31331123 GCA_944470395.2 Schistosoma turkestanicum
AAAGACGCAATTCTATGACACCTACTATGTCAATAACAAGAACTTTGTTAAGCAATATGGTGTAAGTTTAGATTATAGTGTACATTATCATCATAGCTATCAGTCGGAACTATAATATTTGGCCCTTAATTATGATCATTAAATGATCTTGCCAAATGATATTTGATTTTATTATTTACTCGGTGGGGCTGGTAATTGCGTTTTACATTCAACATAGTCATAATTTTGTCTCGAGAAGTCTGGTTAGAGAACACAAGTAGTTAATTTTGTATTAAAAGCGTATTAGCGTTGGTTTAAATGCAGATCATCTCATCTAGCAGATTATATGTTCAACCATGAATACGAAAGGAAATAAAGCATATGGTGTATTAAGGTCATCTTGTAATTTCTTAACTCTGAAATCAAAAGGATATTTTCCTACTGAGACAGTAAATTCTAATTTGAAATTGCTTATATCTGGCGTTTAGATTGATATGGTCTTATCGCACAAGATGTATTTAGTCGTAGATATAACCTCTTATTGTCAATATTGTTCTCGCCATTTGGCTAACGGAAATACTTCTTCGAGTAAGGCTATAAAAGCAGCAGTTAACTGATACAGGTTATCATACGAGGATCAATTCCTATGAGTATTTGGTATCGCTGGTTTGTTTTTGGAATAGGAGCGTTAGAACTAGTGAACGTTTGTGTTAAAAACGTGAAAGTCCATTTGGCGGTTTTAAGTACAGTCGTTAAGGAATATCTGTTTTTAGAGTTACTGTACAAGTAACAAGCAAACACATCGTTTTCTGAGTATACATTGGTCATTCTCCAGTTTATTCGCAAAGCACAATACTTTCATATTAGAGCAAATATAAAAACGACTAGCTTGACTCTGGAATTATTTGTGAATGTTTATGTTCTCAAAAAGGAGAAACAAAAGATATTCGGACTAATAAATATACCCCTACTCACCTGGATACATTTAACTTGCAACCAGAACAGAATTAAATGATTAAGGGAAATATGAATACGACACATGGTACCGCACATAGTGAGTGATCTTCACCCTAACAGACCACTTAAACGTTTTTAAAGTAAAGGGAATCAATTTAGGGTAGAGTACAAAAGAGCTTACACAAATACCCATACAAACGTTTTCGAGTTTAGACCGATAAAGCTGTGAAACCACCTGCGCCAATTAGAAGTAATGATACCTTCCTCAAATCTCCCTAAAAGTGGGCCCAACGCTTACCTTCGTTCCATAGGTAATGAAGTAGATTAGTTAAGGCATTACTAATTGGTTACAGCCAATAACCAATTAATATTTCATTTAGATTTGAAAGAACTATACGTTTCTATATCCAAGACCAGTACACACTGCTCAGATGTAAATCCCAATAGACAGACAGTTAACTAATTTTACCTAACAAAGTTTGAGTCTTCGAAAAAATCCAAATCAATAATAACTGCTTTATTATATTCTTGGCATGTCTTCAAGAGTCTAAGTAACATGAAGGATATTAAGCACACGTAGTCATATTTAAAGAAACAAACAACAACTTCAAGGGTTTTACCTGCAGGTTTTATACCACAACATATTTCCGTATAAAATCTCCTATCGAATTCATCAGCGTAGTGAGCCCCTACTTTGTATCTGAGGCTATCTGAAAAGATGATCTCTCCCTAAAAAGTCATAAGGCTAAAATTTCCAAACATTCTTGGATATTCCATTTTCCCACACTGCGTGATATTTGCTTCCATTTGGAAAGTGCAGAGTTCCTTCTCCGTGAAACATACCGTCACAAAATTCCCCTTCGTAATACGTCCCAGTAGGCAGTGTATACTTTCCAAACCCCTCAAACCTTCACAATTAACCTTATTCAATGCGAAACAACCTGCCACCGTTAGTTTCACCCTCATACTTATCACCGAAGTATTCCATTCAGACTTGAAATGTGACAGCGAACTTGTTGTGGAGATCATTTATTTGATAGATTATAACAAATATACCCTCACGACAAACAGTTAGCTAACGTTTAGTTTGGAAGAGATGTTTTTTTTCCGAGAAATTCGAATTTATCGTATATTTTGCAAACGATCTTCTGGAAAAGGCCGGATAGTAGTAGATCTAGCAGAACAACAATTAATCCAGTGCTTCAACAACTCAGATGTCGAGCAGCGTGTAATAATGATGCCATGTATCAAATCAAACCAAAGCACAACGACTGTTTTTTGAAGCAAATCGAGAAGTATTTCCACGCCAATGCATCAGCCTATCTTAAAAACGCCCTTCACAATCGTCGGATCAAATATGGTAACTGACAGCGATTCAGTAAGTATACTCACAAGGTTACTAGTAGCATGTTAATTTTTACCACTGATTTTATGATCTTCGAGCAAAAGTTATGACTGTGATCATCTAGAATAGTGACTAAATGAAATTCAACGCTACTTGTTCACCAGGATGTACGTGATATTAGTTTTACTAAACGTACCACATCTTCGAATACATACGCACAATTCCACTGAAAATTTGGGATATCCACTATATTGTTGGTGATGATCATATACATCGGAAATACCCAGAGTTTTAATGACCTCACCAACCTGCCGAAAGTTTATAAAGGCAAACTCAGAAAGTATGAAACAAACCGTACTCAGCGAGATTGAATAAGTATTAAGTATACTGAAGAAAAATGGGATCAATCACCACAGAGGACACAATAACAAGTAGACGAATTATAACATCTGGGAATGATTTATGAACTCGGCTCTTGATTTATTTATTGACTACAGCTGTGTGATCTATTATTCCTAATAGCAGACCTCGAGAAAACATACTGCGCCGCTAAACTTGTTATAATTGAAGATACTAATCCCATAATTCCACAGATGCCTAAACATTGCTTGAAATATTACATCACGTCGCACTGCATTCATCCATTAAGATGTTTATGAGGACACACATACATAGGGAGGATAAATCAGACAGTGCGATAGATCACTGGTCATGGTATATGAGCCTAGATGGCTTCAAAATCACTTACTATCAAATGGTCCGATAAACGGGGGAAACGGAAGACTATATTCGCTGATAGCAAAACACCGAATTGAAACAAGGCACAAGATTGAGATCAAGACAGACTTCGAAAAATTTGTGAAGGATGGATTCTGAGGTGTATAGAGGCCTTGTCTATTCCTAAAGCAATACTCATCTCATCTGTAAACAGACAATTTGCTGTAGCCTTGAATTTACCATTTTTTGGCCTAGGGAAATGCGACAATCTGCTAGTCTTTACATACTATGCTAATTTTACCTCTCCGCTGTGATATAATATGAATATATAGAAATTAGATAGGTCTTACAAATTTGTAAGCCTGAAATCTGGTGTAGCCGTCATACAAACCGTTGCCACAATGTTCATTCAAACAAACGAAATGCATCTCGAACATTCTTGTATTTGCCACTCAAATTATTCAAAAATCTCCGCTTGGTCAGTGCCGTCAGCAAATAGAACTATAGCGCCTGTACACAATGTTAGTCAGTCCGTGCATCTTTTGGTAGGAATTCAGAAAATTCAAATTTGCAAACACATTTCTCGCTGCACTAAATCCGAATGTAGAACTAGGAATTGAATGTGAACATCACTTGACAACAATGTGCTGTAAAGATAATTCTACAGTTTCAACAGTATTCTTCCATCCTTATTATTAATTAAATGTTGAATGCTTTACAATGAGATTAACAACTGACCTCACTGAAGTAGACTAAAATAAGCCCTCACTAGCTCTTTCGTCATAAAAATACACTTTTCCCAACATCATATAAATCACTAATCAAACACAATTGCCTCGCTTTTATTCCAGTCAGCATCACATGATCTATTGATTTCTGTCATCAATACTAACAAGTAATTTAAAATCATCCATCAATTGATTTTATCCTATTTTAAAAAGCTAATCAGATGTGTCAGATGTCGTAGATATGTCAACTTCTGCTGATTGTGAAAATGCAACGAATAACAACGATCTTAATCATGATGATAATCAGTTAACGTCTGCAATGAATATCAATGATCAGGCAAATCTGCAAAATCAAGAAGAACAACAAAAAAGTTCACATGGAGAGCGACAACAGCAACAGGAACGTAGAACTGTTCAACATCATAAATTTATCGGTTACATTCCGACGACTAATCCTAAATGTTCACGTTATCATATGGTAGAGAAAGAAAGAAATGTTGACACTAGCGACTCATGTAAGCATTCTTGCAAGAATTCTAATGCACTAAATCGATTATCTACCTCGTCTGTAACTGCAACAACAGAAAAGACAACAGGAAATGTGAACCGGTCAGTGGGATCGACGAAATTTTTGAAGCCTAAGAATTCGGCGGAGCATATTTGTTCTTTAAAAAATAACATGGATCAAAGTAGGTTATCGGATTGCGTAAGTGAAAATGGTGATTCTGTGAATTGCTTCACTGATAATTTAAAACGTGCTTCGAAGAAACACATCTTAGTACCGTTGAAACAAATTAATAAACAAGATTCAAATAAAACTTTTGATACACCTCGTCCACATTCGGCTGCTCAATCCCATCAAAACCAATCACAAATTCCAGTCCTGTCCACATCACAAAGACAATATTCAATGAAAGTGCCAGCGTCCTCCACCTCTTTCTCCGTCAGTAATCGGTTATCGAATACAAATCAACGTCAATCGTCAACATCAACATCTAGACCACATATCTCACACTCATCAAGTTCTAAAGCTATTCTCAATAGACATTCATTAATAAAACAGAGGGCTACTCTACAGACTGCTTATTTATACGTTTCCACTATGGAAATTTGTTGTTCGGATACATCTTCAACAATCGGTCATTTCCTTGAAGTTGTCCCTATAAATGCGGTCGAACTCGAAATCAAAACTGTATCGAATAGTTTCAGTTCGATTGTAAAATATAAACCATTCACTTTCATGCAACATGTCAAGCTATACTTGATGAATAACTGTCCATTGAATTATTTACCAATTCATCAAATTGTTTCAGAAGATGAAATCAAGTCACTAGTCGTACCATCATTTCAAAATGATGATCATTTGTCAATAACGGCTGTGCAATCATTCACCGGAGGTAATTCTTTTTCTTTAGTGTTATGTATAATTCAATCGTGGTTTGTGAATATCTGTAGATAATTGGTTCATGGTCACGTGTAGATAACACTTTTACCAATACAGAAGTGACAGACGTGTTCATTTTGATGGATTCTATTCAGTATCGAAAATAATATCAAATGACAAGTTCAATGACACATAATTATCGTCAACTACAACACAAACCTGAGTAAAGTACTGAGTACTCGTTATGCACATACTTGGCAAACTGATGTTATGAACCTATATATACAGGTTATTGGTCAAGTAACAAGAATCAGCATAGCGGAAAGTACCTGATTGACTGTTTTCGTATAAGTCAGTGCAGAATAGCCAAGTCTGTTCTACACTATATTCTTCATTATAACTACGTAAAATCACATTTACTATTTTCGGTATTATTGTTAACATTCATAATTTTGTTATTGCTACTTTAAAAGTATTTCGATTTCCTTATCTGAATATCGGCAGAATTTGAAAGTGTCGCAGAATATTTGTTCTTTGTTTTAACTGATACTAGGGATTAATAGTCAGGAAAATGACTGATACGACTTTGATCAACATATTAAATCTCATTTGCTTACTTTCATCTCACTAGATTACGGTGAGATGTGCACATACACAAAATATCACACTGCAAATTGAATATTATCACAACAAATGAATGGAATTCATAACATAAGCAGAATTAGAATGTGTACATTAGTAATTACGAAAGTGTAACGTACTAAATTAGTTAAGTGGATCAAGACAAACACAGTTGGTTGGAACCTAAAACCTACATCGATTGTTGTAAATTCACATCACCTTGTACATTGAATCTATATATGTATCTGCCGTCTATATTGATCTCATATGACCTGTAGAATTAGTTGATCTACTTCAATTTTGTGACAGATCGAATCGCCATTATTATTATTATTATTATTATTATTATTATCATTATTATTATCACTATTGTTCAGTGATATGATCACTCGACTTCAGTCACTAACTCAATCGTGTGTGAAACAGTGTGGGGATGAAACAGAGCATCGTACAAAATGTAATCAATGCACGAAATAGCAAATTTCTCAACTGTATGAAAAAGCTTGTTAGTCTAATAGAATGAGTCGACCGTAAAGAAGTATTTCAGTGAACAAAGATATCAACCATTGATTTCAGTGTTGTTGGAATACCGGCAGACATGTCCGACATCATAGCTGTTTCAGATAGTTTCTCTTATGGATAAATTTGACTAAATGGGGAATAGCGAATGTAGCAAGATAAGATGAATTCTCGAATGATCTCTAGATGTAGCTCAATTTTCTATGCAAGCAAATTTACTGAATCCTTATTTTCCATTGAATAAATAGGGGATATCTCGCCAACGTTCTCAGGTATTCGGTAAAGTGTCTCAGTTTACCATACTATACTTTCACAAAACTACCCCATTTCTTCTGTGCACTTACAAGGGGATCTATCTGTTTATAGGGCTTTACCAAGGGAAAAATAAGTTCTCGACAAATGTCGTTGATTGGTTAACTATATCGCAATTCGAAAACTATTTTCTCTGCATCAATTCTCATCATTGTCTTGTTATCTCCTAAAAAATGCAACGATTTCTCTGCTTAACTTTTGTCACAGAAATCCAATCAAATGTTCATAGTCAAACCGATCTAGACAAGCGTTGTTTGAAGAAGAAACACTCGAGCGTAGTGTCAAGAACACCAGCTGACTTATCAGCCAGTGTCACATGTTCATCAGTGTCACCATCGTTGTCATCTCCCTCGTCCTCCTCCTCCTCATCATCATCATCATCAGCATTAGTCTTGATGGATCCCAACCATCAACAATTAGCCACCGAATCATATATTGCAACGCCAACGGATCATTCAATCGACAATGGTGACATCATTTCGACAATACTGGTTGGTGGGTAAGTGTTGTTGAATATTGTCCACCACCTGCGTACATGAAATCACTTTTATTCTGTACAGTTAGTTGATACTTGTTTTGACCGTCATGTCACTACTGATTAAGCTTTATCAAACGGGTTTGTAGATCCGATCTAAATCAATGTCATCATTCTTGAATGACTGACATGAATGTCGGGCTTGCGAATATTCTCTGGCACTCTCACAATACTCACTACAATCCAGAATGTTGACGTACTTACTCCCAGTCAATTAGTGAGTGTAGTAGTTTTCCGAATGGATTGATGCTAGTGATAACATACTGTGACATTTCACTGATAGTTTTGTTTGTTTATGTGTGTGTGTGTAACATCCCACCTTTCATTCATTATACTTCAATGATTTGTCCTTTAAATGATTCGATGATTATCTCGATCAAAATTTTTTATTTGTAATAATTCGACAACAGCATCGATTATTGTACGTTTGATTGTGTGTGTGCATGACTACTCGCCTATTGCATGTCTAGTCTGACTACAAATACTTAATCATTGCTTCAGTGAATGATAGTTGTCTCAGTCGCCTTCTCCGATTCGCTCCACTCTAGAGTCAAGTTTTGAGCCGCTAAATGTGTGTGTAGTGGAAGAGGGCATGTTTCTTGTACAGTTTAGTGTTTGTCACAATTGGGACAACTTGTTTTGTCAGTGATATTGGATCAATCTTCTTTCACCAATGCATTTTCTGTTTTGAATAAAACCGAGTGGAGTGATTAAGAGTTGGTTTGTGGGCAAGATTCACTTTGTCACTTCACTCATTTCTATTCCTGACGATTGCATTGTTGATGGTAGTTTCTTCATACGAAGAGTCGGTGCACCTGAAATCTTAACATTTCTGATACTTTCACGGACCATTTTATCTTCAAAATAGCATTACTTCGCTAGAATATGTTTAGATGAATTGTTTTGTGCACAAGCATTAAATCATTTGTGTATCGCAGATGACCGTAATTTTTTGTTCAGATTGTTTACGAAGTACACAGCAATGAAAACTTTATTCTGATATTTTGTTTCGGTTCGGAACGCTGTTGTTGCTGTTTTGTTGTGCTTTAAGTTTTTGTGCCAACGAAAGAGTTTTATTTATGTAACTGTATTATTCAGTAGTAATTATTCTTTAGAAAGTTAATAACTGATTGAGAATCGATTATTTGAATTGGCTTACTTCTTCTAAGGTTAATGAAATCTATTTATTAACTGTTATTTTATGTCTTATTCCAGAAATGATCTGTCAGAATTGTTGAGTGCCGAAATCATACAAATTCAATCGGATTCCAATCTGACAATTTCTACACAAAATGTATCAGAAAGACGCGTTGTCCCAGTCAGAACAACTATCATCAGGGATTTTGTGAATTCTTCAAATTGCATTCCTGTCACTGAAGCTTCTTACAAATCACATAAAATGAAAATAAAAAATGTACAAAACATATCCTACCAAAGAACTGATCACCTAAATGATGAAGTATTAATCAATTCACCATTGAACACAATGTCTACAACATTGAACAAAGTTATTTGTAAAGTCAACCACACCAAGAAACATGATGATGATGATGATGATAACGGTGCGAATCATGTTGATGGTGCAGGTGATTATGACGACAAGGACAATTGTGATAACTCATCACATCATATCACTTATTCACAGATGATTGAAATTCAGAACGGCTGTATTGATTGTAAATTATTTGTCGAGAGATTATCACGTAATACTTTAATATTTATATATAACAATGTTAATGATAACAATAGTAATTATAGTAGTAGTAATGATGAACATCTTTTGTATCCTGCTTATAGCTTGCCTGCAACACCAATGTTTCCACCTCTTCCTTTGCCTGGTCCCGATGTTCCTGATTTTAACAATCAGAACACAAATTATTTGTACAGAACAACATCATATTTATTTAGATGTTTAAGTAATGCAAGTTTCACAAAATATTCATCATATTTTCTTTTTTTGTGTACTGTACTATATTGGCTACGTGCATCAAGATAAATACAGTTGGTTGGAACCTAAAACCTACATTGATTGTTGTAAATTCACATCACCTTGTACATTGAATCTATATATGTATCTGCCGTCTATATTGATCTCATATGACCTGTAGAATTAGTTGATCTACTTCAATTTTGTGACAGATCGAATCGCCATTATGATTATTATTATTATCATTATTATTATTATTATTATTATTATTATTATCATTATTATTATCACTATTGTTCAGTGATATGATCACTCGACTTCAGTCACTAACTCAATCGTGTGTGAAACAGTGTGGGGATGAAACAGAGCATCGTACAAAATGTAATCAATGCACGAAATAGCAAATCTCTCAACTGTATGAAAAAGCTTGTTAGTCTAATAGAATGAGTCGACCGTAAAGAAGTATTTCAGTGAACAAAGATATCAACCATTGATTTCAGTGTTGTTGGAATACCGGCAGACATGTCCGACATCATAGCTGTTTCAGATAGTTTCTCTTATGGATAAATTTGACTAAATCGGGAATAGCGAATGTTGCCTGATAAGGTGAATTCATTTATTTCACAGATTCTCTTCTTCTGCTTATGATTTGCAAACAACAGTGCTTACCATTTATAACCAGTGTGTATATACAACCTTATCAGTTTCATGAAGATTCTTGTGTTGTTGTCTGAGTTTTATCTATCTTACTCTGCTAATCGATTGAATTTTATACAGGCATCGATTTCCATTCTGTACAAACAGGTCGGCATGTGTTTTGTACAATGCTTTTTCCACAATTTTCATAGGTAGTTTCACGTGAATATTCAATCATTCTTACTATTGAGTTTAATTTGAAATCTCTCACAGGTTTCAAATTTTTTTCTCTAAACTGTAATAAATATTTTTAGAAGCATTATCTAACCATATGTAATGTTCCTCCCATCAACTGTTTTACTTTCTGAGGGTTTGATTAATAATAATATGCTAGAATATGAACAGATTTTCACTTGTTTCCAAAATGAACGTCATCGTAGCTTATGTGTCATTTCGCTAATAATCCAGTAGTATATCATCGTTGATGTTTTCAGTTCAGCTGGAAATTACACCCTGTGGTAAAATGCTTTATATGTCAATATTTCCTCATTGTTAGTTATCAGCGGGAAAGGTGAAGTAATCAGTAACACTGAAGAACAGCGAAATAGGTGGATAGAGAACTTTAGGAAACTCTTGAATCGACCAGCTCCACTGAACACACCCAACATCGAAGCAACAACCACGGACCTCCCAATCGATGTAGGCCCACCAATAATACAAGAGACCAGTATGTCCATCAGACAATCAAGAGCGATAAGGCAGCAGGACCAGACAACATTACAAATTTAACGTTATCGTACCTTATGTGTCATTTCGCTAATAAGGCTTTGTATCATTGATGATGTTAATGACTTCCTGTGGTAAAATGCTTTATATTTTATCACGTATGTTCTCAATGATCGCTTAAGTGATGGAAGTTGTTTAACGACTAAATTGCTTGGTTCTATAGTTCTTAGTCTTCGAGTTCTTTGAATTAGATCGATTGAACTGAACAGTATGAAGGTTTGTATTCCTTCAACTAGTTTATTTATCGAATATTGATCTCCAAACTTATAATCACTTATCACACACCTCACACACCAGAAGTAGCTGACACTCACCAAGATGCACTTGTAATAATTAATCTGATATTGTCGTCTGTAAATCACACAATCATTCATGGAATTCATTGTATTTGTGTATGAACTTCTTTGAAAGTCCTCACCTATTCAATAACTATGAGTAGAAACAACTGGTTTAGTTGGATTTGGTCTCTGAAACTCGGTCATCATTGATAATACATGATATGTCAACTTCTATTCAAAAAGTGGTTAGCTTTTGATATATGGGATGTAAATGCTTGTAGATCTCTACCACAACAATTCGCAGACGTAGCAGTAACTGCAAAGATACTCCACATTCTCTTCAAGAAGATTTGGGATGAAGAACAAGTGCTAACAGACTAGAAAGAAGGATACCTCATCCACATGACAAAGAAAGGCAATCTCAGCATGTGTAACAACTACAGAGGCATCACTCTCCTCTCAATATCAGGCAAAGTCTTCAACAGGGTGTTGTTAAAGAGAATGAAGGACTTTGTAGACACGCAACTTCGAGATCAACAGGCTGGATTTCGTAAGGATCGATCGTGTACCCACCAAATTGCAACATTTCGCAGCATTTTGGAACAATCAGTTGAATGGAACTCACCACTCTACTTCAACTTCATCGACTACGAGAAAGCATTCGATAGGGTGGACAGGACAGCCCTACGGAGGCTTCTTCGACGCTACAGAGTGTCTGAGAAGATAGTCAACATCATACGGAATTCTTATGATGAATTAAACTGCAAAATCATGCACGGAGGACAGCCGACATATTCGTTCGAAGTGACGACCAGTGTCTGTCAAGATTGCTCACTCTCACTCTTTCTCTTTCTCCTGGTCATCGACTGGTTCGTGAAGATGTCAACATCTGGAGGGAAGCACAGCATACATTGGACAGCAGGGATGCAGCTTACAAGTGTTTATTAACATTTGTCTATGCAAGATACTTTGGATTCACTGGACAGACACCATCAGCAACAATCTACTGCGGTAGAGAACAAACCAGATTCTAGTGGAGGAGGAAGTCAGGAAGATGTGATGGAAGTGGATAGGACACACACTACGGGAAGCATCCAACTGAGTCACAAGACAAGCCTTTTCTTGGAAACCTCAAGGTAAAAGGAAAAGAGGCTGGCCAAAGAAATGGAGATAGACATGTGAAGAATGTACAAAAATTAGACAGAACTAGAAAGGAAGGCGGCGGACAGAGTTAGAGGTTTGAGAATACTGGTTGCCGGTCTATGCTCGATAGGTGGTAAACAGGCATAAATAAGTAAATAAGTACCACAACAATTTATCCTTGATAAAATATGTTTCGATCTATTGATATATGATCAACTGATAGTTTTTACAAAATTTCAATTAGTTGGTTTTTTGCCAGAAGTTCTTATATAAATTTAAATGCATTAATGATATTCAACCCTTCGAATCCCAGTTAGTAAGGCAATAAAGTTAGTTGGAATATATAACTAAATGACTGAAATTGAACTATTATCATAATTAACTAGTTATAGTCTATCCTTACAATAACTAAAAGCTAAATAATAGAATTGTTAGATAATTTTATGGCATTTTGGTTTAATTAAAAAGAAAAAAACAAACTATGATACATTGTTTTGTTTTTGTAAAATGGGTCACCACTACACATCTCGTTCCGTCTATTTACTTTACTTTACCATAAACTTTTATGCGTAAAAAAAATACACACTAAATAACCATTTGATATTTAGATTTATTTATTGTTGAATACAATATATTTATTTTTGTTTAAAATCTAATGTCATTGTTTCTAATCATTGGCGCATTCAAATAACAATTGAATATGCACTCATCTTTTATTATTGATTAAGTGTCCTACGTGTTGTATACACACACACACACATACACACACCGACACAAACCTACATATATATCAACTGCCTAAAGGATTGTTGCGCTACTTTGATTTAAACTATGGATTCCTATAAAAATAAAAATGACAAAAACCAAATCGATCGATATGCATAGAACTATTTTAGAACAGTTAGTACTTTTTTTTGGCAATGAAAGAGAAGCAGTTATTATTGTAAGAATGAATATATATCCTACAGAAAGATATTGTGTTTTAAGAGAGAGGTGGGAGAGAGCATAAGTGATGATATTATCTGTAGAATACTGGTACTTGTTACTATACATCACACGATACACATAAAAATATGGCAACGATCAACAAAGATTTATATACATATATATACATATATATATATATATATATATATATATATATATATATATATATATAACTCAATAGTAATATTTCTTATAGACTATGAAGATGGGTGACGTGGGTCAGAGTCTCGCCAGAAACATTAATTCCCTTACCACCAACAATTACGCTCTGCTGAAGGGTTTCAGTTAACATGAAAGCTTGCTAGACCCAGGATATCTTACTTACTAGCACTAATCAGCTAATATTATAAATGTTCGTCATGAAATAAACAATAAGGCTCAGATAACAAGATATAGTAACGATATACGTGTTGGTAAATCAGTCACATTTTAGTAAAATTCTCATTATTACTATTAATATTATTATTATTGTTATTATTTCCAACATTTTTTTCTATCATCAGTTCTCGTATTTTTGAAATCATTAGATATTATGATAAAGCAACGAGATGGCATAGTTCATCTGAAAAAAAAATGTATTAGCGCTATACATTTCAAACAATCTGGTCACACATATATTTGTCAAGGCATTTTCTAAGAAAACAAATAAAAGGTCAATTAAATAAAAGTTCAAATAAACATAAGGCGATAATTGTAAACAAAAGAGAGAGAAAATTAACATGGTATATATATACAGAGAATAGTAGATTGTCATATATCCCTGGGCCATAAAATGGTTTGGATATTATCAGGGTAAGTAAATTTAAGGGCTAAAACAAATTGTCTTTCTACAGGATGAGGCAACTATGACAAGGCTTCTTTTTCCCACCTTCATCGCATCATTTGATAGTAAGTGATTTTGAAGCCATTTAGGCATACATGCCATGACTCTTGGTAGATCGCATTGTCCTACTACTCCTCCTTATGTATGTGTGTCCACACATACATATAGATTGATGAATGCAACGCGATGCGATGTCCGTGGTTGTTGCTTCAATGTTGGGTGTGTTCAGCGGAGCTGGTCGATTCAGGAGTTTTTTAAAGTGCTCTATCCACCTATTTCGATGTTCTTCAGTGTAGCTGACTACTTTACCTTCCCCGCTGACAAGTAGCAATGAGGAAATATTGACTGTCTCATATCTGTTGAACAAATATTCGTCCTCATCACAATTCAACAGTTTAGTGAATAGTACTTCAGCATTTGAAGAGTTAGTTTACTGTATTCTACTTCTACTGTAAAAATTACGATTACCATCTCTTCATATCCTTTTGAAAATTGTGGGTAGGAAATGGAAAACAGATACATTTGTTTGGACATGTGTTATGTATGATTACAAGAGCCTTCTACTAACTAGATTTCATTCTATTTATCTAACCATTTCAAACTTATCCAGTTTTTCAGACAGTATGACTGATTATATAGTTTGATACTTTGTAGAGTTTGATGGCGTAATAGTAGTAGTGCATTATATCTAGCATGTATTGAATGGTGACATGCTATTGGCTGGAACCCTACGCCAACGGGTACACACATAACCTATGTTCCTTACTTGTCAACATATATCAAGAAGTTGTACCTGAAATGTTCGGTCAATAAACGTTATCAAGAGAAAGAGAATGCTTAAATTCCTATTATTTTTAGTAGCGTTTATTGTATTCATAAAATTTCTTCTTGTAGTTGATATTTACTGATAACACTTCATAACTAAATGGCTGATTTTTAGTTTATTTACTCTTGTGTACAAAAATTACGTTCCAATCAATTCATATTTAGATAACTTTATGATTTATTATTTTCTCTTCGTATGAGTTAAAAGAAAAAGCAAATCAAATATGTTTTAATTGTCACAGTTCGTTGTTGTATCTCATCCTCTTGTGGTGTGAGCTACTTATAAGTAGTATATGACGTGAGTGTCAACGTAATGTCTGACAGCGGAAGATGGGGAGAGATCAAGAAAGGAAGAGTTAGAACACAATGGAATTAGTATGAAACGCATGAATAGTGACAATGGATTGATGTTTTGCAACAGGATCAGTCCAGTTCGATATGATGAACTGTTATTTTGCAAATGAACGATTTACGATATGGTTTTCCAATTTTACTGAGTAACTCTGTAATTTTCGTTAAATACAATTCGGTTGCCCCACCTGTGTTCTAGTTCACTACACTCTATGTTCACTATATCATTTCTGTGACTTTATTACAATAACAACAAACCATTCATAATTGTTTTTGTTTTTACCTTGAAATTATGAATGAATCATAGTTAGACCATCGTTAGAAAAACATGGAAGCACTACCTGGCCGTCTCGTCCTAGTATGAAACTCTTCAGCAGCGCTACCATGACTCCTGTTACTCGCAGGATTCGAACCCACGACCTATTATGGTCTTGCGCGTGAACGCTTAACCTCTAGATTCATGAACTAATTGTATTTTATCAGTATGACTTTTTATTTTTATACTTTTGCATACATATTGTTAAGGTTATTATCACTATAATTATTAATATTAATATTATGATTATTATATTTATTACTATTATTATAATTAGAGTGCAATGTTTTGTCTCAAATTTGTCCTCGTTTCTTTGTTGAAATTATTTTGATTGTGAACAACTAGTCATAATAACAGTGTAGTTATTGTTTGATAATTGTTTGCACAATATTGTGTATTATTTTGCATAACTTTTAATGTATGAACTTATAATCGATTTCTGTCTGCATGTAGGATGACTGTGTTCAACATTAAATTATGAATAACCATTAACTGAATTTTGAGAAATTTAAGCTGCATCGGTTTTACTTCACGATCTAATCTTAACAATCAAAAGAAACACTGAAAACACTAGGATAATGTTTAGTTGATAATTTGTGAAGACTAGTTCATGGTTTTAATTCACAGATATTGACTTTATTTTAAAAAACTATTGGAAAATGAACAGTTGTTTCGTTCTAGTAAAAAACTTCCTTGCAGTCCTAATCCACGACTGCAAAAGTAGTGTTGTTATGGTATAATCACCATGGAAACTGAAGACTTTCTTAAGTTTAGTCATGTACGAGATCCAAGGGTTCTCACTACTTATACTTAAAGCAGTCGTAAAACTAGCACGAATAATCGGTCCAAAGTTTCTTCCTTTATATGACGATCTAGATAAAGTACTCGGTCTGAAGCCCCTCTGGCGTTACTGCTGGTCTCAAGCCTGGAAAATAGGAGGAGGATTTGATATCGCGTTAGCAGTTCAACCCTGTGGAAAACCAACTCGCTATAAAAACGCTCACCGGAAAAATTAATTCAAACCATCTAAAGTCTGCCGTGATAGTTGGAAAGTCTTCACTTAGAACAGTTATGATGTCTCACGATGGAAGCCGAGTTTTTTTGGAAATCACAAGACTGATGCCCCTTTTGAGAACCAGATCAACAATTAATGTAGGTACATGAAATACCCGCACATTGTGGAAGACCGGAAGTCATACACGTTGCTGTAGAAATCAAAAGATACAACCTGGTGATACTTGGAATTAGAGAAACACATTAGACACAGGTTGAACAGAAAACATTAGCTTCAGGAGAGATTCTCTTATACTCTTATATCGGACTGTACTAAAACATGTTTCTTCGGAGCACGTTTCAAGTGATCAATGAAGTCATTTACAGAACCACCACTCTCACTTACGCAATCCAATAATCTACTTTGATCTATGTTATCTTTCAAGGAACAAATATTCTCAACTGAGTGCTTAGGTTTTAGGCATTTCGTCAATCCTACTGACTGGTTCACATTTCTCACTGTCTTTTCTGTAGAAATTGTTTCATTAGAAATTGACATATATTTGCGACATCTGACACACCTGATTTACTTTTGAAAATAGAATAAATCAATCGATGAATGATTTCAAATTAGTTGTTAGGGGTGATGATGGAAATCAATAGATCATGTGATGCTAACTGTAATGAAAGTGATGCAGTTGTGTTTAACCAGTAGTGACTTCTATGATGTAGAGAATAGTGTATTTTTATGACGAAAGAGCTAGTGAGGACTTATTTCAGTTTACTTGAGTGAGGTCAACTGTTTATCTCATTGTAAAGCATTCAACAGTGAAGTAAAAATAAGGATGTTAGGATACTGTTGAAACTGTAGATTCATCATCGCTGTACACTGTTGTCACGTGATGTTCACTTTCATTTCCTACTTCTACACTAAATGGAAAGAATTAATGAACGGAGAGACATGGAAAGCTCTCTCACATGGACTCCCGCACACATACTCGCTACTGAATTTAATATGCACATTGTAATGATAAATTTACAAAGTAATAGAAGTATTTGTATGACTGAACTTGTAGGTCTCGTTCAATTACTACGATTGAGTTAATACAAGTTGATTTTATTGGTTAATAATGGTAAGTTTAGTTTTCCCAAATATCACTAAGAGAATCATTCAGCTGTGAATCAAATACTTTTATCAACATCTTTGTTAATCTACTAATTTTCTGTGGTTCAGATCCTTATAACGGTTTTATCATCCTTCAAAATAAATAACTCTATCTATGCTAACTGATTTAAGTATGATTTTAAATAAACAAAATCTCATACTGAATGGGTGTATTTTTTGTCAGCGATGGCATTAGTAACCATGCTCATTGATCATTGAATAAACCAACTAGTTTATTGTAACATATCACAAAGGTCAGTTGGTAAATTCACTGGTCCGGTTATATCGTGTGTTTGTATAATCTATAGTTTAGCATTATGAGCTCATTGTCAGGAAACGAATAATTTAACCGATGTTTCAATCCATCGTTGCAATTCCGATAGAAATAAGGTTACATATACCTATCGCCAATGAACTTACTTGTGTCGCACACTTACGAAAATGTATTACTTGATTGGCTGGAATAGGTTAGGTATTAGTCACTGCTAAACCATATCAAAAAGTGTGGTTAGTTAGGTATGTACGACGTATATTTTAGACCATTTGCTATTTCACTATTTCCAGTTATCTTCACTATTTGCATTTAATTTCCTAGAATCAGTCTCCTAGGTAACTTTAGTGTCTAATTCTATCTCACACCCAAATGGGTTGTCATTTCTTTTGAGACGATCAATTCATTTATTCTCACGTATTCACTTCGTGTGCTTGTGGATTTGTGATCTCTGCTGTACTATATATAATAAGCTGTAGTCAAGACTTCGTATTATCTTCTGAATTTTATGCACCGTCGGGAGTTATTGAATAGCAGTTATCAGGGCAAGTAATATAAAAAGCATAGGAATTATCTCAGAGATATTCCACTACATAATCAGTGATGATCATCACTTTTTTCACCCTAATTATGAGACTGTATACCAGAAGTTAATTGAAAATAAACTCTAGATATCATTCAGTCAGTATCCAGTGAAGAATTCTTGTCATTCACCTTCAATACTCCTGTGAATATGTTACAGATAGTTCTTTTTAATTCATATCTGGGGTGATCATTCTCAAAATAAACCTAAACGTCAAGTTTGAAATGGACAACACCGGATATGAAGAAATCATGTGATGACATGGACTGTGAGGAAGGAACAAATGCCGTGAGATATTCACAAATCAATGTGCCTTCAACAAGCTGGTCATAGACGGTGCCATATTCCTACAAAAACATATACACAAACATACATGTGTTTCGCTGGATCACACTGCGAAGAACAAAATCGATCACATCTGCATCAACACAACGTTCAAAAGGACTACGGATAGTGTGAGGAAAAAGAGAGAAACTGACGTAGTTTCAGATAATCACTTGGTGCTGGCCAAGATAAAGGTGAAACAGTCATAACAAGGAAGGCAAAGCAATCACCGACATCCAAAATCACAGAAACGTGTGGGCAAAGAAATGAGGAATTCCTGAATAGACCAGTCCAGTCGAACCCGCCCAACATCGAAGAAGCACTCATGGACCTCCCAATCGATGTTTACTCACTTACAATTGAAGAAATCACCATGGTCATCAGACAAATTAAGAACGGCAAAGCAGCGGGACGAGAATGCATTCCAGCTGAGGTATTGAAAACAGAATTAGCAGTAACTGCAAAGATGTTTCACTTTCTATTCAACAAGATGTGGGATGAAGAACAAGTACCAACCGACTGGAAAGAAGGACACTTCGTCAAGATACCAAAGAAGGGAAATCTCATCAAATTTTAAGAAAAGTATGGTGCGACAAACGTAATAAAACAGTCCGAGTTCCGATATTTTAAATACTAGAAAAACACATTTGGGACAAGAGTGCCTACAGTAAATGTAAAGTAATTTGAACAGAATAGGATTAATTTACCGGAAATATTGTAACATAAAGGTTAATTGGACCTCAATTTGTGGTATCGATTAGTGCGCAATAGATGACATCAGTCGATCAATAATCATGTCGACACTTTTTCAAGTGTCAAAAGAAAATGACTGTCAATAACAAGAAAGAAGATAAATTTACATTCAATGTGTTTTTATTAACACATAATACATTGTACATACATATATATGTATGAATGAAAAGAAGTGAGCAGTACAATCCCATAAACTATCAAGGGAAAGTGCTTTGCCTCACCTATTATTTTTTATTTATTCGACAACCTATGGTTGTGATACATACATACATCAAGATGAGTGAATAATTTGTACAAATTTGTTTTTTTTTTCAAAACGGTGGTGCTGCATTGTCTGTCCATGTTATAGTAAATGCATTTCTAAAGAATAAATCAAAACTTGTTAATAATGTTTCACTGCCACATTCAATAATTCGTTTGATCAGTGACAGTAATGTATAAAACAATATTTGTGACAATGTGTGTTGTCGTCTACAATCTTCATTATGTATAGTTATCTGAGTATCTGGTGGAGAAAATAAACATTTTGTTAAAAAATCAATAAAATATAATACTGTACAAAAAAAGAAAAAATATGATGATAATTTTATGAGACCTTGATTACTTAAACATTCAAATATATATGATATTGTTTTATACAAATAACTTGTGTTCTGATTGTGAAAATCAGGATTATCGGGACTAGAAAAAGGAAGAGGTGGAAACAATGGTGTTGTAGGCAAGATATAAGTAGGATACAAAGGATTTTCACGATTATTATTATCATTATTATTGTTATTATCATTATTATTATTACGTAAAAGTAGTAAACAATTCTGTGATAATCTTCTACGAATAAATAATTTACAAATATAAGAGTCGTTGGGTAGTTCAATGTTCTCTGAATGAGTTATATGATGTGATGAATTATTACAATTGTCCTTGTCGTCATTATTACCTGCACCATCAACATGATTCGCACCGTTATCATCATCATCATCATCATGTTTCTTGGTGTGGTTGACTTTACAAATAATTTTGTTCAATGTTGTAGACATTGTGTTCAATGGTGAATTGATTAATACTTCATCATTTAGGTGATCAGTTCTCTGGTAGGATATGTTTTGTGCATTTTTTATTTTCATTTTATGTGATTTGTAAGAAGCTTCAGTGACAGGAATGCAATTTGAAGAATTCACAAAATCCCTGATGATAGTTGTTCTGACTGGGACAACGCGTCTTTCTGATACATTTTGAGTAGAAATTGTCAGATTGGAATCCGATTGGATTTTTGTGATTTCGGCACTCAACAATTCTGACAGATCATTTCTGGAATAAGACATAAAATAACAGTTATTAAATAGATTTCATTAACCTTAGAAGAAGTAAGCCAATTCAAATAATCGATTCTCAATCAGTCATTAACGTTCTGAAGAATAATTACTACTGAATAATACAGTTACATAAATAAAACTCTTTCGTTGTCACGAAAACCTAAAGCACAAGAAAACAGCGACGCAGATAAAATGGTCTGTGAAAGTATCAGAAATGTTTATATTGAGGGTGCATTGACTCTTCGTATAATGAAACTATCATCAACAATGCAATAGAAATAAATGAGTTAAGTGATAGAGTGAATCTTGCCCACCAACCAACTCTTAATCACTCCACTCTATTTTATGCAGAATAGAAAATGCATTGGCAAAAGAAGATAAATCCAATATCATTGACAAAACAAATTGTACCGATTGTGACGAACATTGCATTGCACAAGAAAAACGCCCTCTTTCACTGGACACATAAATAACAAAACTACCAGTGAAATGTCACAGTATGTTATCACTAGCATCAATCCATTCGGAAAACTACTACACTCACTAATTGACTGGGAGTAAGTACGTCAACATTCTGGATAGTAGTGAGTATTGTGAGAGTGCCAGAGAATATTCGCAAGCCCGACATTCATGTCAGTCATTCAAGAATGACGACACTGATTTAGTTCGGATCTACAAACCCGTTTGATAAAGCTTAATCAGTAGTGACATGACGGTCGAAACAAGTATCAACTAACTGTACAGAATAAAAGTGATTTCATGTACGCAGGTGGTGAACGATATTTAACAACACTTACCCACCAACCAGTATTGTCGAAATGATGTCACCATTGTCGATTGAATGATCCGTTGGCGTTGCAATATATGATTCGGTGGCTAATTGTTGATGGTTGGGATCCATCAAGACTAATGCTGATGATGATGATGAGGAGGAGGAGGACGAGGGAGATGACAACAATGGTGACACTGATGAACATGTGACACTGGCTGATAAGTCAGCTGGTGTTCTTGATACTACGCTCGAGTGTTTCTTCTTCAAACAACGCTTGTCTAGATCGGTTTGACTATGAACATTTGATTGGATTTCTGTGACAAAAGTTAAGCAGAGAAATCGTTGCATTTTTTAGGAGATAACAAGACAATGATGAGAATTGATGCAGAGAAAATAGTTTTCGAATTGCGATATAGTTAATCAATCAACGACAATTGTGGAGAACTTATTTTTCCCTTGGTAAAGCACTATAAACAGATAGATCCCCTTGTAAGTGCACAGAAGAAATGGGGTAGTTTTGTGAAAGTATAGTATGGTAAACTGAGACACTTTACCGAATACCCGAAAACACCAACACAAATCTCACTTCATTTTCAAGTTTCCATGGTGCGGATAGCCGGAAAATGACAACCGCCCTTATTACCTGTAAAAGCCTACGAGACCTTATTGGTCACGATCATATCCTTCCTACACCACCTAAAGTTAAGATATTCATCCGATATGCTAAAAGAATTATTGGTCAATTCATAACGGTTAATTCCTACTGGTCAATTTTATGGTCGTCCTAGATATCAATGTTACGTGCTCCGATGTTGTTTCATATTGGTTGTCCTACTATCAATGTCACTTCAAATGTTGCTTCCTATTGGTCGTCCTAACTGTCAATGCCACAGAATTCGATGCTGTTTCCTATTCGACTAAAATGTATAAATACGCATTATTTGTAACGTTTTATGACCACGACCAGGACCAGGGCTCGGTACCGGATCCGCAACCCGAGATCCTGATTTTCTTCTCGATTCGGACCTCGTAATTTCTGGATGCTTGTAGAATACACGTTCTACTTCATATCAAGTCTTCTTATTTTTACTAAATGTGGGGGTTGGGATAATCGGATTTAGTAGCATGTCGTGTCGCCGGATCCTCGCTCTCGTTTTCCGACTAGGTAATCTCGTAATAGTTCAAGCATATCAGAATGACGTGTTTACGTGCAGGCGTATCACCTATTATTTCTCTTATCTGCACGACTTACCCTTCTCACATTCCTATATCATCACCACCGCTAATGCAAAAGATTCGAGTTCCCGAAACGTTATTCCTGGCCTCTTGAAACTCCGTTCTCAGATGCATATTGGAGCTTTTAGTGCCCGAAAGATGTGTCAAATAGGACAACAAGCTTTCATATCTATTACTTATGAATCTCGCACCATCGATGTATGCTGTGTCTCCGAAACGCGCATGCAGGATCCGAGTAAAATGGTTAATTTGAATTCACCTTATCCAAATAAAGAACCAGCTTGGTTTATGCTCCGTAAGCCTTGCTACTATTGCTTCCCGTCGCCCCGCTAGCCCGGGTATAGCATTAAGTCTTGAGCAGACCTAGCTCTTTCAGACTGCATCCCAGTAGATGGTCGCTTATGCACTGTCCGATTAAACGAGGTAGTAAGGACTCGTAAAGATAGGGAAACTCGCCGTTGCCTCTTTGTTGTCTCTGCTTACGCTCCCACTGACTGCAGCTCGGAGGAGATAACCTAACTGGGTCACATAGTCATCAGCCACCGATGGCGGGATTCTGTAGAAGACTGTCACTGGTCCTGGAGCACATGTTGAAATTCAGATCTAGTGCTCTCTTGCGTGAGCGCGTATTTGTCTGCGGCTTACTGGATGTAGGAAAGACACTGCAAGAAAACCTCTTAGGGTTCTAATTAATGATAGCAAAGCTAAGAATATATTTCAGGAACAACTATAAAAACAGTTAAGCAGCCATGTAGTAAGTGATGCACAGCCTGATACAACTTGGAATGATATCCAAAAGTCTCTGCAGACAGCAGTGATATCTGCTAGTAAGGTAAACCATAAGGTTAGAGCAAAGCCGTGGATCTCAATAACATCTACCGAACTGATAGATGCTCGGAAACTCATCCCATCTGCCTCTGAGTACAATGAGGAGCGGAGTCAGCTTTGGCGCAGGCTGAAAGGAGTCTACTCAATGATTGCGAACAGTGGTAGATAGAGAAAGCGAGAGACATGGAAAAGGCGGCGGCGACAGGTAACAGTAGACAACCGTTCCGACAAATCAAGGAAACCAGTATGACTGTAAGTGAGACTATAGCAGAAAAGGTCTCATTATTCATTCTCAACCTAGGAGATTGGATCGTTGGGCAGAAAACTTTAGGGGTCAGTTCAACTGGCCTTCAGCCACACTTCGGTTACCCACGATCTCCAGTCAACGTGAATGGCAAATTGATGTAAGTCCTCCGACTCATAACGAAGTTGAAAAAGCTATGGGAAATCTGAAGTGAAAGGGAGCAGCGGGTCCTGACAGGTTGAGCCCTGAGATTTTTAAGGATGGTGGTCCAGTTTTTGTAGTTAAATTGACTGAGATCTTAGGGACATTCTGGGAACTGGGCGTAATCCCATCTGTCTGCTGTCAATCACTGATTGTCCCAGTCTATAAAAAAGGACAAAAGTCCTCTTATGAAAGTCATAGAGGAATCAGTCTAACTAATAGTGTCTAAAATGTTAGAGTCGATTGTACTTCGACTCCTAACTAGAGCTCGTAAAGAGCAGATTCTAGAAAATCAGGCTGGTTTTCGACCTGGACGTGGCTGTATAGACCAGATATTCACGCTACGTCAGGTCCTAGAACATAGACATTTCGATGCACTGATGGCCTGTGACTGATGAAATCTCAGCACAGATACAGAGGGGTCGACTAGCTTCTACCGACTTACATCATTATTGGCGTAGGCGAGATATCCGTCTACCAACCAAAGGACGTATTTACAACGCATCAGTTCGTTCGGTCCTATGCCAGTGAGAATAGAGGATTTTCATAGATTACTGGTTTTCGATCATCGGCATCTTTGAAGCACTGCTCTTACATCCTGGGATCGCCGAGTAAGCAGTGCTGGGGTTAAAAAGCAAGTATTAGGAAAGGATGGAAGATCAATAAATGAAGTATCGAAACTTCATCAGTGGAGGTGGTAGGGAGTTACATATGCCCAACCAGCGAATGCCTCGACGAGCGATGTTTCGTAGTGTAGGAGTATGTTGGAAGAAAGCTAAGGGCACTCAGATCAAAACACGTCACAAATCCATGAAGTTACTGACTAGTTGACTGATTCATGTTGTTAAATGTAGACTACCTGGTTGGGTTCGACGAGAAGTAACTGATGGTTAGAAACCTTGAACGACATGGCTTAAAATCGTTTGTACTGGTGCAGAGGCATCCAAGCTGTGTGTTCTCCGAATTCTTCAATACCTCTATCTTTCTCTTTCTAAATTTATTTCACTGGGTTACATTTCTTGAATAATTTCTTCGAATCCTAATCTTCTCCATGATCGCTAATATTTCTAGTATCTTTACCACTATGGAATTTGACCCGACGATTTCATCTCTGTGCTAATGTGGTATGGCAACTTGCTTGAAGAGATTCACGTACGTGTGAAGTTCTACGTTATACCTGACTGACTGAAACGAATCTATCAAAAGAAATACGTCTGTCTCTTCTGTACTGGTAAGTGTTATCTACACGTGATATGGACCGATTATCTACGGATATTCAGAAACCATGACGGAAATATCGATAACATGAAAGAAAAAAAACATTACCTTTGGTGAATGGTTGCACAGCGGTTATTGACGGACAATCATCATTTTGAAATGATGGTGCCAACAGTGACTTGATTTCGTTTTCCGGAACAATTTGCCGAATAGTTAAATAATTCAATGGACAATGATTCATCATGTATAATTTGACATGTTGCATGAAAGTGAATGGTTCGTTTCCATGTCTAACCACAATGATACGGACAATTTTTAAGTAATAACCGAATGTAGAAGATAAATCTGAATAACGAACTTCCATAGTAGACATGTATAAATAAGCAATCTGTGGAGTATTCCTCTGTTTCATTAATGAATTTCTATTTAGATGAACAGCTTTGAAACTTGTTGAGTATGAGATACGTGGTCTACATATTGATGTTGACAATTGAAGTTGATTTGTATTCAATAACCGATGATTGACGGAGAAAGAGGTAGAGGACGCTGGCACTTTCATTGGATGTTGTCTTTGTGATGTAGACAGGACTGGAATTTGTGATTGGTTTTGATGGGACTGAGCGGTCAAATGTGGACGAGTTATATTTGACTCGTGTTTATCGATGTGTTTCAACAGTACTAATCCATGTTTCTTCGAGGCACGTTTCAAGTGATCATTGAAGCCATTTACAGAATCACCACTCTCACTTACGCAATCCAATAATCTACTTTGATCCATGTTATTTTTCAAAGAACAAATATTCTCAACTTAATGCTTAGTTTTTAGAAATTTCGTCAATCCTACTGACTGGTTCACATTTCTCATTGTCTTTTCTGTAGAAATCTTCTCAGTAGAAATTGACATCTATTTGCGACATCTGACACACCTGATTTAGATTTGAAAATAGAATAAATCAACTGATAGATGATTTTAAATTACTTGTTAGGACTGATGACGGAAATCAATAGATCATGTGAGCTGACTGTAATAAAAGTGATGCAGTTATATTTGACCAGTGACTTCCACGATGTTGGGAAAAGTGTATTTTTAGCTGTACATTGTTGTCACGTGATGTTCACCTTCAATTGCTAGTTCTATATTTGGATTCACAGCTGCTTAAAACATGTTTGAAAATTTGAATTTTCAGATTATCGATTTCTCAGCAGAAGATTCATGCAGTGATTAACATTGTGCACAGATGATAGAGTTCTGTTTAATGAAGACAAAGACCAAACGGAATATTTTGAATAATTAGGGTGGTAAATACAAGAATATTTGAGATGCATTTCATTTGTATGAGCAAACATTGTGGCAACAGTTTGTCAAATGGCTACTCCAAATTTCGGGCTTACTAATTTATTTCTAATAAGGTGGACTTTTGTTTCCTGAGAAATTAAAATATAATCAATCTGTTGTATAATAATGCTGAATCTAGAAGAGTGTTATCATTTATCTCTGACAAGGAAGAGAATTTATTTGTGAATGTTAATGCTTATGAATGGGCTACGGCCCAGTCAATATCCAATTTTACTAAAAAAGAAAATGCTCACTCATTAATTGTTTAGGCTTTGATGCATAGGAAGCTTGCATGTATCAATCAATATTAGAGTTATTACATTATTGTTGTTCCGTTTGTGATCATGACAGAATGTGTTAACAACGAATCGGACGCTTGAAATCAGGATTATTAAATTTTATTGAAAATAGCATTCCACAGTCATATACTTCAACTGCCCAAAAATGACTTTTCAGTTGAAAAATGATTTGTTGTGCGTTCCACAGTTTAAAAGGCTATGTTGTGATGTTATGTTCCAGTCGTAGTTACATTCAGTTTGCAAAAGATTCTGTTTGTTTGTGATTTTCAATTACTGTCAACCTAATGGAATTGTAATTTTTCTAAAACGATTTAACAAATAATCTTTAAGAATAAAATCTATGTAACTCACTTTCTTGGTATTGTTAACTTTCATGAATTCAGTAAAACAAATACTTTAATTCATACAAAGCAAAAAATTATTTTTCTAAAAGAATTATTGATCTCATTACTATTTTGTTCATTTCACTTCTTATTGGGATGAATTCAAGAGTTGGCATGAATATTATTGAATTAATAGTTTCATCTTAATGAGTGCTGCAGAAATTTGGAAAACCAAAGAGTAATACAAGAAAGATTCATTTTTGTACACTTTTTAAACAAAAGTTGAATAATTTTTAAAAAATATGATTGTTTGTTTTAAATACATCCATCCAATTCATTCTTGACAATTGCTAACAACTTTAAGTCAATTATACTACAAAATACTGATATACTTGTAACTCTGCTGGATTAGTAAACAAACATGTAAACTGCCTTTTGGTTGAAAGTGAGGATAATCTAATTTATGTTGTGAAACACTGTGTTATTTAATCGGGTAATTTATTACGCCAGAAGAAAAAATTCAATCCAACGTTACATCACGAATAAACATCCTTAGTCTTATTATTATTTGATTCCTTTGAAGGTTCTTCGGAACAAAATCGCCAGCACACACTTCAGGTAGATGTAAATAAAGTATTTGAATTTCTGCCCGTATGACTCGTAGCTCGTCCTGTTGACCTCGATCTTCATTGAGTGTTATTGATCTTTAACCTGTTTTTGTCTGCATCTTCATATTGACCGTATCCCCCTTTGGTCTGTTTCCTGATCCTATATTTGTCTATTATTTCTCTGACTGGTTCATAAATTGGATCTATGTCGATGTGTTTGTTGATTGTCGATCCTTCTGTGAGTGTCAAGCTTCTAAATTTTCTCTTATCTTCTTTGTAATTGCTCTATCCAGTATTTCAACACTTTTCCAATCGATGATGTTGTTCAGAAGAACAACGAAAGTTCCACAACCAAAACATCCAACTCAGAGAATGAAATTTCACCATAGTTATCCTCCTGGGCTACCAATTTTCTCCACCATCCATAAGATTTCAATAATTTCTTCATATTCATAAGTTATCGTTTGAAATGCTGCGTAAGTATGACCTAAATTTATTTCTGGTTCAACATTGATCAGACACTATTTTGTTTCAGTCAGAAACAGTCTTCGTTTCTAATTTATTGCAATTGATTCTGTGTACTCATTAAACTATCTCTTACTTTACAACAATTACATGTTCAGTGTTATGTGATCTGTAGAACAATTGGTTGACGAAGAGCTAAAACGTTTTACTCAGAAGTGGATCTCTTAATAATCTCTCTGTTAGAAATGAATAAATCAACAGAAAAGATGAAATGTTAAAAAACTAACTTCCAGGAGTGAATCAGGATATTTTTGTAAATCTGTATAAAATGTGTTTATCAAAAAGTGAATTTATGTATGATTTTATAGTTCTCCTTAATAATTAATATTATTCTTTGGCTGACTAGAAATTACAATTTATTGATTATAAATTGGTTGCGTCGTTCTATACTACTGATAATCTGGTTTGATAGAGATTAAGACTTCGTAATTACTGTTTGTTACGGTGTTGTATTTAATACATACTATAAAATGTTTTGGTGTGAATAACCGAAGACATCTAGTGTTCCGATTGAGAGCTGAGGATAAAATAATTTCTGCTTGTGCCAATAACGGTTAGTATTTACCATAGACAGTGTGGGTTATTTTTATTGCAACAAGAGTAATAAACATCATCATTCTTCAGATAGAGAAATTCGAATTTCATCACAAGACGTCATAACGTTTCTGAATTCAGACTTTCTAACTCCGAGGACGAAGTTTGAATGGTTTGAATTATTTTTTCTGGTTAGCGCTTTTTTAGGGAATTGGTTTTACACGGGATGTGGTCGCCAACTCCATGCCTAGAGGTTCTTCTTAATCCGGGGCTGAGACCAATAGTAATTTCAAAAGGGCTCCAGGAAGAGACATGAAGAGAATGAACAGCGACTGGGTAGAACTGAAAGGGAAGGCCCAGGACTTAGTAGGTTGGAGAATGCTGGTCGGCGGTCTATGCTCCATTAGGGGTAAAGGGGCGTAATTAATTAATTCAGTAAGTAAGCGAGTAAGTAAGTAAGTCAGTAAGCAAGTAAGTAAGTGATTCTTCAGATAGATCAGCTTAACAGTGTGTAGGTAATCAATCTCAAATCTTAGAATGAAGTGCAGTGGATTTGCAGCTTATACCAGTCACATAAACACAGTCAAAGAAAGGCGATAATAAGTTTAAATTTAAAATAATAAACCATGCAATTACATTCAGTAACCGCTGAGGTTATCTATCAAATTTTAGGTGTTCGAATGGTGTGTTATATTCAATACTTTTGAACATTTCCTCATTTATCTACTATGTGAATGTTGTCTATCAGTGTGTACTTTTTACTAAAGATTTTATGTTAAGAATTTGCAGTTACCCACAACATTCTGGTATGATCATATCAGTCAATATTATACACCTCGAAATATTAGATAAAAGATACAAATATGATGAAAGTTAGAACGTGAAATGAATTGTATAATTAAAAAATTGACACTTTATTATATGTAACATTTATTTAGTTAATGAACGGACAAAATAACTAGAAATGTATGAACTAACACAACATTTAAACCATTTGAAAATATAAGTAGATAATCACCAATCAATCATTGTTTGACCACCATTAGAAACCTGCGAGGAGCAGGAGTCGTGCATGCGCACTGCTGATGAGTCCCATACCAGGACGAAACGGCCGTCCAGTGCTTCCAGGTTTCTAATGGTGGTCTAACAATGATTGATTGATGCTTTCAAATGTGTAAAAACACAAACCTCCAAAACTCTGCCCCAAAATAAGTAGATAACATTCATATTGTTTTCCAAAAAAATAAACAATATTCAATAATATGGCATACATAATCTACTTACTTATTATAGTATTCAATGTATTGATCGATTCGATTTAAACAAGTATAGGAATAACAAAATTGTCGCAATAAAATTGTTTTATCTTTAGCATTTTTCATATTATTCCAATTAATTTCACATAACTTAACCAACTGATTATGAATACATGACATATATAATAATTTAAACTGAATTTGCTGTATACAAAAGGAGGGAAAAAAATAGTAAATAAGTATAATTATAGTAATTACGTTACAGATATATCAGTACCAAGATTGCACTCGATTGTTTCAAAGAAATTGAACATTGGGTTGAAAGTTAATAGTGTTTATAATCATATCCAAATGAGTAGGTATTTTTAATACAGTCGAATATTCTGCTTTGTTTGCTGCTTACTATTTAAACGTGTTTTGCATTAGAGAGTTATGGAGATTGTTGTTATGACTGAAGCAATGGACGGCCGTTTCGTCCTAGTATGAGGCTCTTCAGAAATTGGTATCTACGAACCCCGCTCCACTGAATCGAACTTAGGACCTTCGGTCTCGCGCGCGGACGCTTAACCTATAGACGACTGAGTCAGCATCCAACAATGTTAATATGTAACTTCGATCAGTCTAGGGTATTGCACAACCTCATTGATTGTGTTTGGTTGTTACTATCTATACGCAACAGGGTTGAACTCCAATGGTCACGACTTCTTACTAGAATTGAGAGAATTTCCTAACAAAGCTAGTCGCTAGTGAGCATATTTTACAATTTTTCATGATAGAGTTTTATTCAATGACTTGAATTAAGTCATGAAACATCAGAAATACAAACGTATACTCATTGGGATATCATCAAAATTTATAATAATTTTATTATTTTTGATAAAAATTTTTTATGCATCAACTCCTGTGACTGTTGTATGAAGTTCACTTATAGTAATTCATAAAGAATTTACAATTAATTGATCGTTAAGTAATGAATATATTTCATTAAATAATAATAAAATTGAAAAGTTTATTCTTAGAACTATTAAATTACAGTGTATTGAGAAAAGAAATAGATTTTTGGATAAATAAAATAAACTGAATTAGGCAGTTGATAAGATTCTGAATTTGTTTCAATTGCAGTAAATCAGAATGTTGTACATTGAATCTATTACTATATTGTGAAATATCTTTTATGAATGCAAAATAGATTCACAGTAACTATAAATCATGATATAGAAGTCAAATGAGTGGATGATAACTTTTGAAGCGTATCGTATCAAAATTAGCTCAATTATTTTACTTATCATTTAACTAAGAATAAGGATATTTTTTGGGTACATTTAAGCGTATAACTAATATGCTTTATTTATTTACATCTAAAAATGATTAGATGTTTACCGAGAAACCAGAAATTCTTACGCGGAGAATGTTGTGAGAAATCTCATAATAGAACGAAAAGGCTGTTTAATACTCAGTAGTTTTCGATAATTACTTAAATGAGACGAATCCATAACGGACACGATTCATAAGATATAACGAAGTGATTGCATTTTAAATATATTCTCCCTTTTCCAAGCAGTGAAAGGTTTTTGAAAAAGGTTAGTTCATTGGCGTAGTAACTTCGTGTTATATCACGTTACTTGAGATCCAGGATAACTTTAGTGTCGTTAAAGAAATTTAAGTAATCTTGTGATCCTCTTCATACTTTGTAACTAGAATACTTGGATTTCAATCAATAAGATGGTATGTTCAAACTTCACTCAGTTCATTTTAATTTCAGCATCCAGCTATTATCTGTTATAACGCTCTACACTAGATACCCAGCCAGAACTATGCTATTAGACTTCAACACAACTCAGATCAAGAAAACAAGCCTGACCAAAATGTGTGCATATTAGTCAACAGTCAAAAATAGTTTATATTGATAAAAAAGGGTAAGGAATACGTGTTACCTAAATTACATGTTGACTAGTTGTCTGTCTAAGTAAATAACCAATCACAATTTTCCTTCGCTTACACTACAACATCATACTATTTTTCACACTGAATCTGGCTTAAAGGGAATTACACAAATCAACAATTCGTCATGTTTGAGATGGTTGTTCTCAAAGTAAGCAACTACAATCGATTTTTAAAAATAGTAGAATCGAATGTCTATGAAACTCTTCTTAAATGATTCATGATCACTGACTCCCTGTTTTTTAAGAACTAATGATATTTTTTTGAAAATGCGAAGATAAAATTCCTGTATCGAACTCTTTGACATGGATAGTTTACAAATGAAAATTCTTCTAATTAATATGCTTCAATAAATGGACAACTTAGATTAGTAGTTATAGAATGAAGTCATTGATGCAACACAGTGTTTTGGATAATGCAATAATCTGGATTGATATATGTCCAATAAGTGCATTTTTATATGCCTACTCCATTGACTGATGCCTATACTAACAAATATATATTCTTTACACAAAGAATTCATCAGTTTTTAAACACTAATTTCTTAACGTTAATTTGTACGTTGCACTTGTTGTCGTTATAATGAGCATGTAGTCAGTGCTGTAATGTCTAGCTTACAAGGCTCGTTCTGGCTTTTGGACAAATTAATTAGCCCACTTGTCTTTTGACATTGTCAATCATTCGTTCATATCTGCGTTGCTTTTATTCGTGTGTGTGCACGCCTATCTCGCTTATTACATGTCTGGCTAATTTTTGTCTGACTATAAATTCTTACGGATGCTTGATAGAAAGGAGTTAGCAATCTCGCTTTCTCCACTTCAATTCATTTCGCTTTGCTTTGCTTGTATGCTTTTCGTCCTCATGTCTGCATAAACATTTGTCTGAGATAAACTCATCCGACCGAATCCGTATTCGGCTTCTTATTACTACCGCCGCACAAACGGTATTTGCCTAAGTATAGTATACGGAAAGTGATAGGTAAATTTATTTCATAGTATATTTAACTGATTATAAATATCGGGTCGCAGACCACCAAAAGCAAATAGAATCAATTATATAACAAGGTCTGATACTTTATCATATAACAGAACTCTCATTCTGTTACGCGTGTACGTAAACACGTCATTTGATATGCTTGAACGATTATTGCGAGTTCACCTTGGTTGGTAAACGAGAGCGAGAATCGACGATCCGGTGACATGACATGCTACTCTAATCCGATTGTCCCAAACCCTCCACTGAGTAGAATAAGAAGACTTGATATGAAGTAGAACATGTATACTACAAGCATCCATAAAGTACGAGGCCCGAGTTCAGTAGAAGATAAGGATCCCGGACTAAGGATCCGGGTCCTAAAACGTTACAGATAATGCATATTTATACAGTTAGGTCGAATAGGAAACAGCATCGAATTCTGTGACATTGACAGTTAAAGCGACCAATAGGAAGCAACATTCGAAGTGACATTGATAGTCAGGACGACCAATAAGAAACAACATTGATGAATGTCCTAACACATTCAACAGACCATTGTTGATAAATCAGTTAACCATTGAGATGGATTTCCTCTCTATATCAGTACTAACTAATCACTTGCTATCCGTTTCGACAAGCTCTAATGACCGAGATTTAAAGTAGATTTAGGAAAACATTGCAAAAAACAACAGACAAGGTACCGATTTATGAAACTATTGATTACTGACTTGAACGATTTCATAGTGCACCCATGTTTGGGTTGGTTGTTCATCAAGATTACTGTAATCTATGATTCCGATTACTAGATATCATGGTTTAAAATTGATTGTTCACTGTAGAATGTATTGATACCACGAGTACAATCTATATTCGTTTGTAATTTTTTGTCAATTTTGTTAACCTTTTCTGTGTAACGATGTATTATGCCACTAATTGGATTCAGATATATATTTTTACATTGTTTATTTTTTACTGACTGTCACAACTGTTGAAAACTGATACATAAAGTAAGTAACTATAAACAAAGAGTATAATTTACTAATAGACAGTGTGACTTATGTACCAAATAACCGTTCATGTGCTTCACTATCCGTCAAACCGTTCGATTGGGCTGTGCAAAAGAAGGTGTTTAGAGTTTGAACCAACGACAAACTAATACTAGTCGAAACCAAATACCAATAATCATTAGGCCAGTGATCTATTTACATACAATTAACATGATTACAAAATTTTTCAAATAATAAAGATATTCAAGAAATGAATCAATCGATAATTCGATTATTCATTAAATCAATGGACCAGATAGGAAAGCACTTTATTAAATTACCTCAATACTTGTAGACTTCATTGAACATACTGGGTTAGGATTGTTCAATGAAGTACATCTGTGAATAATTTGATGATCGGGCTGTTGTATACATGTTTTAGCATCACCATTATCAGCATTGTCGAATAATAACATAATTTTCATTTGTTCAATTAAACGCTTAATATTTGTTTGAATGTATGCTAAAATCTCTTTACTTTCATATTGAATTTGTTGTGTTAACTGATTGATATAGACTTGTAAACAGTTTATGAGTAGTATTGATAAATCTAATAGTAATTGTATATTCATATCATTCACATGATAACTAATGACATGTTTATATTCATTGTAACAAATTTGAAGTAACTCTTCAATTTTGAATAATTGATCTAAGAAAACCTGTAATAGTAGTGTATTAACGGTAGTAGAATAAGGAATTTTAAAAATTTAATTTGTTATTTATATGAAGTCACAAAATACCGGAAATTCAGTTTTTGCTACTTATCAGAATTTTACAACTATATCATTTTTATTATTAATAGTTTATTTACTTCCCAGTCTGATATCAGTTAGTATTATGAACTGCTTCAGTGAATAGAATTCAGGATTAAGAATACAACACTGTACAGAAAAAGTAGTACAATTTCTGGACGGATTTGTGCTGTATCATTTTGTGAATTTCGATCTAATGCTAAAAAAGATGAGTAGAATTAAGCAAAAGTTTTATTGGTAGCGAAAAATGCATGGGAATTTTTGAATGTTCTAGAAAGCTAACCAATGAAGTCTCACATTTCATAAAACTGAATTCAACTAAACTTGTCTATCTAA
>OX103972.1:31331617-31497871 GCA_944470395.2 Schistosoma turkestanicum
ACTCTTGCCACATGCAGGATTCAAACCTGGGGCCTTCGATTTTGCTCGTTAACACTTTACCTCTGAATTACTGGGCCGGCATCTGACAGTGTCAATGTCTAACTCTGATCAGTCCTTTCTAATGGTGGTCTAACAATGATTCATTCATGATTTCAAGTCTAAAGTGCCATCTCCATAATACACTAATGCAAAATCAAAAACTTAAATGTTACAAGAAATATTGACAATTTAACGGATTTATATCTCTGATATCAACTTAAAATTAACAGACAGAAATGATACAATCAAAACAGAGGTGCAAACAACGACAGGTTTAAGGTCAACAGAAACGAATCAAGATCGAGGTTAGCAGAACAAGCTACAGGTTAAACGTAGAGAAATCCAAATGCCTCACTTCTATCTGAATTTTGTGCTGATGATGTTGTTCAGAAGAACAATGAAAGGTCCACAACCAAAAGATCCAGCTCAAAGAACCGAACACCACCACCACAAGGATTGTCAAAAGAAATCGTTAGTTTTATATCGTGAGTTCATTTTAAATTGTGGTAAAATCAAGTTCATAATCTTGTGAAGATTGAAGCAATAGTTAGTGTATTCAAAACTTATCCCACTTACTTAGATTCTATCAAACTTGAAATATGGACATAAAAAAAAACTAATCACTTTTGATGAAATGACAGTTATAACAAGATTTAAAAAAAAATAAAATGTCGATCAAGTACGTTTAAATGTCTTCAGTCAACAGTAAAACAAACTGAAGTCTCAAATACTTGAACAAATTCAACAAATTTGGCTTTTAAGTAAAATAACTTGGACTAAAAGAAAAATGTTTATTAAACATTTCAAAAGAAATAATTACAATGTACTCGTCAAATTATTATTATTATTATTAAAACTTGATAATATTTTTCAAATAACAAAAAATTTATTTCCATTTACAAAACAAATCATCAACTTACATTTACATTAATAAACTGTTGAATTATATCATCTAATTTAAATTTAAACTGATGTTTATTGATTGTTATAAATAAACTATTAATTGAATATTGAATATTTTGTTCTAATATATTGAACTGTTGTAAAAGATAACTATTTACGCAAATATAATAACTATCTTGATTGTTCACATTCATGTGATCGGTTAAATATTCCATGAAGTTGTTTAAATGTTCTAACTTTAAATTCAACCATAATGATTTCAATGATGACAAATTAAATAGATTGTTCATATTATTATTTAACAGACTGGCTGTAATTGTATGCTTAATACTTCTAATGAGATTATTGATAATATCATCCTTTTGTGTAATACAAAATTCCAACTTATTATTATCATCAATGTTATTGGATGAGAATAGACCAGTTGAATATAACTGAGTTGATTGTAAATAAGCCATTTTATTTATCCAATGGATACGTTGATGTTTTGCATGACATAAACACAGATCAGTTAATTTGATTAAATTAGAACTTTGTTGATTCCATGAACATATTGATTCATTGATCATTGATTTGGTAGAAAATTCTTTGAGATTTGATAATAATGTATGCTGACAAGCTAATTTAGCTAGATTAATCAGGGATAAATTCGGTGGTATATAATTGAAATCAAGATTATCACTGTTCATTTTATGACTATCAATGTTATCAGATGATTGTAAACTATATGTACCATGATTATCTGTTGTCAATAACTCTTGAATAGTTGTCTCACATACATGTTCGGATTGTTGGAGTTGATGCAGAATACTGGTGAAAACTGGTTGTAATTTCTCAAAATGATTAATATGAATATGAAAATTAGAAGAAAGTTGTTCTAGTCCTTGTATTACAGTAAGACGAATTGTAGTGAATTCGGTTAATAATGATTTTGTGGATATCTGAAGAAAAGAAAATAAGTAACTGATTATGCTATGAAATGTAAGACACAATTTTAATGAATTTGTTGAGTTGTAGTGTTTCATATTCTGTAAAATAAATTATTGTAGGAATTAGGTTACTTCAGCAATTAAAAACGATTTTTCAATTTATTGTGTGGTTTTAATTTCATATATTGTGAATTCTTACAAGGCTAAAGTGTACTACTCAGCTGCGCTGATAATACATCAGAGAAAAGCACAAATGGTATGCTCGTATCAGTCGTATACCTTTGATGTCTCCCATCGGAATTCAGTCCTATCTCCTATGTATGGTAAAAGCTTTAGAGATTCGAACCTAAAACCCTAGTTCGAGACACCCATGACCCTTCCTACAATTGTTTATCGTTCCTCACCTCCTTTTGTCTATATTCTTTCCTACGCCACTAAATGCCTTGGTACGATCGAGAGTGGGGAGTGTCCGCTCTTCCGTTCCAAATATCCCATACGGCCACGCATATATTGTGACTGTCAGGGAAGTCCCACTCATTGCCTTCTCCGTGATGTGGGTGTTCTTCACCAAAATGATAGACCTGTAGGTCAAAAGCTCGAGGAGTGGCTTCTAAGTATGATTACCTGCTTCTGTTTGGATACCTGAGCAGTATTCCATTCCATAAATAAATCTCTTGATCTATGCGGAGCATAATTATTGAGGTGCAGAAGATGTTGCCTAGTTTGTGTTGGACTACAAAGGAGAAGACACTATCTGGTAATATAACCCAAATGTACTCATTGTGTTCTTCTGTTATGCTGAAGAAACCGAAATCCAAATGAAATATCTGTCCATTGAGTCTTTCTGTCCAGTGGTTCCACCCCAGGCAACACCAGTCCATAAGTGAGTCTACTGTTCACGAAATCAGAAACCCCAGTTGGCTATCGTCAACTTATGACGCATAGTACTAGATGGGTATAGCAAGCTAAACTTTACCAACCGAGATGGTTAAGAAATGTATTACCTACATAAACCACACGCCCTAAAACACTCGATTAGGGTTCGTTGAGAGTTTCAAACCACCGAAGAGCACTGCTGAACCTCCTCCACCCCGGGGTAAGAGCATTCCTGACCACCCTGAACCCGAAGAAGGTTGAACTAAGAATTTGAATCAGTTCATGAAGACGGTGACTGTTGGACTAAGTCATGTAGGTACATACATACTATCTGACCGTGGTTCACAAGATTATCCTAACCAATGATTAAAAACTTTGGATAACATAGCTGAAAATTCTCCTCAAAGGTGTCTAATTTATCCATAAATTCTTTTAATCTGACTAATTTGTATTTTCTTTATAAATCTCATCACCGATGCCTAATTTTTTCAATTACCATTAGTACTGTCACTACCTTTACTACTCTAGAAAAAATTCATCTCACTGTGCTAATGGGGTATGGCAACTTGAATAGTACTGTACACATATGTCTGGTTCTATGTTGTGTTTCACTGACAGACTGTTATTCACAGAGTTTGACAATAAATAACATTAATCTTTTTTACCAATGAAAACTCACTAAAAATATTTATTTGTCTAACACTTACCTGAATATATTCACAAATGGAACAATTCATTTCACACTGAACTAAATTTAAAATTCTATGACCATAATTTATAAATTGTTGAAAAATTGATTGTTTAACAAATGATTGGTCAGTGTCAATCATAACATCACTACTATTGTTATATGTCCAATATTCCTTTAATACTTGAATTTCATTCTTAAAATTCAACATCAAAGATGAGGTGAGACGATGATGATACATATAGAATTTAGAATTGTCAAAATTGTTGATCAAATTAAGTTTTTCACTTATTTGTTGTAAAAATTTTACACGTCCATTTAAATGAACTAATCGATGTAGCGTTTGATAGAATTTAATTAAATTTTCAATAATCACTGATTTTAAACAATTATAATTTGAAAACAATAATTGATGATTTTCCATGGAATAATTATGTTCAATTTTGTTTTGAAATTGACTATTGATATAATTTAACTTTTCTAAAATTGTATTCATTGTTTTATTTGTGAATAGACTTTCATTTATTTGATTTTCAGAAATTTGATGAATATTGAATATTGATTTCAATGCAGTAATCTGTGTTAATTTCGAAGTGGATATAAATTGTTCAGTCCTAATTTTCAATGATATTAAACGTGAGATAAGACTTTTTCGTAAAGTTTCATCAGTCTGAGAAAGAAGGGGAATTACGAGGAACACATTTAGAAATTAAATAATTCACATTAGAGTTAAATGTTCATATGAATAAAAACATTTATTGAGGTGAACATGTCTGAGAATCCATGAAGTAAACAGGTTGAGTGAACGACAAACGTAGCTTTTAAATGATTCGCTAAAGAGTAAATTCCAGAAGAATATCTTTCCAAAAAATTTGTGGTCAGGAACATTGACTAGTGCACTTCACCCATATTGAAAATCAGTTAGTTGATCTTGTGTTCCGTTAGGAATGTGAGGGCTGTTGCCCACCACATAGGAGGATATTTCTTGGTGGAATTTACAAAGAAGCTGGGTTAGTTAGTCTTAGTGACCTGGGAGAATGACCCCAGAGCTCAAGGAACAAGTACCTCAGGACAGTTTAGCATGGCCTTTTTATGAAAAGATTTGAAGTGCTAGTTCCGTTCTTCGAAAGGCCTTACTGCTAGAGACAGAAATCCATGAGATAAGGTGAGGTGTGACATTTTTAAAATCGACCTTTCCTAACCCTCCCTCTCCGTTGTAAGAAGGCAACATAACTGCAGATGTTCGTTATTCGAGGGAAACATCTTACTGCAGTCACGCTCCTCTAAAGCCAGTAGTACCACCTCTCCCTCAGTCTTAGTGTCCCCCGATTGACCTGCCTAATACAGCAAGAGCTAAAGGAATATGTGTTTCAGCAAACATAGCTTGGTTGTGTCATCACGATAGGCACGCCCGACCACCACGGGCTGCAATCAGGCAGAAAGAGTAAAGTAACTCATATACTAAGAACAGATACATGTTCCTAACTTTGAGCTACGACCCAAATGTAAGGCATAGTGATTCAACTTAGCTATGCAAGCCATAGTAGATGGAGAGGGATTTGAACCTGCCCCTAAGTAGATGAAAGCAATGTCACTTAGACATGGAGCTTTTGATTAGAACAATTAAATTAGATTTATTTTGTATGGTAAACTAAGATTATCCCTACAGTTTTTATTACAAGCAATTTGACTTCAAACTAATGTCTTGGAAATTGCAATTTCATTTTAATTCTGGTAATTTTAAAAATTGGATAGCTTAATTAATCCTTACTAAATGAATTAATTATTACCTTTCGTCTTAAATATATGAACAAATAAATTTGGAATTAAGATCAAATATCATTCCCTGATCATATGTGTCTAACGAATTTTATATGTCATAAGCCTTGTAATATCGATTAGTTTTATAAATGAATTATTTGTAAATTGAACTAAAATAGGCAATTTGTGAAGAATTATAGCATAGTGAACAGAACAAAAAATGATCAATATCACCGGAAGATTAGTTTTGTAACTCTTTTGAAGAAAAGTGTTTTTAATAGGTTCATATGATATACTCAGTTGAAGAGTTAATTACAAGAATAAAACAGTGGTACTTCAACTGAGGTTAATTTATCATGAATATAACCTACAGAGCCAGCTTTGATTTATTACTCACCTTTTTTATATTCGACAACTCAGTGAAAATGTACTTTGTGAAAAAATTATTTTCAACATTTGTATACTTCGTTATATCAGGATATTTAATATTGAACACTTCAATTTCAATGAACAATTGATCGAAACACAACTTTAATTGTTGATATTCATAAAGCTCAGTAGATAAAGTTATTTGAACTTTTCTTAAAGTTTCAATGTATTTCTTACATTGAACAATTTGTTCTGAATAAAATGAACATGCCACATTGTCATCACAATCTTTGTAGTCGATCCATAATTGTCGTTGTTCCAGGTTGAATAATTCCAAGAGAATAGGCAAATGAATTTCTAGTCGATGGTGAATATTTTCAACTATAGCATAAAGAATATTATCAGAAATTCCATTCGATTTAATGAATTTTAAATCATTATTATAAAATCTTTTAATCATTAAACTGAACCAGTCATGAAAATAGTGGAGGATAGTGAAAGTTATTGAATATTCATCAGTTTTAGTTGAGAATTGTGAAATAGTTCCTAAAATCATTTGTTGATATTTATCTAGAATTTGTTTACACTTTGAAAGACACTCGTTGTAAGTTTTAATAATCCCTCGACCAGAATTAATAAGGCGAAAATAAAATAAATAACTTTGACAATGAGAGTCATTTTTATTAAATTGATCAATGTACAAGTTTAAATTGTTTAACTGAACTATTTTCTCATTAATACATAGATCACTAATGATTAGATCAATTTCACTGAGTGCTTTCATATTTCTATATAAATCATTTGGATATTGTTTTAGTTGAATGTTAAACTGTTTCATGGTATGGTGAAGTTTACTCTTTTTAGATGTAATCCACAATGTTAAATCATTCACACAATCTTCCAACAATTGAATATAAAATGTTTGTCGATTGAATTCAATCATTAAATTAAATATCCAATCAATCAGCAAATCCCAAAATAGTTTAAACTCTTTATTCCAAAATTTATTATTATTATTATTGAAAGATGATGATATCTGGACATTTTCACTCATATCTACAACATTTTCATCAATGTTAATTGTGTTTATATGAAGTAATTCATTAGTCAATGATTGTCCTTCACATAAAATAGCTTCACATATGGGCATTAAACTTTTAAAAGATTTAAAAATGTTTTCTATCCAACTTTTATAATACAATAATGCATCAAGAGAATTTGCAGAAATTAAAATATTATTTGATACTTGAATTGGTGATATAAATTTCAGATTGCAAATGAATTGATTTCTTTTATTCTCCAATAATAAATAATCCAATTTGAATTGAGGTGCATTCGGCACTGGTGTTTCAGGCAATCGATTCCATAAGTTTTGTACATGTACTTTATTGAGTAGTATATTGGAATTTTTAAAAAAATTAACACATACTATTAAATAATTGAACAAATTTATGAAATAATATAAAAGAATCTATAGCATTTCAACTCGTTTTTTAAAATTTTCACAACGTTTTTTAAAATCTTTTATAATCCTTAAAATATCCTTATGCATCGATTAATATCAACTCAGAATCAAGTAAAATTAAACGACAGATATATACGCAAGATTTTATGAAAATCGAAGACTCCTTTATAAAAGTTGACGAATCGTTCTTTAATTTGTATTTGAGAACTTTGAGATCTACAAGAGGAAAACCAGCAAGTGCTATGGTTCCGTCAACACGTGGAACTAATGTAAGTTTGATATCCGCAATAATAGAAAATGAAGTTCTGTTTGCTCAAACATTTTTTGGTTCATTCATTTTTTTGATCAACTGATTGAAAAATACAATCAAAAATCAATTCATTTTTATCCTTGATAATGCAAAGATCCATTACTCCAATACTACCAAAACTTTTTTTGATGAAAAGGGAGCAAAGGTTATGTTTTTGTCCCCTTATAGTTATATGCTTAATCCAATTGAATTCACATTTTCAAAAATTAAATTCATTGTAAGAAGATCACCGGCAAGCAGATTTAATGAATCATTTACAAATCTTATATACATATGAAATTCTGTAAATCAGTTAACCACAAATGATTTACAAGGTTATTCGAGGCATATACGTCACAATTGTTTAGAAGTGATTGCTAAAGAAGACTTTAATTAAAAAATAGTATTCTTTTTATTGCTGAAAAACATTTTTTTTAAAACGCTGTGGTTATTTTAAAAAACGTGAAAAATTTAAAAAAATAGTTGAAATACCATATATTATGACCTTGACTGTTAGATGTAGACTATTTATCTGAGGTCTAAATAGAAAATATAATTAGTGAGATGAAGCCACAGGAAAATCCCAATAGTTTGCCTAGTACAACCAATCATCATGACATAAATGTATTGGTACTACAAAGTACTTCAACATCAATAGGATAAAAACCTCTTAGTACGTTGATGATTTTAAATGTGTAAAAACACAAAACCTCCAAAACTCTGCCCGAAAATATAGTAATAGTGCTCACTAGTGACTAGATTCGTGAGGAAATTCTCGGAGTTCTAGTTGAGAAGACGTGACTAATGGAGTTCAACCCTGTCGGATGTAGGCAGTAACTACCAAAGACAAATGGGTGAGGTCGCGCAAAAATCAGTAGATCAATCAGAGTTAGACATTAACACCGTTGGATGCCGGTCCAGTAGTCCGATGGTAAGGCGTTCGCGCGCAATACCGAAGGTCCTGGGTTAGAATCCTGCGAGGTGCAGGAGTCGTGGATGCGCACTGCTGATGAATCCCATAGCATGACGAAACGGCCGTCCAGTGTTCCCAGGTTTCTAATTGTGGTCTAACAATGATTGATTGATGATTTCAAATTTATAAATATCATTACAAAACTATTAAATTTGAATTAGATTTACATTAAAACACAAAAAAAAGAATAGTAAATAACATTTATGCTGAACTGCATTACCATTGAACCAATCCACTTGAACACTTAATCGTTTCCATCGGTCTAACAGGCTATAAGAATTTGCAGACCATATCATTAATTTATAATTTAAATTTAAGCCTTGATTAATAAGATTTGTAATCCGTTGTTGTTGTTGAACAGATGCCTCATATTCTTCACATTTTATTGGTTGGTCATCCCCGGTTATGACGTTGTTGTTCTTGATGGATTCGTTCAAGAAATTTATTTGATAGCAATGAAAATGGATATCAGTAAATAACGCCTATAAAATTAAAGGAAAAATATTTAATATGGATATCAAGGCTCGAACTACACAATGGAGTATGTTTAAATTTCCACCAGTAACAATAAATTCAGCAAATTCAAAACAGAATACACACCAGTTTATAAACATAGTCAAGTTAGTATAAATCAGAAGAAACATGAAAAATTATAACAGGGTTGAATTTTTTTCCGACTAGATAACAAACATTAAAAGAATTTTCTTTTTTGATCAAACAAAATTGTGAAAAACTTGTTTTAAATAATATGAGGCACAAAATAGTTAACTGGGCTGTGGCATCATTTTAAACAGCTGGACGATCTGGACTTTGCAGATGATCTAGATATTCTATTCCACCTTCGACAACAAACGCAAGAGAAGACGATCAGTGTCGCAGAAACATAGACAATGGAAAAAGCAATATCTTCCGATACAACACAACATGTGTCAACGAATCACACTTAACGAAATAGCTTCGGACGAAATAGAAACCTTTACATATCTGGGCAGCATCGTTGATGAGCAAGGTGGATCGGGCGCAGATATGAGGGCGCGAATCGGCAAGACAAGGACAGTATCATCAAAGTTTACTCAACGCCTACTGAGGTCAAAGACTTCAAATAACAACTTCCCATTGACAAATTTGTGTCTCCCATACATTGTAGCACTTTCTAGAAAGTTCTGTCCACCATTTATAAAAATAAAGCGATATTGTTAGTCCGAAGAAATTTTTAAATTACTCAACAAATCCCTCAAGTTAGGCATAGTAAAATAACGGATATGAATGTAAACTTGATCTGTGTATTGACTATCATGAGTATGAATGCAAAATGAAAACAAAGTCCTATTTAATACAATAGGGCCCAATGTTTCAATGACATAACTAACTAAATTGAAACTTTACTCAAGAAACCAAATTTACAATTTCTAACTGAACAGACTTTTAAAACAGAGCGCAACTACATGCATGTGTATTTGTACTATCATAGGTATTGTTTACGAAATTCAAACGACAGAAATCGAAAGACCAACTGGGGCTTAGATAGGGCTGATGGCTACGGAGGATCCACATAGAGGGGAGTTGGATAACCCTGATTCCAAATCAATGGTGTAAATGGAGTATAAACTTACTTTTGACCACCGGCTACCATGTGACGACATTGCTTAACATGCCTCACTGCATTGCAGTTAAGACCAGTAGAATAATGGCTCGGTGAGTGACCGCAGAAGAAAACAACTTACTTCGATTTTGGGGGCCTGAGCAGTATCCCATCTCACACAAAAATTTATTGATCCCTATAGTTCATAAATATTTTAATGCCTCATTAAACTGATCATTATGAGTTTAAATAATGAAAAGTAAAAGTTCACTATTATCACATACTCGATAGTTCATAACTTATCAACCAACACCTTATTTGCTTAATTATTCATAAATTTCATTCCAAAAAACATTAAAATTGAATTTATTGACTTACTAAATTCTTGTTATATCTATTTTCCAACTCCTTGATTGTTAATAATGGTGTTTTAATTATCAACTCAGTTATGTTTAATAAATATTCAAATATTTGTAAAGTTTGACATGGAATTATGGTTAATGTTGATTTCATACAACTATACTGATTATTATTATTATTATCGATAAGATTTTCTGATTTTTTATGATCATTATTTAGAGGATAATTTAATTTGATATTATTTTCTAGTATTGTTATTACAGTTGATAAAAAATTAAATGGTTTATTAAAATATTCAATTAATGAAATAAGTATATTGGATAAATTCAATGAATATTCACTTGAATTATATTTATCAAGTAAATACACTGTAGTGTATTGTAACGTCAATTCATCACATTGTTGATTTATTGCATTGTTCACATGGAATGGATGAATTTGTTTTAAAATACATTGTAAATAATTGAATTCATTCAATAGAATTGTCTAATTGATTAAAAGAAAAGTAAAAAAAAGTTAAACTATTAGGTAAATATGATGTAAGATTTGTATTGTCATGTTTTTTAAAATGTTTTCATAAATTTTATTGATTGACAAGATGAACAACAAACTTTTGATAAGAAAAAAATAAGAAAACAATAGTACAGTTAATTTATTGATAAAATGAACACTATCACATTCCAATAGATTAATTAAACAGAATTAATTCTGTTATAATCAATAAACATTGATAAGTTTGTATGTTTATAAAGATAATTGTCGAACTTATTGATCATGTGTACAAAAAAAGTACTATGATAAACAAACTAAACTCAACAATCAAAATCTTAGAAACATATTAAAAGACAGCGTTCTCTTGTAAATAACAAATTTTATAATAATAGGATAAATATTAGGAAATTTAGAACTTTGGAGATTGTTTTCCGGATTATTAATATAATTATTTATATTCCTATTGTACAAATAGATAAGTTTTCTTTGTAGGTTTGTGGAGATTTTCGGGTTACTTCAGAATCATGAATCAATCATTTTTAGACCACCATTAGTATATAACTCATTAGAAGTACGCATGCGGCTCTTCGTCACTTATGATTTGATTCTGGTTAAGATAATATTTCTTATATGGGATGAGTTGAGATCTAATAATTTGTGTGTATAAGCTAAGGCGTATATGAAATAGATAGAAGCTTGACTACAAACATCGCTTCGGACTTCAAGTTTGGAAAAGAGAAAGGTTTGGGGATAAGAAAATCAATAAGTGAGTGGCTTACGTTGGTTCAGGGTTAATTGAACCGACCAAAATGTATCTTTACTTCTACTTCCATCGGAAATCATACACTAATAGAATTCTCTTTTAGAACGTTGTGGACTCGACCGATTGAAATAGATATAGGAGAATACAGCGAAAACAGTTATTATCAATTAGGGCTGATAAGCCAGAATAATTTCTTTTATGAATTCGAAAGTAGATATCTCATTGGTTGGCTAAAAACTACATTTTCTGATTTGTAGGAGATGAGAACAGTAAAAGAGTATGGAAAATTTCACATCCCCTAAAACAAAAATTATTTCTGCAGGTTACTACTTGACACTTCTGTTGTTTAATCTCTTTAGAAAATAAATACAATAAAATTATAATTAAACAATAAAAATATTTAAATCTAACCAGTGAAAAAATCTTACCTGATAATTTTTATTTAATACAGTATGAGTATTTCTAGGATACAATTTAAATGTATTGCTCTTTCGATGAAAATTATACATACTTAATATATCATAAATAAGTAACAATGATTTGTAGACAGCATAGAAAATAAATATTAAAATTCGTGAATAAATCATTTCTGTGCATAGTAAATCTTTTGTTTTAAATAGAGTAGACCATAAATTTGGTAATGGCAATATTTTATGCTCACTAGAGGACAATTTTGATAAATATTTATTTAAATTTATAATTGATGAATGAATTTCATTAGTCAACATGATGAATTGATCAAATAAATCGGATGAAATATGCTCGAAATCAATAATCACCATGTTCTACAATAACAGAAATTAAATAAAACAATTCAAATGCTTTATCAAAACACAGAAAAGATCTTAGTTAAATGTTTGAAACGTGCTCACTAGTGACTAGCTTCGTGGGGAAATTCTTTGAGTTCTAGTTAGAAGACGTGACCATGGGAGTTCAACCCTGTCGAATAGTAACTATCGAAGACAGTCGGTGAGGTTGTGCAATATTTCAGGTTGATTGGCGTTAGAAATTAACACCGTTGGATGGCGGCTGGTTCAGTGGCCTAGGGGTTAGATGTTCGCGCGAAAGACGGAAGGTCCTGGATTCAAATGCTGAAAGTAGCAGCTGTCGTGGATTGGCACTACTGATGACTCTCATACCAGGATTAAACGGCCGTCCAGTGCTTCCAGGTTTCTAACAGTGGTCTAACAATAATTCATTCATGATTTCACTGTGTAAAATCAACGATCTTCATAATACTATAATGAATAAATGATCATAGAAAACCTGGAAACACTGAACATCAGTGGTGCTGGGTGCATCGACTGGAGTTGGAACAGTAACCATGGTACACGAACTCAGCGATCTAAACGTTCAGTATAACCTAAGAGACATGAATCTCCTGAGTTCGACTCCTTAGTGCGGAATACCAGGATAAAACATCTACCCGATGTATTCTGGTCTTCAACTGTCGTGCAACCAAGGTCAATATGTGATGTAAAGTAGAAAATTCAAGAGTCTCCATGAATCCCTCAAACTAAAAGAAAGTAAGAACAATGAATGTGTCCTAACCAGACAGACTGAAAAGAATAATTCATAAGCGAAAGTTTTCATCATAAATCAATGATAACTGGAGGACACCATTGGAAAAATCGGCCATTGGACAAGCGTACTATTTTTCTGTTGGGTTCCTCAGACATATGCAGTCACAACGGTACGAGAAACCGAACATAGGATTTTCCGCTCTTTCCTTCAACTGGTATTAGTTGACATCTAAAGGTTAACATTACACATCTTCATTAAAGCATTAATGTTCACACTTAGGCACAAGCCCTACTACCCTTAGTTTTCAAACATCGAATACATTATTTACTGAGCTTCAGGGTCCATATAGCGACCAACTTGTTTAGCAGAGGCTAATCGATTGACGTCTTGAAATATCTACAACAACGAAGTAAAAGACCTTACACTTGATCATTGTTGTTATGCCTGCACGTAAACACGTCATTCTGATATGCTTGAACTATTACGAGTTTACCTAGTCGGAAAACGAGAGCGAGGATCCGGTGACAAGACATGCTACTCAAATCCGATTATCCCAACCCCCATATTGAGTAAAAATAAGAAGACTTGATATGAAGTAGAACGTGTATTCTACAAGCATTCAGAAAGTACGAGGTCCGAATCGAGAAGAAAATCAGGATCCTTGACTAGGGATCCGCTACCGAGCCCTGGTCCTGGTCGTGGTCATAAAACGTTACAAATAATGCGTATTTATACATTTTAGTCGAATAGGAAACAGCATCGAATTCTGTGACATTGACAGTTAAGACGACCAATAGGAAGCAACATTTGAAGTGACATTGATAGTAGGACAACCAATATGAAACAACATCGGAGCACGTAACATTGATATCTAGGACGACCATAAAATTGACCAGTAGAAATTAACCGATAGGAATCGACCTATAATTCTCTTAGGATATTGGATGAATATCCTAACAATTGTTGATGTCAGTAACATTTCTACTAGTAAATCATATATACGATTGAACTTCACAAATTATTAATCCTTACGAAAAACCCGGCAATACATTCAGTAAAAGATTATTATTTTGTTGGGTGCCCAATGAAGATTAATTCAATCTAAAAAGAGATAACCAAATAGGTCTTTAGTGTTTCCTGCTTCTGTACGGTTTACCTGCAGGCTAATATCCGTCAGCAATGAGAACTCAATTCAAAAATGATAACAATCTTTGAAATTATTATTCATATCGTGGAAATAGACATTAATGTATCATCAGTTTTTCTGTAACAGCTCAAAAAATTATAAATTATAATTATTCATACATATATTTTACAAAACAATTAGTCCCTTTTATAAATTTTGATAGAACAATGAGATTTAATTGATCTGAAAAATGTGATGTATTTGCACTAAACATTTCGAACAATCTGGTCACACACATACTTGTCAAAGCAATTTATATAAAGATTATTCAAGGGTCAACTAAAAGTTAAAATAGACCTAAGATGATAATTGTAAATGAAGGTAAATTGAAGGCTATAAAAAATTGTTTTGGTATACATAAGGGGGGTTTAATTTACAAAAAGCCAAGGCTTCCATAAACCTCAAGATTCGTCCTTCAACGTTTCTATGCAATGTTTTGAAGACTGTCTTAATATCAATTTTATTCTCTACCTCATTTATGTGTTTTGCGATCGATGAACATGGTTTTCTGTTTCCCACGTTTATCAGGTCATCTGAAGTTAACTGATTTCGAAGCCCCTGGAGTACAATGTTCCATAATCCTTGACTTTACAGATGTTTTCACAAGTATACATCATTTATTCATCTCCAATCGTGTGAAAGTTTTCGATTAGTTCAGTTGCTAGAAGTAGTTTCTATTCGTCCATCAAATATGGGATGTAAATTTTGCTTGTTTTCTTTGCTAAAATTGGAAAACAATATCAATTCTGTCATTGTTAGACTATAGTTAGAAACCTGGAAGCACTGAACGGCCGTTTCATCCTGGTATGGGATTCATCAGCAGTGCGCATCCATGACTCCTGCACCTTGCAGGATTCTAACCAGGGACCTTCGGTATTGTGCGCAAACGCCTTACCATCGGACCACTGGGCCGAAATCCAACGGTGTTAATGTCTAACTCTGATTGATCTACGGACTTTGCTCGACCTCACCCATTTTTCTTTGGTGTCTTTGGATGCCAGCCCAGTGGTCCGATGGTTAGGCGTTTGCGCACAATACCGAAGGTCCCGGGTTCGAATCCTGTGAGGTGCAGGAGTCATGGATGCGCACTGCTGATGAGTCCCATAACAGGATGAAACGGTCGTCCAGTGCTTCCGGGTTTCTAACTGTGGCCTAACAATGATTGATTGATGATTTCAAATGTGTAAAAACACAAACCTCCAAAACTCTGCCCCAAAATATCAATTTTATACCGACGATTGTAATCCTTACATCAGAAATACAGCATTTATTATTGTGCACATGATTATATACAATTCACATATAATAATAATATTATTCGACGAAAATAAGCCTAGAATAGGAAAATGTGAAGTTAGAAAAAAACTGACTGACAAAATATTCAAGCAAACTTTTTGGGAGCTCTCAAAGAATCCCTAAGAGTTTGAGCAAAGGTTGAAAATACATTCCATAACTTTTTGAAGAAAAATGAAGTGAATTGTTCTGCATATCTTGACTGGATGATTGCCGATTTGATTAATAATATGGGTATGTTTTCAAAGAAGCTTCCAGAGAATAAAAATCTTACATAGACTAGTAATTCTCCTTGTTCTCTGTACCTTTGATAATTCTTTCATACTTTCTTGCATTTTGTCTTTTGTTCGGGGCTCAAATGGTCAACGTCGAGGTCAACAGAACAAGCTACTTGTCATACGTAGAGAAACTCGAGTGCTTCACTTCTACCTAAAGTTTATGCTGATAATATCGTTCAGGAGAACAATGGAAGCTCCACAACCAAAACATCCAGCTCAGAGAACAAAACTCCACCACAATCAAATACAACAGATCTATAGGGAACGAGGAGGTGGATCGAAAATTAAAACATCAAGTGTTCCAACACTAGGCATATCATTAGAAATTATCAAATTACTATTACTATTAAATAGAACAATGGAATATGAAACCTAACAAACTTACATCATCTGTCATTTTGATGAAATCATCAATTAAATCAAACTTCTCATAATCCATTTTGACATTGAAAATAATTTCATTAAAATATTTCCATATATTGACTAGATTACATTCTATAAACGTCAATTCATTTTGTTCAATGATCACGTCATTTTTATCATCACTGTATTTTTCTAACATAGAATTTAAATATTTTATCAATGGAGAATGAAATGGATTCAAGATAGCCGACCATTGATCATTGTCATGAATATTTTGATAAAAGTTCATACCATCATTCCAATTGGTAGTGTTTAATGCTGTCAGATCAGTTTCGTTAAAACTGATTAAATCCAATTGAAATTTCTTGGTAATGTCTAATAAATTCTAAAGTTGTGTGATATGTTACATGGGGACAAAAAAATCAAGTGCAGAATTAACATCGATAAATTGGTTTAATGTGAAAATTACTCCATGAGAATTTTACTACTACTACTACTACTTCTACTACTACTACTACTACTACTACTACTAATAATAATAATAATAATAATAATAATAATGGCTTAATTCACTATAATATGTTTAGCACAAATATGGGATTTTTAGCACAGAATATTTCAACGAGTTTCCTTTACAAAACAATTATTTATTTGAAGTTGGCAGTATTCGCTTCAGAGATTAACATCTTATTAACGTTCATTCTTTTCTCTGCGGATTGCTAGCCACAAAGATGTATCCGATTGTACTTTTTCACACCTTGTGAAGAGATAACTCACGAAGCTTTTATAAAACTTACTTGAACAGACAGTGCGATCAATAAGCATAATCGACGTTTTGAAACATACAAAAAAGAGGTAACTTGTTGAAATATTTTGATGTTTGGAAATAGGTATCCCAACTACCATAAGAATGATTGTGAATTCATGAATCTTACCGGAATCAAAGCAACACTAACGGAGAAAAAGAAATCTATACAGATTTCACGAAAATCTGACTATCTTCACAAGATGTAACTTTTTGATTGCAAGTTTCATTCAGAAAGTAACAATGTAGCCTAACTACTAAGCAAACGATTTGAGTAGTTAATTTTAAGTCATAATGTTTTTGGCTGACAGATCAAAGTAAATGAAACACGGTGTAAGTCAGATTGAAAAGTCAATATTTACCAGTTATAAAAAAATGGTAATGTGATGTTATTGAATTATAGGCTTGAAAACTACTAATGATGGACAATTTACAAAATATTCCACAGTACAATTTAGTTCATGAAGTTGCATTTCTGATTAAACAAGTATGGTGTACAATAATATTTTGTTTTAAACTATATTATTTAAACACTAATCAGATGATGTTCGCCAAAGCTAAATTGAAATCTTTACAAATAAATTATTCAGCTTCGTGAAAGTTACATCATTTGAAAGTATCCGTCAATTAAACTACAAATTTGGTTTATACCGAAGACAAATAAAATAGATTTTATAATAACAAATGTAAATCATATGACATCACTGTTACCCATTATTTCAATGTTGTCAAACAAAAAGATTTGTATCATCCATTGATAAAACTGTATATACTGACTCCGTGATGATTCATGTACTCACAGCCGTTTGACAATTCATCAGAAAATACTAACATTCTATTATAAACACTATTTGTTATGAAGCTCAGTCGTAAGATTCTTTCTCGTTACCAAAACCCATGGAGCAACTCAGATAAACTATGATACAGTGACAACTTTATCGTATATTTCAGACCGTATTCATGTGGGTATAAACGTCGTTCACTTCGATAATGTAATAATAATTTATGTTATTAAACTGAATATTGAAATTTGAACTATGGTTATGACTGTTGGCTGTCAAGTAGGATCACTGTACTGACTACCAAGCCTTAGAGATTTGAAACATAAAGGTGATTGGAAACACTTGCTCTAAATCATCAGCATTAACATGTAATTTCTTCTTTGCATCGCTTTTACTATATATCCTGATGGTCAGTTATAGAAGGTGAGACCCGGAAAAAAATTTATACTTACATTAAATGATTTTGAGAGCAATGTATGCAGTGAACAGCCGTTCAACTTAAAACTGGCACTTTTTTCTGTACGACATGAGAACGATGATGAAGCTCTAATATCATTGAACATGGGTAAATATGACAGAATGGAAGTGTGTGAATATATATTGTGTGACATTTCTTTAATTGAATCAAAATAGTAATCTTGACAGTGGAATTTTGTGGTGCTTTCATCTTCCAACTTATTCTCAGTTTGAAGAAGTGAAATATTTTTACTGCAGGTCCTAAAGATGGATAGCAAAATAAAACAATAAAAGGTTTTGAAACCACAATAATAATACTTGATATCAAAATATTAAAGATCCGTGTTATGAATATAAGAACAACACATATAGGCAAATAATATTAATTTCAATTAGATCGTGATCTGGTTTTACTCTACATGTTGAACTATTGAGAAAAACATTTGTTACTGTATTTTATTATTCTTACTACCAATAGTAAACCTGTCTTCCCTACTATCGGCTTGTAATTTTGACCCAGTGTACGTAGTTACTTAATCTATTTCATTGTGATCATTGACTCATGAGTTGACCGGAATGGTGTATTGTTTTCAAATAAATATTCATTTATATCAAAAGTCATGATTCTGATTGTTTGCATACAAATGTGTTTTAATTCATTCAACGTAGTGTATTGTCTACTTCAGTATATGGGTTGTGCGAATTGTTGATTTTTAATGAAACAATAGACTAGCCTAAATTAGATAACCATTTAAAGCATCAAAGTACTAGACAACCGTTTCGTCCTAGTATTGGGCTCCTCAGCAATGCGCAAACATGACTCATCCTGCTTAGGATATTGTATCTAACATCAACATCATTCAGATTGACAGTTCCATCAAATGCCAGTACTGCTTCAAAGAGGAATATGATCAGTTATCTGTAACTTTTATGTATATTTTTCAACCTTAATAAATATTGATCAAAAACAAACAATAAGATACAATAGATCTCTGACTGGTATGTTGACAGTAAGATAAACAGTCTTACTCTACAGTTCATGATGGTGTTATATCTCCGAGCATTGTAACTATATTAGCCAGCTCAAATATTTTTGATACAGATGCAGTTGTTATTTGACAAAATAATTATATATGAAACCCAATCTATAGTGAGCCTAATCTCTGACAGAATAACTTTAAAACAAAGATGTCTTTAACTGAAATACTGAATGATAAACATCTGAGTTTTCAATGTAACAGAGTTAAAGTCACTATCTGTCAAACTGAAAATTCTCAAAAAATCATGTAAAATGTAAAAAATATCATCATTTTTATTGTCTTACTCATATTTCTGAATAAAACTTGAGAAATTCTCTATTAATCTTTTCTTCTTTGTCGTCCAATCTTTGGCAACATAATGGTAATCATGGGTCAGATTGAAATCTTCATCAGAACAGAGTGGTATAGGCTAAAAAAAAATGAAAATTTAATAGATCAACACTATTAAATTAGAATCACTCAGCTTATAGCTTTAAACAGTTTTAAAACATCATATTTGAAATGATGAAAAATTTAAAGAAACCAGTCGCAATGTAACTAAAATCGACTTCACATTTAACATTCATACACTGAATTTTTGAAACATCAATCTCCTAGCCAATTATCCCCAATCTCTTATGGTGCTAGATATTTTAAACTCGTGTGAAAGCCATAAGGAAGATTTTTAATTTTCAGTGGTGTCTCAGGTGCAAAAAACAACGGAGTTACCAGTGACGTTGAAGTTTCAGAATATTCTGGAAGAAATGTTAAAGTGAGTAACTGTTGGAAGCCCGGGAACGTTAGGAAACATTTCATCCAATCAGCATTGGACAGGACCTTCGCTGGAACATCTGGAAAATGCTGAATCACGTACCTTGATTGTGATTGGATATTTAGCCACACTATTACTACAGTTAACCTAACCTTGGAGTTAAGCGTTCTTCTTGCACTATTCACCTTTTCCCCTGTGTTCAAGTTCCAGTGTAGATTCAGTCAGTGGTTATTAGAAGTGGATAGGAATCACATCTTACTATTATTTAGCAGATTTATCAGTAACGATTTCCAGTTCTTGAGATCTTAGTAGATTAACAATTGAATATATTAGGTTGGTTTCTAGGATTTCCAAAATCGTCAATTAGTCAAATAAATTTGGATAGATATTGATTTCTAAGATATAGCTGAAATTAATCGATCGTATTCTATAAAGCTAATATTCAGTGAGAAATTAATGTTACATAAATGAAGTTTTAAAATCCATTTTCTGAAATCTTAGAAATTTATTACCACTTGAATGCAAATGAAGTTAGATGTGTAGAAATTCAATACAGCAATGAATTTAGTTTACGATAGTAATAGATATTCCAGTTTCCTATATCGACTATCATAATTATGATCAATCTCCTTTGGTATATGTACATCGTAAATGAATTACCTCATCATTATCATTTAGTTATAAGTTCTTATTTGAGTTTGCTAGTTGGCTGGTAATGAAATATATGAATGTGCATTTTTATTCTATTTCAAACTCATTTCACATTCAATGTTCAGATTGAAACTTGAATTCCCTACTATTCATAGCAAATGTTAACATGTTATCTACTGAGGTAGCGAGTCAAGATATTTTGCAGCTGTTCATGATGAAATAAATATTTCAAAATTTTGCTTATTCTTTAGCTTATAACACAGATTGTTGGATATTGTTGGTAGATGGTCTATGCTCCACAAGAGGTAACGAGGGTAAAGTAAGTAAGTAAGTAAGTAAGTAAGTAAACTGATGGTTGTGCTGGTGTTTCGTTCACTGAGCTGGATGTTTTGGTTGTGAAGCTTTCATTGTTCTTCTGAACAACATCATCAGCATCAACTTTAGGTAGAAGTGAAGTATTCGAATTACTCTATGTATGATTCGTAGCTTGTTCTGTTAACCTCGATCTTGGAAAATAGCAACCAATCATGATCGAGGTCAGCAGAACAAGCTACGAATCATACATGGAGTAATTAGAGTACTTGACTTCTATCTGAAGTTTGAGCTGATAATGTTGTTCGAAAGAACAGTGAAATCTCCACAACCAAAACATTCAGCTCAGTGAACGAAACATCACCGCAATCATCCACCTGAGCTACAAATTTTCTCCATCTCAAAACTGTTGATTCTCTATGTTAGAATATTCATCCAATATCCGAAGAGAATTATTTTTGTAAGTCTAGTTCTATTGGTCAATTCCTGCTGGTCAATATTATGGTCGTCCTAGCTATCAATGTCAGAGACTTCAAGGTTATTTTCTATTCCACCTAACTGTATAAATACTCATTGTCTGTAAAGTTTTATGACCCGGATCCCTAGTCCGGGATCCTGATTCTCTTCTGGACTCGGACATCGTACTTTCTGGATGCTTGTAGAATACATGTTCTACTTCATACCAAGTCTTCTTCTTTTACTTAATGGGGATTTGAAACGCTCGGATTAGAGAAGCCTGTCGTGTAGCCTGATCCTCGATCGTTGCACTCGTTTTCCAACTAAGGTAAATTCGTAATTGTTCAAGCATATCAGTTAACGTGTTTACGTGCATGCATAACACTTTGTTTACACTAACAATAAATACACAAACAGCATGCTTACATCTGTTAAAATCTTATCAACTGTACGATTCGTTGAATTAACAACTTCCGTTGATGTTTCTTTGATAATTTGTTTATTTATTTCTTTAAAATTTAAATGATTTTCTTCATTTTGTGAATAACATAAAGTTGATGAAGTTGATGATGATGATGACTGGATAGAAGTTAAAATTACATCATTCAATAATCTGTGATTACTTTTAATTCTTTTTTCATTCTTAAAAAAACTTGATAAATTATTCTTCTCATAAAAATAAACTAGACTGATTAAAGAATCTCTGTTAATCTCTGTAGTTTTCGGTGATGACGATGATGATGAATTGGTTCTTTTTCGAATCGATTTCTTGGCAGGAAAGTGCTTACTAATTGTATAAGGGCATAAACTTTGAATACGCGCATGATCAATAGGAGATGCATAATGACAACATTGAATAGAATGAATTTGTAATTGATTTAATCCAGTTAAACGATTGTGTAAATTAATCAAATGACTAAAAATATGAAAAAGAAAGTTTTGATGAATAAAAATAAACATGATCATGTTAAAAATAATATTAATGATATATTTATCATGCGGTAATGAACAGATTTTCCTCTATTTAAATTGTTTCTTCAAAGAGTAAATAGATAACCGACCGTAAGTTAACACAAAGAAAACAAAAATCTTGACCAGTGACCAAAGGTCCTGGGTTCTATTCCCGCAGGCGGTTATCGTAGATATGCACTGCTAAAGAATCTAATACTAGGACAAAATGGCCAGCTAGTACTCCCAGGTTTCTAAAGGTGGTTTAAGAACGATCGATTAGTAATTTCAATGAGACTCAACAATTCCTATAGCAACTATATAATGGAAATCTTTATTATGTCAATATTATGTCAGTTTTGATCATAGTGATTAGTCCATGTACTAGTATGTACATTATTTAGTATGTAACGCTTGAAATTTGTAATGTAAAAAAGTAAAGTTGAAGTATTTATATGTTTATTAGTAGTGTGAGAACTCAGTAAGATTAAATGAAATTGTCTGGATAGATAGTTGAAGTGAAGCGGATAGTCATGTATTCCTTTCTATTGAGAGTAAAGGAATAAAATGTCTCAACCAGTCGTTTATTTTTTATAATTTCAAAAGTCTTTCTCAATTACTTCGATATTTTTAGTGTCGATTTGATAGTTTTTAAAAATACCATGTACTGCTATTGCTGATTTAATTTACAGATATTTTTTCCAGTTTTATAGGATAATTAAAAAGTCTTTTTGAATAGCTTAGGTACTGCTTGGTGCCACTTAAGATTTTTTATGAAGACTCTTCATAATAGAAAGGAACACAATTTGAGTAACCTATTTTGTAGACCTGATTCCATGTACATGTAAAAGGGATCTTTTTTCTCTTATTGGAACTAAATTATTTTAGAGAATATTGGTTGTTGAAAAAAAGTTTTTATTTTTCGTACTTTTTCAAACTGTGCTATGATTCTTCTATTCTCCTTTAACAGTAAGGTAAAACTATGATTCCGTCCGTTTGAATCTTTTTTATTTAAAGAGAAAGTGTTTTGTCTCAGTATGATTTCAATATTCTTTTTAGCAAAATTATTAATTATTAAAATACTAGTAAAAATAAATTAGAGTGCTGGACAATTTCTTTGTATTCTATTTTTAGGAATTTCATAACAATGTAGAAGATATTCAGTTTCTTGGGATAAGATCTTGAAGTATTGCATTATATACGGAGTACCATTATTACTGAACCTATTATGTATAAAATGATTGGTCAGTACCAAATCATTTTTTTTTAATGACTTAAATGAGTATCTTTTTTTGAATAGTTTTTCCATCAACTAGATACCTTATGATATAATATTAGAATGGAATTTATTTGCTGACTACAGGTTTATGTATTCAGTCTGAAACCAAATTGTTTGTGTGAAAATTAGTGACAATGTGGTCTGTACTACTTACGGTGGAAATTATAAGTAGTACGCAGTGGATGTGCAGTAGTTTCACCCTGGAGTTAGGGCTCCCGATTAATGGCGCAACCTGGATGTTTTGAGGAACAGATGATATATGTAAGAAGGAGTGAAGAATCTGACTATTTTGGGAAGTGATATTTTATGATAAGGTGTACATTTTTTGGCTAGTAGGATTGTATATTTCCCTTCAAACTGTTGCACAGGAAGTAGTGGTTTCCAACACATAACAGTCTACTACTTAAGAGTCAAGCGACGAAACTAATAAACCACTGCTTAATCTGCCTCATTTGTTGAGTAACATGAGTGATAGGTGTTTGTATGATAAGATTATTCGGTTTGAGTTGAAAAGAGATGTTTTTTGAGACTGCTAAAACTTCAAGTCTTACGTCAGATATACGATAGAGAACTCTAAACTATGTTGACATACTTCGTCAAACACTTTAAACAGCTTCATCATAAATAAAAAACAACAAGTCATATAATTTGATGAATCTATGACAAGTCTAGTTAAAAACGCTCCGATTAGTAAGTGCCACCACGAAGAAAATTATGGCGAATTAAATACCAGTATTGACAAATGTAATTTAAGTAATCCTATCAAAAATAATTTCTAATCTAAATAGTTTTATGGGAAGCAACATCACTGACTTTGATGTTAAACAATCTAGATTTTGATTAACTGTATACTGCTTCATCATACCCACAAACATCCATCGTTAATTATAATCGACAAACACTACGTAAACTATAAAGAGATTGAGTAGTAAATGAATTCATTGAAAAGTCATGTCTGTATGATAAAAAAAAGACACAAATCATTGTGAACAAAAGCTGATGGTCAGATTGAGTCTGTGGAAACTGCAGAGTGTTTTTGAAGTTATAAGTCAACCTACGTTAAACAGAAGACTACTGAAGACCAGGAATCACTAGACAGTGTTTAGCTTTTAGACCAATGAACCAACATCCAATGGTGATCTTATCTAACTTTAATCAACTTGCAGTACTGAGTAACTATCTTCTGTGGTCATTGATGGGTAAGTGACACATACTCGACACAGGTGTACTCTGCTGTTCATAATTTATTATTACTAAGCCTCCGGAAATTTCCTTCTCAATTTAATCACACATGAGCAAATGACAAATACCAAGAGAGTAGATTTACGGGGCTGATGATTATTATTAAGACCAACCTAAGTTGGATAAGCATGGAAAACCAGGAAGCACTAGTCAGCAATTTTATCTATATTGGGAGTGAGGAAATTAATGGGCGTTGGCGTAATATCGTTAACTGATTGAGGTTATATACAAACACCATTGAATTTCGGTTCACCGGTCTAAAGGTTAATCATCCCTTAATAAACCTGAAGTTACTGGGATTTAAAGATAGTGAATACACCTCAATATCCAATTATTAAAATGTATTGTGATCACTAACCTAACAATTACAGCCTTTACTTGTTTCAAATGTATCACAACAGATTCACACAAAGGTTTCATAGAAATTTGAATTTCTTTTATACAATAAATGTTTATTGAACTGTATGCAGTATCACCATCTCCTTTAATCGTTTGAAATTCACTTTCCACTTGATTTAGCCAACAGTGAAAGGTATCCAGTTTCCTAATATAATCCTAAAATTAAATTTCCAATGAGAAAAAAAGGTAGCAGAAGCAATAAATGAAATTTTTTGACAAAATAATCACGGATAAAGCTATGGATTATAAATTTTAGATAAACGAAGATTTGTTTTCATCACAATTTCATTCAAAGTCAAAAACCATAGGAGCAAGATTAGGCTGGTTGATTGTCAGATAGAATAACGAAGTATAATTAACCTTTTAATCAAGGGTTACGATTCTAATGAATATGCTTCCGTGACTCAGTCTAAGCAACAGCTATGGTTGAGCAGATAATATGTTTATCAACTGATAAAACCTTAAAAAATGAGTATAAAATAATTTTGCTTTCCCTTTTGAATGAATACATTGGTTCAGAACAATTCGATGAAAAATAATTTGATTGATCAGTTGCGTTTACAGTTAATTGTTGTTAAGTAATGGATTTCTTAAGCTTGTAACTATGTTTGTTTGACTATTTGTTTGTCAATCTTTTAATCTTTTTGTTATTTATGCTAGGGAGTGAATTTCTTATCCATCTCTGACTTCGAATCCCGGCGCGAACATCAACTCGGGAGTGTAGGTACATCCAGTTGACAAGCCACAAGCAGTACGAACCGTGCAACCTAGATTCCATTGCCATCCACTATCCATTTTTATGTAAACTGTGTTAGCGATAGAATGTTTAGTTTCTTGTGGATTTCACTTGACCGATTAAAAATACAGGTAATATAAGAACTATAAAATTTAAAAAGAGTATGCTAGTCTCTAAGAAAGCACTTCCATTTTGTTAAACCCCGGATTACTTTCTCAAGCTGCGTTTATATTGGTTAAAGTTAAAACTGCCTCCTTCATTCAGCCAACTGTATATCTCTAACTCAGTAGGTTTTATCGATCTCAAAGCGTTTGCTTCCCCAGTGAATCAATCCTCTTAGCATTACCTTGTCCGACTCAGTCAATCAGTTATAAGCAAAGTAAAACCTGATACATACGTGCGTGAAGGAGATGATACTTCTCACATAGTATGAAGACCTCCATCGCACATCATTAATCGGTGTACGTATTTTACGCTTACATTATGTCAGTCATGCTTCCCTTTAAATAATTCAATATTAACATCGCTTGTTTTATCCCATTAATAACTCTGAAATAATCATTCTAATCCAATCATCAATTATATTATTAATCATTTTTCGTAAATTATTTCATCTTACTTACTTGAATTTGTTTTACTGAATAGAAATCTTTCAACAGCTTATCAATAATAGACTTATAACATTGGTTATATTCTCGAAGTAAATGTTCAACTCGATTCAATAAATATACAATCCAATTAATTTGCCGTTCACAATAAATCACATTTGATATGATAATCTTATAAATATCTAAAGAAATGTAATTTAAAGTAGTAATTAACACTATCATTATTGTCTTTATTGTAGTAAAATATTTTGATGCGATAAAATGAAAGGAATTCAATCCTTACTAAGGGCTACATTTTGCACTGGCAGTAGTGAGGACTCGTCACTGATTTTGACAGAATCGATGGTTCTGTTGTGGAGAATGGAAATTGTTTCATCATCAGTTGTGTCACAGCTAAAACTATTGAAATTGATTTGTTTGTAATGTAGCAATCCTGCTTTAGAAGAACTGAGATATATACATTGATGGATTACTGAGTTAGTGACTTGCAAAGTTTATTCGAATACTACTTCAGATGCATCTCATAAACATACAAAACCTATGGGAAAGTCTGTCAGGGTCGGTTTCACGTGACTCTATACATTTCATACCTCACTGTCAGCTGAGAAAATCTGTGGGACAATACGAGGTGTGCTGTTTTAATGGATTGTCCTAGTCCATTCGTAATGGAAAGGTAGCATTTCTGTACATTCTGGTTACCTACCCACCTCTGTTAAAAGAAGGTATAACGTTTCCCTCGAAACACATCATGAGTGATTGTGAGTTGACAATATGGGCCATTCAATTTCAACTCAGTATTCTAGAGCCCTGCATAAAACTGTATCTGTGAACTTCTAAGTAAGTAAATACAAACTAGAACAAAACGACACTTCCAGTCTTTCCCGATTATTAATAGTTCCCTGGTGTGTAAGGAATATCATTTTCAGTATTATATCAAATCATCAATAAATAACCTAAAATTTTTCCATTAAAATGATTATTTCCTAACCGAAGATATTTAAATTCATATTGGTTACATGAAATACAGAAAAAACTTACTACATAATTCATTATTAACCAATTGTTTTGACTCATTTGTAAGTATATGTTGCAGTGTCATTGAAATTGAAAAGATTGAATTGTATTCTATATTTCTAATGGATAATTCGATTTTCTAAGAAGAAAAACCGATTTTTATTTCATAATACACAATTTATTTTTATTTCATTTATGAAAGAGTAATGGAACTAATAACTTAGAGGGTAATAAAAAGTTAATAAATCTACATTATTATTTAAATTCAAAACAATAATCAACTAGGAATTCCTGTACTCAGTGTTTCTCATCGTAAATTGAAACGATCAAGTTAGTGTAGGGTATGCTATACGACGATGGTATAAATTAGTTGAAAATCTTCATTTCTTGATGTGATTTGGATAAGTAATCAATAATCGATTACCCTTTTTTGAAAAGCAATGCTACTTGGCATATGACTAGAATGGAAAAAAGTGGTGTGCAATACAAGCGTAATATCAATCAATGAAAAATATTAGTTTCTGATCTGTGTTCTACAGATATATACCCCGCGACTGGGATCCACGCGATAATCGTGATTAGTGACATGACTCAAAAATGGTGGAAGTCGGGCAAGTGCATCTGTTGTTTACCTTCCTGAAGAACTCGAGTTTCAATCTCATTTCGTACTTTATTTTATTGTTACTTATCAAAATATACATTCTATGACATTAATTTTGCTCATATTACATTTGTATTTATGATAATTTGATAGGTTGACTTACGTCAAAGCATATTTAACTAGTTAACTGATTACGATCCTAAGCTACACAATTTCTCTGTGAGGCTTATCGCTACTATCCGGCTGCTTGAACTGTAACAGATTAAAAGTCGGCGTTAAATCTTTAGAGATGGTTAATTTAGACCGAAGTCGTAAATAATTTTCTGTTATTACACACGCTTTTTCAGAGTTTAATTGAATTTGTAGTTATTTTTATTAACGATAACATGTTGTTAAAATCGATGCTGAATCTCGCGGCAAATTGTTTTGCATAGTACACTTACGTCTTTTTCTCTCTCGAATTTTAACCACAACAACAGGTTTTTAATATACCTGTCGCATATCTACACAGCTAGTATTCTTAGAAAGTTATCATGGTTAATTGTCATTCATAAAATCGGAGTATATCCACTATTTCTGAACTATCATTGTTCTATTATAAATATGGAGTTATTTTCAGATTTATAAAAGGCACACACATCGACGATTTGCAAATGATTCTCTGCATAAATTATACATTTTAATGGTAGATAAAAAGTAGTTCATTACTAGTACGTTTTTCATGTAGTACCAATAATATTATCATTTGCATGTTTACATTTCAGTTTAGCACACATTTCAAGTCTGACTAATAACATGTTCAACTGGAATATTGAACTATATAGGGTTCAAATGTCAAGAGTTGTATTTCTTGTTTTAATTGTCAAGAGTTAAAAGTGTTAAGGTTTGTCTATATTGATTGTCAATAACTACCAAATATGCAAATAAAAAATCAGTCAATGTTTTAATAAATAAATACATTGATCAAGTCTTGGTAAACAGTCTTATTAATAGTTACAATACTTACTTTCAACTGTTCAAGATATGACTTTAAAAAGTATAGCATATCATTCAAAGATCTATTGACATTCATAAATGGTGACTGATTCAAATTTGAATCTATTAAACAATCACTGTGATGAAGAATATTTTGTTTTATACAACATGTAAACATTTGTTTAATAGTTTCAAGTTGCATTTTGATAAATTTTAATTTTTCAAAAAATAATTTACACTGTGCATTGTACTGCACTAAAAATTCTCTTCGTCTAAAAGCTAAACTTTTTGTCAAATCATAACTATCTGATTGTTGATTCAGTGTATTGTCAGTTAAAATCGAATTGAATAACCACAATGAATTATTGAACGATTGAATGTTTTCACAGTGAAATTCTAAATGATTCAATTCATAAAATTTCCATTTTATTTGAATGATTAAATTGAAATAATAATTTGAAGTTTTTAGATCTTTTAACTTGAAATTCAATGAAGCAAAAGTCATCATCAAATGTAGAGCTTCTTCTCGAAGTTGATATATTTTTGAAATGTTTAGCTGATTAAAAATAACGAAAAAAATAAATAGGTTGAAAAAGACAATTTATTGATATTTTTTAAAAAGAATAAGCACATTACTTCATTAAAGCTATTTCAATATTTTATCTGTAATTGATTAGATATTTGTTAAGGTCGGACAAATTGAGTAGCCTCTATTACTAAAACTACATTTCGACGGCGATGAGGCTGGCAATTTCCTCCATGATTGATTAGCAAAAGTAGCTAGTACGACATTTCACGCAACTAATCTTGTGTTAAAATTTTCTAGTATACTAGTATTATCTACTCAAACGAAGACTAAGTTACCTGCTTCTTCAATGTGCATTTAAAATTTCAATTACTCCTGTGGAGATAGCTATATTGGGTGTACTGCCATACAACTTGACTAACTGAATGGTGAGCATCTCCCAATATGGCTTAGAAAGGGCCAGATTAAGACAATACGCAGCTCTGTCTTGGCACATCTGATTGATAGTGGTCATATTGGAGATAAAACCGAACCATTTTGAATGATCTATCACATACCTCCATCATTTTCCAATGGGGTTCAAACCTACCTCCTATATGTATCAGAAACTACTATATGAATCCGGACTTATAACCTCAGTTTATATGATTAGAAGAAATTTATGAAACCCCTGCTTTTTCCTAGACCGTATTTAACTTAGTAGACAGTTTTATTATCATTTTCACATCCTGTATTTTTTTGTCATTTTTCACCAATACGTTTGTTCGCTTCACAACTTAGTTATTTACATACTGCTCATTAAGTAATCCTATTAATGTTTTGTGGTTGTTATTTTAATATCTATTCAAGATTGACCTACTAACCTTAATGTTGGACTGTTGGCTCAAACATTTGTTATCGTATTTCCTTATTCTCACCACTAATAGTACACCTGTCTTCCTACTATCGACTTGTACTTTTGACCTATTATGTTTTGTTATGCCCTGATTAGTTTAATATTTCCATATAAGTATTCATGTGTTTTAGAATGAAGCCTCGTAAAGACCTAACTGGAAACAATATTGCTCTAACATATGTGTTATTCTGATTTCTTATTTTCTCGTTATTGATTTTCTGGATTAAATTTAACCATGATTATGAAATAAGCTGGTGGCCATTGGAAATCATTGACTTTGATAAATACTTTGGCTAGGAACAAATATCTACCATTTTTGTTGAAAACATTGACGAAATGCTGTCCTCTTAACATCTTGAACAATAATTCAAGAATGTTTGAAATGAATTACATGCCTTTCAAATATAAAACATTAATATAGTGACTATGAGGCGGTTCTCTATTAGGAAAGGAAGTGACATAGTCGAGTATTTGTTGCTTAATTACCTTGCTTTGTACTTTTTCTAACACACTAACCCGCGGTTTATGATTTGAGGTTAGTATAAACCTTTCAGACAAAATATAGAAGACTGAGTGTAGTCTGTACATAAGATTTAGTGAAATATGCTCGAACATTAGTAACGATCAATAGAGTAATGAATACCGTCAAATCTTCATAATGAAATATAATGACTGATACTTGTACAAGGGTAGAAGCAAATAATCTTCAGGGGAAAAAGATGAAGCGAGCATTCATGCAACTAATACTCATAAACAGTAATATGGTGAAGAAAATTGCTTAAAGGTTAGAAGCAATATTCAACACTAGATTTTTCTGTAATAGAACAGTTTCATTCGTACATATGATGATGACCAATGAAGATTGTAGAGTTGATTAAACTATTCGACTTTGAAATACAAAGAAACTGAATAACTTCATCTGTTTTAATTTTAATTGCAACTTAACGAGTTCAACTGCTCATTTATTGGCTGATTGATATATATTGAAGTGTAGTTTTCATTTAAGGTTCCATTTGAACTATTCACTGTCTTCTACAACTGTGTGTTGTCAGAACGTTAGTGTAGCACAACCAAATAGATTGCATCAAAAAAATACAAACATTAGACAAACTTGGGTTTCAAATAAAATCTATGTTGAAAACTACACTTTAATATGTAGCAATCATCAAAGATACAGAATGAACAGAATAGCAGCCAACAATCATGGATACATCATATTTAGTGAACATTGAAAATGATGTAGATAACAACAGTCGTTTCTAACAGATAAATCTACTTTTTCCCTCTGTTTACACCAAAATCAGGATTTTCAATACAAATGTCAAGACAGTTCTACTGTATGGAGAGGAAACTTGGAGAACTACGAAAACCATCATCCAGAAGATACAAGTATTCATTAACAGTCGTTTAAGCAAAATACTTCGGATTCGTTGACCAGACACTATCAGCAACAACTTACTTTGGGAGAGAACAAACCAGACAGATTCCAGTGGAGGAGGAAATCAGGAAGAAGCGGTGGAAGTTGATAGGACACACACTGCGGAGAGCACCCAACTGCGTCACAAGACAAGCCCTCAATTGGAGTCCTCAAGGTCAAAGGAAAAGAGGAAGGCCAAGGAACACATTACGCCGAGAAATGGAGACTCACATGAGAAGAATGAACAAAACTGGAAAGAACTGGAAAGGGAAGCCCAGAACAGAGTTGGTTGGAGAAAACTGGTGGGCGGCCTATGCTCCATTGGGGGCAACAGACGTAAGTAAGTAAGTAACACTAACTGATTTGCACTTACTCTTATTAAGTTAAAAATTCAATTAGTAAATAATCAAACAACTTACATCATGAATGTTAATAAGTGAAATAATATTATTTGAATTTTCATTGATCAAATCAATAGTTACAGGTTTGATGATTTCTTTGCGTATCCTACATAATCTCTCCAAAATATTATTTAATTGTTTGATATAAAGATTAGAATAGATTGAATGTATAGTGAAATGATCTAATTCTGTATGAAGTGCATCATAGATATTGTCCAATTCTTTATGTTTCAATCTAAATTTGAATGATGTAAATGTTAATATTTTTTATCTGTTAGAGTTTAAAATTTCTATGATTTTTAAAAAGAAAACATGACAAATGAATAGTTCTATTGTATAACGGTGAATTTTAGAATAAACAAAGGTGTTTAAGGTTATATTTAATGAGCAAGGTGTATCGAACTAATGTCTTTGATCAGCATATGTTAGCTGATATCGGTTGGTTCATGATTTCACTGTAACCGAATATAGTTTCATTTGATAACGTTTATTCATTATTTATATCCATTTTATTATAAACTATCGTTTAACCCATTAACTATTATTATATGATTTACCATTTATAATCTGTTGCCAATTTTTTATCACAATTAATAGTGCTGGGCAAACGTATAGTTGATCATATCAGAGTACATGGCAAATATGGAAGAGACTAAGTTAAAATCAGAGTTCTGATTGGTGATTTGCCACCTGGTATTGGTCAACTGTCATATGAAGAGACCCTAAAGTCTTGTAACAAACTCTTTAACTATTAGAACTGTTAAGTCAACATTTAATTGTACAATTTCAAATTCCAGCCGATTTTGATTATTAGATATTCATAACCAAAACAGAAATTGACTCACTCCATATACATTTGGAAATCTCCTTGTGTCCTTAAGTCCACATACAATAAACACTGGTTCACTTCTTTTTCTGTATTCTGTAATTCCTTTTGTACATGACTGACTTGATCAATATAATTCTATAGTTTAACAATTTCAAACGAAAAAATAGCGGAAAACCGTGATGAGTTGGACAAGACATTGAAAGATGTATTTCGTACACAAAACTACTATCTATCACGATACGTAATATTAGTTGGTCTAAGTGTGAGTTGGAAGCGATCAAAAAGACACTAAAAGAGGCATAATGTGACATCAGTCTATGAAGTTATTGATTATTAGGTTGGACCATGCTGATAAATACACTTTAACTGGTTTGGATCTGTAATACTGTTGTAATTAATGGTTGGTGTAGCTCAAAATAGACTACAATAATAGAGATCTATTCAATTTTGAACTTTCTTTTAATTCCGAATTGAAAATTATCTTAAAAATGTAATTCGATTAATTCATTTTTTTTCTTGAATCACATCATATATATCTTATCGTTTCAACTACTAACATGACTGTTCTAGATGGTATTTAACTTGGTAATTTCATATTTTAGTGTGCTGATAGGAAATGTAGCGGCTTATTATTGAAGTGTAGTCAATAGACTAGAAGATAAATTGTAGAGTTATATAGATTATTGAGCTTGATTAAAATTATGAAGCGATCATTATTAGACAACCATTGGAAACCTCGAAGCACTGGACGACCATTTCAACTTAGTATGCGACTCATCAGCAGTGAGCGACCTTAACCACTATCTTCGGTAGTTACTGATGACTTCCATATAAGGACGAAACCGTCGTCCATTGCTTCTAGGTTTCTGATGGTAGTCAAACAATAATCAATTCATAAAAGATACATGTTTTTGTTGGTTAAAAATTAAGAATTTCAATCATATAACTTTTTTCTCTTATGAATCATTCACAAACATAAATTTACTTCCTTCTGCACATTTTTTTCTGAGTGTAAATTCATCTTTGGAATTAAAGAAATACAACAACAGGTTATGTATAGTATTTCAATGTCTTTAATAATCACAAATAAGAAAGACACGTTGTCAAACATGAAATACAGTTTATGGTGTTAAATCATAATCTAGGACGAAAAATCTATTTAAATACATTAGTCGTCTTAGTGACTATTAATAGTAACAATGTGTAGTTGTTGCCCGTTGAACCATATCATAACCTCTATTGGGGTATATATATTTATATGTATGTGTAATCACGTGTTATTTTTTATACTAGGAACAAGATCAAAGTCATCCCTATGACAAACAAAATGATTTAAATAAGAACACAATTCATAATGTATGAGAGAAACCCTATTGACGATCCTATCAGTAATAACCACTGAAGAAAAGAGAGTAAAGTGTGAAGAAAACATGAGAAACGAGAAGTAGAGAGATGGAGTAGCTACTCATTAAGGAATCAGTTCTATATAAATATGCTTGATGAGTATTTGTATTTGACTTAAAAAAATCACAGGATTCACTTGTAATCACTCATTTGGTATTTCGAGTGCTGTTATTAGCTGGGAATATGGATTCATGTGACTTATCGATCTCGTGATAAATAAGATAACGGAATCAGTTGAATGACTATTTTTGACTTGTGTGAAAAACACAAATATCCATGTATCTCACTATGAGCATATTTTTGTCTACCAGAAAAAAGAAAGAAGCAATTTCAATTCGACTATAAACTTAAGAACTTTTGGTTTTATTTAGAAAAAAAAGGACGAAATCGGTTGCCACTATTTCAAGCGTAACTTCATACGAATTTCCAGATAAGTTGACACAAATTGAATAAACATTAATTTCTTATTGGTAATCGGATTTTTCTTTGACCGTGTTAGTAGCGAAAAAGTTTAACTATTTAATTTAGGAGATAACTGAAAGTCGAGTGATTTATGTTACTTACAGACAAGTAAAAACGTGCCTATTTTTGCTATTGTAGCTTATCAAAATCAGATCGACGTAGTGAGGGATTTGAATCACTTTGTTTTCGTGATGGTTAATGAGTTTGACCGTATCTGCTACCATGACATAGTGATCATGTTTGTCGTTCGTGACACCCTAACAGAACCATAGTGTTTAAAGCATACTTTCTTTTAAGTACTACGGTGCCAACCAGGTCGGTTGGAGAGTAGTAAAGCTAAAAGCAGAAACTTAAGGTCCAAGGACGAACTTATTCTGTAAAAGGGTTTAGACGGTAGCAGATTGTTTCTGTCAGACAGTCAGAATCTACATTAATGCTGCCCTCTAACAACGAAAGGAAGGGTCAGAAAATGTCAACCTAGAAAACAGTACATTGAAACTTTCCCCATAAATTCCAGCTGCTGTGGGAAATTCTAAAAAGTGTGAGGTTAACATTTCTTGAAATTACTCACAAAATAAACGTATATGATCGACGCCAAACAGTTGTTCCTTGTGTTCAGCATTCACAATCACAAATTAATAGGACCATTATTGATTCAGCTTCGGTTGTTAGGTAGGTTATAAGGTAGTAACCTACCATGCTGTCAGTAATCAAAAGGTGCCAACCATCCACACATCTTTAATACTTCTACTAGTTAATATTATTGTGACTCCGATTAAGGTACAACGGAGTCGAAACCTGTGACATACTTGTTAAATCTAAGTGTTTAAATCATAAAAACCACAGGTTTACTTAAAAAACATAATCCTCTAGGACTGAGAATTGTTGTATTTTTATTCTAAATATAACAGAGAGTTTCAATATTCCAAAGTTCAGTAATTCAACTCATTAGAATAACAGAAAAACGTAAACACAAAGTGGATTTGTGCTGTCAGTGTATGGTAACCAATTCTGGACTAAAACCTAAGAATTTTCAAAAAACAACTTATTTCACTGATTCCGCAGTAAAGAATATTTTGTTGTTGTTATTTTCGACTGGAATTTAAACAATCTTAGTTGGTATATGGGCATCCTGTTCGGATTACCTCGATAGAACCTGATATAGAATAGATGGAGTATGAAGACCAGTGGAATCCAGGATGTGGATTTCATCCTATTTAGAACTCGTCATTGATACTAAACCACTCTAATGTCAATGAATGTTAATCGAATAAAATCCATTCAGTAAAAAGCCTCTTTATAAGCCGAACTTACATAATCTTAGTTTGATCTTCCCGACAATTACACATTACACATAGTTATCGTTCAGAAACGAATTCAATGTAATAAAAAACACTGAATAAGTTCGTTCTGGTTGTCTTGTTTATTGATTGATTATCTTCGCAGATTTTTTAGGTCTTCGATCTCGTTCAGTCATTATGAAAATCATATATAACTGAACATACAATCATATTTTAAAGTTTAAGCACCAGAGCACTATTTCAACTACTCCCCATTCCTTAGAGATTCGATTCTGAAAAATTAATGGTGACTATTGATTTTATCATTTTCATGTTATTAATAAATTGTTTCTCGTTCTACAAAACTATTAATCATGAACAGGAGAATGTTAAATACTTAAAATCAATACTTTTCAAACAAAATTTCTGTTATTTATCTTGCTTGTACGACCCAGCTGTTATTGCTTAATATTCTTTAACACTGGGACAATGCTCAACTAGTCCCCAAAATCAAGAAACGGCTTGAATAGGTAAGGTATTATATTCTGACAAGTTAAGTTGGATGCGAACGATTCATAGTGGTAAGAACAGTAGCATATCTATAATTTTTACAAAGAATATTCCGGAAATCTCTCCAGCCATCCGCCAGCGCTGATTGGTTAACAATGTGCCAGTCAGCCTGCCCCAGATAATCCTGCCTAAGACATGCTTTGATACCATTTGTGTTCTGCTGTCTGTAGGACTTTCCTGTCAGTAGCTTCGGTGGACTCTCTCCGCTCTCTCAGCCATACTAGGGCATTTGGAGAAAAATAATAACACTACAAGCTCAATACAGATTTAGTAAATATTATTCGACTACCACGAGGTCGCAAAGTGAATATAGTTTAACTTGAAGCTCAAAATATCCAATCAAAGAAGCACATATGATTCTATACAGAATGGATTGAGGCAATCCGAAAGGAAGTGTCTCATAAGAGTGGTAGCATAGAAAGAGATGGTGTGATTACTTGATTATGTATTGACGAACTTAAATTAGCATTTGAATAACAGTAAGAACTAGGCATCGGTCACTATTCACAGATCACTCGGTGTAAATATCTCAATCCTACAAAAATCCAGTGCAGACAGAAGAACCCAGTGGTAACGTCTGAAACTGAGAAAATGGGTAATGCCTATTCAAATCCCATAAAGAAAATCATTCCCATCAGGAGGATTATATGTCTACTTTCCTGACAATTTCCAACTAGTGCATAAAGTCGAGCAGCTTCTCACATCGGCTATCATCAGTCACATAATATAGGGAGATTAACTTCATACCTCTTCCCATTCATCACTTATTTTCTCTTGATTACTTCTACATTATTAACCGATGCATAATATAAAAATTGATTATAAACATTAGTAGCTAACAGTGAACTTTTCTAAATTAATATAACAAAAGGAAAAAGAGCAAAATCAATGAATAGATGTATTTTCTTAATAAAATAAAGAAAACCAAAGAACTGCTGAAATTATGCCTATTAAGACAGTTGATTGTTTTACAAAAAGAAATAATGATCATAACCATCCAATGCTGCATCTCTAGACTCATACGAAATCATTTCTATTCTAGAAAAGGAAACAACAAATCAGTCAGTCAGTCAGTCGGTCAGTGAGTAGAAAAGAGAAAACGAAATGTTTGCTGCACGATTGTCTGGAAGAATTCATCAGTTTGCAAAACGTTTAGATAAAAAGAGGAGACAAATCATGTTTTCGGTTGTTCAAAGAACAACTCAAACTGATAGCCACTGACAACTTCACACGTACAAACGCCCACACACTATTTATAACAATATATGTACATACTTGTTGAATTATGCTGGTAAAATATGATAGATAGATACGTCGATAGATAGATCAAATGTATTTGTCTATAAAAACGTCAGTTACGATGATAAAAGAGATAGAGAGAGTGGAGGAGGAGGAATAAGGGATGTTTAGTAAGCAAAAAAATCACTACGATTGAAGAAAACAGTCAATGTGACAAACAAATTAAATATTATATACATTACACTCTGTTACAAGACAAAATCTTCTGTTCATTTAATCAAATCTCAAAAGATATACTACATAGTTCACGGTAGTTCTTTCGGTATGAATTACAACTGTTTTTAAGTGGGAAAAAATACAGAGAGAATAGGAGACAATCGAAACGATTACTGAATAAAAATCTTCAAAAAAATAATGTACATGTATATATATATATATATATATATATATATATATATATATATATAATTTATTGACAGTCATACTTTTCTAAATATATATGTAGATATTGTATAGAAAAGGAGAATTTCACTGATCAGAAATAAAAAATTAGAATACTTTTTTGGTAAAACATAAAACAAATCTATAAGAGAATTCCAGAAATAATTAGCAATAAAGCTAGACTAGACTAGACTATTCAACGGAAGATCGCATTATATACATAAATTACCGAATGATTGTGATTAACGTTTAAATTTGAATTGACGTTGTAGTTGTTGTTGTTGTTGTTGATTACGATAACGTTGAACTGCTAATTGAGCAATAGTTTGTGGTCGTACTACACGAATTGAATCCATTGGATTTGTATTCGGTTGATGTTGTTGTTGTTGTTGTTGTTGAACAGATGATGAAGTGATGTTGTGTAAATTTCGAATCAAATTGATAGATGACCCAGTAGTCGTTGTAGCAGTAGTAGTAGTTTCTGGGAATTGATATGGTTCCGTAGCTCGTCGTCTAGTTAAATCATATAGACCATATTCACTAGTGGATTTTACTTTCGGTGATAATAAATTATCCGATATTGAAGCTCCCATTGGTTGTGGACGTCCTGTACAAAAAACATTTTCAAATTCAGAAATACTTGGAGAAGAGAAATCGTAACCACTAACAAATCCTGAGACTCGAATTGAATGAAGTGGTCTATGAGAATGGTCATGAAGACTTTGTTGTGATAAAGTCATTGGTGGTCGATATAACAATGAATGGGATAAGCTGCTGTTAATTCTATTTAAATAAGAACTTTCAACAGTGGCAGTGGTAGTAGTAGTGGTTGTTGTAGTAGCCATAATACAAGGATATGAAGTAAGCGGATCAAACAAATTGGGATAACTTGAAATTTCTCTATTTTGATCAAGAACAGATGATGAACGTAGATCAACAATTCCGCTTTGTCTAATTGAACTGCCAAATCGAATTGGAATCCTATTATAATCTGTATTTTTCATCTTATATGTCCTGTGTTCAAGAGTTTTACTAACCAGAGGAGATATACTTCGTCGTAATAGCATTGGAATCATAGGACTTGGTGTTGAATGTCTTTCAGGGCATAAAACATTTGAATCATCAAATGGATCTACAGCAGTTGAAATATTCCAAATTGATTGACTGGATATTTTATCTAAATTAGTTTCAAGAGGTAATACTTTTGCTGATTGAGATCTCCATAATGAACTTTCAGCAGATTGTGTTGTAACTGGTTTTAAATGATCAAATATTTTATTTGGCTTATGTTTAAATGTAGTTTTCATTTCTTTTACCTTAATTACATTGAATCCTATATCATTGTCTTGTTTATGTTGTCGTCTAAATTTTCTAAATGCACTCCATGGTCGTTGAATAGTTAATGAAAGTCGAGAAGATGATCTGGATCTATCTAAATTTTGTTCTTCATTCACATCAGACACTGTAGGAATTTGATCCATTTCCCAAGTTTCATTCGTATCCATTGGTAGTAAAGATGAATCAGGTAGAATTGATGAAGCTGAATACCATAACCAATCAGTTATTCCTTTAACATTTTTATCCAATGGTTTATATAATGTTGAATGTACATTAAAATCTAACTGACTAGTTGATGATACAACAGGTTGTGTATTTGATATTGAAATTGGTGTTGATATTCGATCAAATTGTTTTAATTCTGAACTTGATGCTAATAAATTTGAATTACTTGCACCAAAAGATGGTTGTTTAGAGATCTTATGTTGATGAGATATTTTATTGACAACATTGAATCTTTCCTTGGAATGTTCCCACTTTAAAGTAGTTACATATGTTTTTTTAACACGTACGTGTAAAGAAATAAAGAGAGAAACAAAAAAGAAAACGTACAATCAAAATATGAACAAATAAAATTCAAAAATATATTTACATAGATGCATGCAACAATTCAAACAACAGTGATCAAAGTACAATAATAAAATGATACACCATATATATAACATGTATGTAGGGCGTCACAACGGAAGTATACATATACATGTAGATAATTCTTTTAATTCAGTGTGAAAACAATAGCAAAAACACGACGACAATAACAGTACAATTAACAATAAAATACAACATTTAAATGGGAAAAAAAATACTTTACTACATAAAACATTGAATATGAAATAACTTACTCCAATTTTCTTCAATTCTTCATCAATTGAACATTGTACATTGTCAATGCCCATTGAACGTTTTACAACTTCATGTAGATCAGTATGTAATTTATCTGTTAATTTAGTTGCTTCCAAAGCTTGATTGGTTAATAAACGACGATTATTCAAATGATCTTGTATATTTTTTATCAATATTTTATAATCATGTTCAATAAGTTGAATATTTTGTGAATAATATATTTTAGCATGATCATCGTCAGTATTTTTATGATGAATTAATAATGTTTTTGATTGAATTTTCAATTGTTCAATTATTGATTTTTTAGAATGTAACTCTTTTAATAAATTTTCTAAATGTACTGTATCCATTGCTTTGTATAATTGAGTATAATAATTATTATTATGATGATCTTGATGATGATGATGATGATGAGATTGATTTTGTTGTTGTAAATTTATAATTTGATTAAATTCAATTTGTTTTTTATGTAACCAATTAAGAAATTCAATTTCACATAAATATTGTTGATCTAATCGAATTTTTAAATCATGTAACGTTTCAATGTATTTATCTAACTGTAAATTAAAGCAAGGAAATGAATATAAAATGGATTAGTCAGCTAATTCGGTCAGTTAGTCATAAGGCATGTAGAATCTGGTAAATATTATGTGCATTATGACTTGAATCTTGATGGTCAACTAAGTTCACGTGACACAAACACCAATTGAATTACGTCTCACAGCTAATAACCTTGAGTTAAGAGTCAGGTTTTTATTAATTCATGAGGCCTTAGTGTACTCTCTGCCCCTAGTCATGGGTCCATAAGTCACCAAACCGTCTTCAATATACAGATTGTGTAAACAAACAGACCAGGTCAAATTACAAAATAAAAAGATTACAATTGTACATTCTCATATCGAAATATGACTTTGAATAGGCAAGACTGAATAATAACTATTATTATACATAATGAATGTATAATGATTCACAAATTGTTTCTTCAAGTCACAATTATGTTCATCTTTATACGGATATAACAATGTGTATCGATTCACATTGCATATCTTAAGATACTTAAGGCATAATGATTTGAAAAAGAATCAATTTGGGAAATATACAAATATCAGTATTTTATAAGAAACAATGAGCAGGTCTTCATCATATTAAGACAGTTTGTGAACTACGCCGTGCAACCATTGATCACAATTGTCAGGCGGACTCAGTCTATTAGCATTATCATGTAACTTGGTTGACTAGTAGTATCACATTTTACTTACGCTTCCTTTAGTTTTTTTGGCATTTAGTTCTTTCCACTCAAACCAACATTTCACATGAAGTGTCAGGGCTAGCGTACCATATATGTCTACTAAGTTAGTTGATGAACATGCAACATTTTGTCAAAATATTTAGACTACTAGCTATCAAATGACCTATGCTTATTTAAATATAACTGGTTGGACATTTTTTTAAAGATTTTAGGACTTGTCCAATATTCTTTTGACATTATGCCTATAAATATTGAAACAAATCAAATCGTAAAATGTTCATATGTCAGTTATACGATTAAAAATGCATTCGAATATACAATACTTCTTACACATAATGTTATCTCTTTCTTGATTTATAATCTAATTTTCAGAGTTTTTAAAGCACAAACTAACCTGTAGTAGGTAAAAATTTTGCTGTCACATAGACCGGTTTGTCGTATTTACTTTACTACTGCGTACTTAACCTTGATAATCTGACTGTAAGTGAGCAATCCTTCAATGAAACCAAGGATCAAAAACTTCATGCATAAAATTCATTCTCCAACAAAAACACAATGTAATGTCGTCCAACTGAATTCCATAAATACGTATAATAACAATAATAATGTACATACCGAAAAAAAGCACAATAACTCACTCGTTTTAATTCTATTTCAAGTTGATCATTCAAATAGGTAGCTCTTCGACGCAATTCTAAACCACTTAAAGCATGCATTTTCTCTTCAGTTATTTGTGCTTTTATATTGGATGACTCGTATAAAGTGGTAGTAGTAGTAGCAGTAGCAGTAGTTGTTATTGTAACAGTAGCAGTAGCAGTGGCAGTAGTAGGTAGCCCATTAACAGATGAAGTGAAATTGATATTTTCAATGATTTTATTATTACTACTATCTAATAACTCAGTTAATATTGCTGATGGATTATAAAACTGAGTTGATGAAACCAAATTTGTAGTTACGATTGGTTGAGGAGGTGGTGTTGAACAACGATGTTTAACAGCGGATAACTCTTGTAGATAAATCTAAAAATATTATTTATGTAAAGTAAAGTTTAACTTGTTTAGATCATTAAAACATTGATGGAGAATTGTTAAATACATGTTTTGATTATCAGTTATAGATATGAATAGGAGGAATTCATCGAAAATCATAGATTTTAAAACTCAGAAGTAGTTAAAAGGCATAGATTAAATTGTCCAGTTCAGTTACTATTTCACGGTTTAAAAATATGACTAAAATTGTTAGAACAGTTTCACCAGTCACGTAATTGAATTCAGAAAATGCAAAAATAATTGAAAGTCGAGTAATTTTCCAAAACTCCTAAATGATAACTACGTGCCAAGTTTGATTAAACAAAGGAGATGAAATAACACGATATAGGAGGGTATGTGATTAAAGCTGTCATCCTCTTTATTTGCATCAATTTGTATAGCAGTCATGTATACCAGCTCCAGCATCTGCGCAAAATATACACCCGAAAGCTCCGAATTTGTGGACTGCATACTCGACTATTAACGAGTTGTATTAAGTAACTGGTTAGAATTTCAATACAATAATCTACTGTGCAATTTTATGTCATCTAACTCATAACCGAATCGGATTATGTCATATGCGTTTCAATAACCAGCTTACTCAACTCTGTAAGAATTCGATTATAATACAGATACAGAAGCTGCATAAATGCGAGCCCAAATGAGGTACTTGAAGATCGAAAGTAATATACAAACATTTTATTGACTTAACTAAACCGATATTGAAATCATGGATCATTGTTAAACCACCGTCAGAAACCTAGAAGAACTAGAAGGTTGTTTCATACTATTATGGGGCTCTTTAGCAGTGCGCATCTACGATTCCGCTCTTATGAATTGAACTCAAGACCTTCGGTCTCGCATGCGAACGCCCAATCTCCTAACCAGTAAGCCAGCCGACATCCTACAGTTTAAATGTCAATCTAAGGTACTGCGTAACCCCACCCACTGTCTTCGGTAGGAAACTTCCCGATAGGGTATATGTATATATACATATCTTTTACAATATGAAGTAACCTAATCAGTTGCATGCGTCTGGTTTCCTAAAAAGAAATCCAACTCTTCGCTAATAACATTCACTTGTCATTTGACCAACGGCTAACATTGAACCGTATGCGTTTTTATGTGCTTCTAAAGATAAATTTTGTGGGTGTTACCATGAAATTTAATGAAACAATATAATGTAATGTAAATGAAATATGTGCTCAGTTTGTCTGTGAGTTCAATTTTTTCATTTAAAAGAATTATTTAATTGGTTATAAAACACTTTAATGTAAGATTTGATTGGTTGGATTTTTGTGAAGATCATTTAGTTTTGATTGGATATGGAATTTTTACGATTTTATTAGTCTGAAAATTATTTATTCAAAAATTTTGTGGAATCTCTTCCACTGATGTTGAATAATCTATTTTTCTAAGCTGCTTAACATCAACACATAATCACAGTATTAGCATGATATCTCAATACTAACCAAGTATTTTAATATAATGATATGACATTACAAAAAATGTAATAAAAGGTTAGATATTTATCAGTGTATTAATTATGTAAAAATCGTAAATAATAAAGAGTATAAGATGTGAAATGGCTTATATAGCAACTTTGAGAAAGCTAGTGTAATTTGCCGATATCTGAGCCTCTGCCGCAATCAATTCACCGAATCAGTGAACCGACAATTTATGAATTGTATTTATAAAACCTCAAAGTTTATTAACATTTCATATCGGTAATTCATAAAGCTGAATAAATCACGGAAATAAGTAAGACTATTCCATCGATGGATTAATGTCAACTTGTCATTATTCTGTAACATACGAATCTGCTTTATTGTGATAGTCGATCGAACATCATTCGAATAAATATTCCTTTAGTTTCAGAAACCGTCTGAATTGTACATACAGCTGGTCAATTATAATGTGTGATAAGGACAAAGTACGACTTATTCCGCAGTATGAAACGGTGTATTTAATAGTATCAGGTTTAAAGCACATGAAATAATCATCATATTTATTCTTCACTCTCTTAAAGGTGGACGATCATTTTGTTACCTCAAGGTCACCATAATAATAAACTGTATTTTAAAAGATAATGTCAATTGAAATCTGATCAAGCCCAATAAAATATGTTATCAGCGGAAATCATACCAAACTGTCGTGGAATTAAGCATGAGATTATCAAGGTGAAACTTTATACAAATTATTAGACAGGTCAACTTCATCATTTCTATGCTATGGATGAAACAAATTTCGCAAGTAAGCCTAAGTCTTGAATAATTATGGCCTACAGCTCATCTTTTTTAGTGCTTAAGTGTACACAATCTCTAGATTGATCAGAGTTGAACATTAACACTATTCGACGCCGGCATGGAGGTCCATAGGTTAGGCGTTCGTGCGCAAGGTTTTGGGTTCGAATCCTGCTAGGTGCAGGGGTCGTGGATGCGCACTGCTCGTGTGTCCGAAACCAGAATGAAACGGCCAACTAGTGCTTCCAGGTGTCTAGTGGCGGTCTAACAGTGGTCGATGATTTCAATGTGTACATAAACATTGTTTTCCTTAATGTTATCGCGCTAAAAATAGTAATAATAATAATTATTTTATCAATATCATTGTCAGTGGTTATCAATAAGAAAGTATATTTATCTAATGTGAAGGTTTAACACTTTATTCATAATATCAAATTAAAGTTGTCGGGTAAAATGTAAAATTTAAAAATAAGTCTGACTACTTTTCACAAAGTAATATGACTTTAGTAAATCATGTGATATGATGGACGTTCACTTAGAATTCGATTCAGTAACCAATATACTATCACATATTACAATGAATGTCAAGTGCTTAATGTTAACCATCTCACAAGTTAGATTCATGCATAGAATTCAAATACTTATACACCATCATTCCACCATTGACATGAAATGATAATTTAAATCGATAGATAAATAGGGCAAACCATAAGTTCAAGTTAGCATATAGTTTGAGCAGTATTCATAGCAATGTAATCATTTCAAGCTTCATTCAAAAATCAATATAACAACTTCGTTCCCTGATTCAAATGATTAAGTACACCGTAAAATTGAAAATAACGAAGTGTAGAAGTTTCAAATTGAAACAGAAAGTTGATAGAGATCAAATTAGAATCATGTTTATTAGTTGGCCTAATTGGCTTAGGAAATATTCACTTAATAGAAATTATTATTTGCATTTAAACATATAAACATTGGTACAAAGGGGTAACACACGAGTTAGTGGATTTATGAGTGGGTTGAGATACTGCCCGGGTGTTCAAACCAAAGCAGAGATAAGTTTGTTTCATATTCCGATGGCACTGTATCTGCTAACGCCAAGAGTAATATTAGTTTTGTTTGAAAGAATAAGGCCATTTATTACCAAATTAGTAAGTAAACATTATTTCCTGTAGAATTCATATCGAATAACTGCTAAGTTAATTGAATAAATTCACTTCTCGCGTATATCTAGATTACAAATTAGCATACAACATTTTAACATTAATTAGTAAACTAACTGTTCAAGAGTTAATTGAGTAACTTCCAAATTTGCATTTTGATAAAGCGCTGGACAAAACCACATCATAAAATTATTACACATACTTCCTTTTTTGAGAACGATTGGGATTTCTCCCGACACCTTTCCAACCACTTCTACATCATACAAACTTCACATACGGTTTCTATATCATCCTGATCGAACTGCGAATCACCAATAGAAAAATAGAAAACAATCGCCCGTCCCAAATGTCTTAAGCGCTTTTATTGATGGAAACGCTACTAGAAACCGCGTATACTTAGAAATAATTCACCTGTGAAATTAACCACGTTCGAACGTGAACTTGCAGTAGCAATAAGCTCATTGTAATCATAATGCTCGTCCTCTCATAGACTATTAGCTTTTATATAAAGATTTAACTAAAAATATAAATATTATTGGACAACAGGCTTGAATAGTGCAGTGGGGAGGAAGTTGTGTGGAAATTTTCATTAGTGGATGGGATTACTATATTTCAGTCACAATTAGTCTGATGTTATTCATATTCTGCTTAGCCTAACGTGATCAGATAGACTATGTACAGAATAAACAGTAATTTTATCATGACAAGTTTGTAGGATCTAAGGAAAAAAAATCAAAAGTAAATTATCAAATAACTAATACAACACAATGAACAATAATTTACTTGAATTTTAGCATGAATAGCTTTAGCATTTGTTATTTGAGCTAATAATTCTTGTATAGACGGTAAAGTTGTTGATTGTTTATTAGTTTGCTGTTGTTGTTGATGATGATGAGTTTTTCCAAGTAATAGATTTTCTTCACAAAATACTAATTCTACTTCTTTTGAAGTTTCCGACTGAAGTGATTGATCGTCATCGGTCAGTACTATATCGTCTAAATCACACTCATTATGATGATGATGAGTGGTATCAGTGTCAACATTGTTAATTAAAGCAGTTGTAGTATCAGTATGATTGATAAATTTTTTCGAATTAATCAACCACCATTTAGAAAGTTCTATACGTAGAAATTTATCGACTCGTATCAGTACTGAAACAAATTTAGCCCATCGTTGTTGTTGTTCCATTAGTCTATCCTGTATGTAGAAAGATAAAAATATCCGACAAAATTAGATTGATTTAAATAATATCTCACTGATGATTATTTGTAGTTAATTTAAGCATGATAGTTTAATCAACAATTTCAAACTTGTTAGAAATCTGTTACGCTCGTCTCTAGTTTTGCCTAAAACTATTACGAGTTCACCTTAGACGAATAACGAGAACAAAACAATGAACCAGAGTCCAGATAGGCTACTGTATTCCCTTGACCAAATTGAAACAGCAAGAGGTCTTGATATAGTGTAGAAATTGTATTCTACAAACACCCAGCCAGCACACAATGAATCTAAGCACTCAAATTGCGTTTATTTATACTCTGTAGAGACGTCCATAGGACAGTCACAAAAATAGCACACTAAAATGACACAGTAACAAATCACAGCCAAGGATTTTCCTTGTGGGAAATGTGATCTCAGTGTCAACTGATCGGTCCATGGAATAAATCCAAAATAAAGATATTTATCAAGCGAGTTTTGGGGATCTAACATCCCCAACAGAATCAAACATCGAACGTTTCTGTAATAAAATTATTAGTATTTATGACCACTCCAGTTTATGAAAAACAAATGAGCGTTATTCAGAACAGCGATAACAATCGACTACTTGATTAAGACTTTCTAGAGGAATAGAGCTGAAGACAAGTAAAATACTGAGAATGGTTCCCATTCTATGTTAAGGTTTCGAAAGACCGTGGATTGATCGGAGTTAGATATCTACACCGTTGAATGCTGGCTCAGTGATCTAGAGGTGAGGCATTCGTGCACAAGTCTGATATCCTGGGTTCGATTCCCGTTAGTGGAAGTCATAGATGCGCACTACTGATGAGTCGCATACTATGGGACGAAACGGTTGTCCAGTGCTTCCAGGTTTCTAATAGCGATCTAACAATGATCGATTCATAATTTCAATGAAATTCAGCGATCTTCACAACCCTACAATGAAAATTTTACATTGATGTTAATCGAATATTATAGCACAATCCTCTGCAGTAGTTGAAGTAGGTAATTTAGGGGTCATCTGATAAAAACCTTTAGCAAAAACTTAGCGATCTTAGGATCCATCAATAATGAGGTCATAGTTGTACAATTATTTCCAGAATTCAGAAAGCAAAAAGCACTCGTAAACTATGAGTAATTTCTACCAAACTACTTTTTAAATTTTGTGCAGAGTTTTGAAGCATAAAGTTTATTAGTTTATGATTTGTCCAGCGCTTATATTTCTTTTGGACAATCTTTAATTGTGGTAGACTAATTCTCATTTACTTACTTAAATGAAAGATAGCGAAATCGTTACAACTCTGCTTCAGTGGTGTACATAACACTTTAACACTTTATAATTTGTGTTTTGTAAATACAAAGTTCATCTTACGGTGTCACGATTTCACATGTAACTCAATTGTTTAGTTTGAAGAGATGAAATGCTAATCAAGGCGTAAACAAAACTCACTTTGATACGTTTACACATAACTTCTAAATTTTCACATGTTGACTCTAATTGAACAACTTCCAATGAGAATAATTCTGCCCAAGTTTTCGTATGATCAATTTTGCATTCATCTTTACTGTCATCTTTTCCAAATTGACTAGAATCATTGATTTGATTCATTTTCTCCATAATTTGTTCAGCAACTTGAATGGAAACACCACTGGTTGTTTGAAATAATGTTTTTATCACATGATCGATTTCAATGATTAAATCTTTTTCTGATGGACAATTTGTGATGAATAATTTTAATTCTTTTAAATTTTGTTCACGATATGTTATCAATTGTTTACGTAATTCATTCTCAGTTTGTCCTAAATGAATTACACCTTGTGGACCATCTGGATTGGTAGCATGAATAGCGATTAATTTTAAAGAGATTTGTAATAACCAATTTTTGGATTCATCAATTTTCGAGTGAAATATACGAAGAATTTTTAATTCTTGATTAATTTTAACTAAATGTATCTGAAATTGTTAAATAAAACAAAGAAGAGTTAAAAAAACATAAAATTTTTGTTTGGTCAACTATTTCCAACCACATAGGCGGTAGATTGGAATCTTACAAGATCTATTTACAATTTGAATATATGTTTAATATAGTGTAACTCCAAAACTGGGTGCATGAAGCTGTACTCGGTGAGACTGCACTACAATCAACCATCTAAATATGTCACAAAAAAATGAAAAGTATCTACGAACAGATGATAATCAATGCTTCTGTATTGCTGACAATAAGAGACATTTGAGGAAGTTAGGTGCGAAAGGTGGTCATGTCATCGAAATCAGATACGTAAACGGCTGACCCCAGATCACCCATCAACAGGAGCTAATCTTCCCCTTGACATCCTGCTTGATACCTTCAACCTACCTGCAGCCCCACCACGAGAAGAAACTCAGCAACAAGCTGATCTCCGTTCCAGAAAGTATCCTCTCAGACAGCGGCGAACAACAGTCAACATGCAAATCCACGCAAGGATCGCACACTATTAAAAAGGGGGAGTGTTGGGGAGATTAGATCCCCAGAACTCACTTGATAAAGGCCTTAATTTCGAATTTTATTCTTGGGGTTGATCAGTTAACCTTGAGATCACGTTTCCCGCCAGGAAAATCCCTGGCTGTGATTGGTTGATATGTTATTTTAGTATGCTATTTTTGTGACTCTCCTAAGGACGTTTTTGTGGTGTATAAAAAAACGCGAGTTGTGTGCATGAGATTATTGCGTTTGCTGACTGTTTGTAGAATACACTTTCTACGCTTTATTAAGACTTTTTCGGCAGTTAGTTTGCGGTCATGCATCAGAGTAGCCTACCGTGTCACTTGTTCATTGTCTCGTTCTCGTTTATCGACTAAGGTGAACCATTATTAGTTCCAAGCATATCAAGTGACGAGCTTAACATATTCTTAACGAAAATCCAAGGAAAATGGTGTTGATCGAGTTAACTGACTGAATAACCAACATATTTGAAACAAGTCCTACAGGTACTTTTCACAAGATCTAGATTATGAAGTGTTTGTCAAATCTAAACATGAATTTTAAAATGTATACATGCAATACATACATGTATACAAATAACCAAGTGAATACGACAATTAACTCACTTCAATTTCACTTCGTATTTTAGTGTATTTTTCAGTGAGTTGATCAAATTGTTGCATAATATTTAATTTATGCTCAAATTCCATATATTTCTCTGTACATTTTTTAAATTCATCAATTTTTAATTGAATCTGTTCAAGTTCTTGTTTAACATTCTACAATAGAAAAAAAGATGAAAATGATCAGAAAATACACTTTGAGCAGATTTTTTTTTAAAAAAAGACAATCCAATTGAAATTCCTTTAAGTGAATGTATGTTTCATTAAAATTATCACCCACACTATTGTAATTCCATGCAAAAAGAAAACGATAATACAAAATTAACTGTCAACACTAGTTAAAAACTACAAGAGAACAGTAGTTTAAATGTACAATACCACATTTTAATTAAACGTAGAGTGGGGAGACCTTCAATTCACGAAAGCGAAATCGCAATATCCAATATCTACCAATGTATTCTTACATGTAATAAAACTCGACCACTGTTGGGGACATTAGATCCCCGGAACTCGCTTGAGAAATGCCTTTATTTTGGATTTCATGTTTGCGAGCATGGGTTGATCAGTTGATGTTGAGATTTGGTTTCCCACCAGGAAAATCCTTGGCTGTGATTGGCTACTGTGCATTAGTGTTTTGTTTTTGTGATTGTCCCAAGGACGTTTCAATGATGTATAAATAAACGAGATTTGTGTGCTTGATTGCATTGTGCTTGCTGGGTGTTTGTAGGATATATTTTCTACGCTATATCAAGACTTTTGGTTAGTCAGTGGATCACGGTAGCCTACCTGGACTCTGGTTCATTGTCTTGTTCGCGTTTATCGTCTAAGGTGAACCCGTAATAGTTTCAAGCATACTTAGTGACGAATCATGTCAATTTACATACGATAACACATTACTTAAAATTAATTATCATTAATAACTACATTTAATATAATCAAAATAAAAAAAATTCATCAACTTACTTCGAATTTTTTTAAACTTTCCTCTTTTATACTCAATAACACAGTTGATGTGATTAATGGAATTTGTTCAATGGAGGTTTTCGCTTCTAAGAAAATATTCAATATCATTTGTGATGTTGAATTTAAATTATTTTCTATGACAGATTTTAAATTTTCCCAATTATTAATTGTATTTAATTTTGATTCAATATTCAATTGAATATTAGTTAACTGTTGAATATTTTGACGAATTAATTGACGAAATACATCAATTTTATCTAAAATTTCTTTATTGATCAGTGAATCAGTTGTACGACAAACTTGATCTGCCAATTCAACTAACTGAGTAATATACGTTTCTGATTGCAATGTGATCGTTTCTGAAAGATTCTAGATAAATAGCAGTTGAATTTTCGAAAAAAATAGAAAACAAGAAGAGAAGAAAGGTTATCATCTTTCTGTGATTTAAATAAATTTCTAATATTATCAGTTGATAGGTCAGCAAATCATGAACAAGATGTAATTTGGTACAAAAAAGCATCAGTTTAGGATGGAGAAGAATAGAATTAGTAAATGAATGTTCTTAGTTATGACCGATTCGGAACCACGTCTCATCCAACATCTCTTGGTTGGTTGCGATAATAATGCTGATTCTTACTTAATAGCAGCTAGTCAAAAAACTTATCACTAGAGCTTGGTTTATCAATAAATTTCTTCAAAGGTTAATGATAAGTCTTGGTTAAGCGACCCCTTATTTTCTTCTTATTACCAGCTAACATCACGGGTAGATGGAGGCAGACGTTTAGGGATATGTAATACTCCAAGTAAGTTTTCATTAGATACTAACTTCATCTGGTCATCAAATATCTATAAGATATGAAGGCTTTCGGTTCGATCCCTGCAGAAATTTTGAATGGACACTACTGAAAAGTTGCAATGCTTCTTAGTTTAAAATGGTACTCCAGTTGGTGTTAAATTTGAATCTTCAGAAAAATGAATAATGAATTAAATTGGATCTCCGCATTAATTAGCTAGGTGAGGGTCAATTAATTGGTCATATTCAGATCTTGTATGTGATTTCAGAGATATAGAACGAGACTCATTGTTAAAAACTAGTGAAACCTGTTACTTAATTTGACATAGATTTTAAAATGTTGAAAACTTTATCATGTTTGAAGAGTTCAGAAATAATATTTTATAAAGTTGAATCCTTAAAACTGGCACCATATCTGACAAAAAATGAATGTGTATGTTACTGATGTGACTATCTTTCGCTTTAAGCTACGTCAACATTTAAATAGCCTACTTTACAACTTTTAACTTTAAACAAATTCCATTTGGTTAGTAAACTCTTCATAAAGATGATATCAACTGATATGTTTAAAAAATATCAAATTTTCTATTGTGTATGCACAATTAACCAACTTTACATTCTATAACCTTGTTTTCAGTAGCCCTAACTGTGTTAACCAAGAGACAAATTTTACGTCCTAGGATGTGATCAGTTCATCAGCAGTGCTCATTTATAACCCCTCAGGTAAGCATCGAACTCAGGACCTGAAGAGTTTTTAAAGCTAGCACCTAACTTTTAGGCCACTCAGTTAGTATGTAATGGTTTACATTTCTAACTTAAATGCTATGCAGATATCAGATGAACAATAACAATAACTGAACTTACAGTTAAAATGGCTAATCATTAACATGAAATGTGAAAAGACAAATATGAAAAAATAGGTCATTATGCACTTGTGAATTAGGTTATTGTTTTTAATAAATATTTATTATTTTTGAATCCTTTTTCGCAGTCGAAAAATCTTCATGTTACCAATATTTGTGTTTAAAATAGAGAGAACTTTGTGTTCTCAGTTTGTGTTATGGGGATCACAGTGGTTCTGTATTGTCAAGTCTAATCATTAAGGCCACAGACACAACAACAGAAGCAACACACTAACATCACTTTTCACACATCAAACCCCCAAATACCCTGGTACATCCGACAATGGTAAGAGTACGTTCGCCCTTTCCTAGCCAATACACAAATCGATTGATTTGAATGACTGATAAATATTTATTAGATGCTTCTTTTGTACCAATCATTAACTGTTTTAAAAAACGAACAATAAAGTCACATAATTTGGTTAGAAAACAAAACAAACAATAACAAAATACTTGACAAATCAGTAGATTTTGTTCTAAAGCAACACGATCAGTATTTTCATTTGTCGACAAACTATTCAACTTTGAAGCTAAACTCTCAAGCCATTGAGTAGTACGAGATACATTCTGATCGAATTGTTCATGAATTTCCACGGAATTTTGCATTTGTTGCAATGCGGCCTTTAGAAAACAAAACACATGAAACATAATTCTGTAAGTTTTTTTTTACTAACAAAACAATATATGGACTTAGAAAAACAACCTGTGTGTTCAAGTTTCCGTATACAATAATGGTGAAATGCATATTTCAAGAAAAACTTAAGATAGTTGTAGCAGAACCAGAATGAACGTCATCTAACATACTCATTTGAAATAAGAGGCAGTAAGTGATGACTGTTTTTGTGAATGTTCTGGGAAGTGATAACTTTCAGCGGTTAGAATACTTATTGAATGCTCTTAGTTAATTGTTGTCGATTGAATGTAGTGGTTGGTCGAAATTTAATATGTTGGTAGTCTATCAATGAAATAAGTATACTTGTGGTAGAGAATAATAATCTGAATTCTAATTGGTGAAATTTCCTTCGAATGATCGATTAAGGTGGATATCAGAAAATTCAAGGATAATAACAGTTTCATTCTAGTTACGGCCTTTATTCACAGTATGAACCTCAGACTTCAGTGGGGTTGGACAAACAGAACCTTCAAACCTTGGGTTGAGAATCATAGATTTTCCGATGCCATTGAGTCTAAATGTGGCTGTTAAACCTAAATAGAGTAAAATCATAGTGGTGGAGTTTCTTTCACTGAGTTGAATGGTTTGGTTGTGAGCTGTCGAAACCATTCGTGGAGAGAGTAGAGTTGTTCTCTAGTTGAAGCCTGCCTTTTAGTGGGATTCTCCCATTTTCCAACAACGAGAAGCGTAATGTATAGATCAAAAAGTTAGTTTCTCATTATAACAAAGTGGAAACAATAAAAGTAGATAACTCACATATGCTGTATCCAATGTATTTTTATATTGTTCAAATAATTTTTCACTTTGATCAGGTAGATTACAATTTGATGCTAAATTTTTCACATGATTAGCTTTTAATAAACATAAATCAAAATCTGCCTTCTTTCCAACACAATCTTGATAAAATGCCTAATCAAGGAATAATAATTCAGAAAAGGAATAAAACTAAATGAGATAGCGAGAATGATGACAGACAATTTATTCGGTTGATCCAAAATCTAAAATAAACAATGTTTATAGCTAGAAAAACTTTTGGCTAAATAAACAGGCAATAACAATTTTAAAATGCTAAAGCACTGAAACTTTATCTAGGAATATCTTCTTGATAAGTCTGCTAAATGAACGCCAGATCTGACTTCTTTTCCGCTAATAATAACCGCAGGGCTAAATGTATACGGCAACTTGAACGCAACAGAAAGGGCGCAAGGGAGGAAAAGAACGCATTTATCCGACGTTGGTTCGTGTATCTAAAGACAAGTGTATTTAGTGGCCTTGGGCTTTTGGACGTTTACGGAACCATATTAAATATGGTGGTGGTATGGCTAAATATCCAATCGGAATCGTAGCACGTGGTTCTGTTTTTTCTCTATTCTATTCAAAACTAATTGTATGAAACGTTTTCCAGCTTTTTGAGCCTCCATACAATCTCCTGAATGCTGTGCAGATCCTCGACACCTATGAAAATTACAATTATCTAAACAGTTTAGGTTAACAGTGAATAATTTCATTAACTGACATATTCTCCCTAACCTATCACTTTGTAACATCAAGCACTGCACCTCAGATCAATTACTAGCTCTTCGTCGGTAATAAACATACTTAACATGTCCATCGAAGAATGCTGTCGACTTTGTCAACTAATTTACCACATGTACTCAATACAGAACAATTATTCTTAGCGTCACCCACGAAAAGCAAGTAGTGCTTCGAAAAAACGTATGGTTAAATGCTTTCATTCTAAATAAATCGTCTGCTTAGGTCTACACTCGTCCCTAAAAATGAGGTATCCGTTTTCTAATAGATGATAGCAACCATAATTAGATTTGAGGAACAATTTGAAATTCAAACGTTTCTCCGTGATATTTCTCAAAAAAGAAACTGCAACTTACATTCAAACTGTTAGCCAATTGTTGTTTAGTTGATAAAGAATCAAGTGAATGAAAAATTGGGCGCCTCAAATTTGTCGCAATTCCATTTAACCAATCAATTAATCTGTCAAAACTATTTTTCCAATCAGACCAACAATCAACTAATTCAGTCAGATTAATAGTAAACACAGTTTGAATTTTATCCAATCTAATTAAACGACATTGTAACTGATCGATATAATTTTGAATGATTACACTTAAACGATCCGATGATTCCAATGCGCTAAGTGATCGTCCAACATCACCTCCGATTGATTTAATTTGAGCTCCTCCTCCTCCTCCTCCTCCCACAGAAAATTCCTCTAAAATTTTCAATTGACTAGTTAACTGTTCACCGGATTCAATTAATTGTTTATTTAATTGATGACCGCGATTTTCAAGAGCTGAACTAATCTCTTTGATGATCAGTAGTTTTTGTTTAGCTTCAGTCAGCTGGCATATAGAATTTCGACAAGAAATATCGAGCTGATGTAAGATTTGTTCAGCGTCATTATCATCATCACCATTCATGATCATAGTTAAACTGTTCGATTGAAGAAACATTGCCAATTGATTTGAATCATCATCGGATAAACGTAGAAATTTATTCTCACAATCAGTTATCCAATTAGAAAAAGTTTGTACTTCATTTTGAAATTGATAAAATAATTTTAAACAATTCGAAATATCATAATGAGTTGATTGAATATTTTTATTTAATTTATCAAAACGATTTTGTAGATTTTCATCAACACAATCAGAATTCTTAATCTCTGCATTTTGTTTTCGACTGTCCACAGTCAACTGAGTGATTGATTCTGAAGCGGTAAGCATATAATTAATAACTTTTTCTATTAATTTGTCAAAATCATCCATAGGTGCGTCTAAAATAATCTTGGACAAACCAGAAAAATTCATATGGGTATTAATTAAATCCAATTGATTTTCAGTAGTAGTGATCCATGTGGTGAGTTTTTCTCTTGATAAACTTCGTTGATTAACATTTTGAGTGATTTTATCGAATCGATTACGTAATGACCGAACCATCTCTTTAAGTACTTGATAATCTGTTTCAGCATAATTTGAAATACTTTTCAGTTTGCCATCAAAAACCAATAACTCGTTCTTATGATCAGAATTTTCATTATCTATGCTAGCTGAATGGTTTAGAGTTTCCAATTCTGAACGTCGCTGGTTAACCTGAGCTAATAATTCTGTCAAATAACGATCTGTCCAATCTTTAATAAGTTGAACAAAACTCTCACCTGATTCGATTTTCGTTTCTAGATCGATCATAGATGACCGAATTGATGAATAGTTATTTGATTTTTGTAAAGGAACAGAATGTGAATCATACGAATTTAGTGTAAACTCTACATTGGACAATTTAATTCGATATTCACAAGCCCATTGATCATAATTTCTACATGAATTCAATAATTGTTCAATCATTTTCTGTGCAGTTTGTGATGTTTCTGCTCGACGATCACAGATACTAATTAAAGTTTGATATCGTTGCATAATATGTGTGGCTATATTGATTGCTATATTACCAACTGGTAAATTACCAGTGGATGATGATGTGTTGACAGATTTATCAGGCCCTTTACATTCGTTATCATCATATAAATATACACCAGTAGAAAACATTCTAAGTTTAATTAAACTTTGAGCTTTTACAATCAACGATTCCATTGCTGGTTGATTCCCAATCAAAATGATTCTCAACTGACGATTACGATCAACTTGATCAGTTAGCTGACTTAATTCTTTTTCAACTACATTCGAATTAGTAATTTGAAAAGAAGAATCTTTTAATTCAATACTAGATTGAGCGATCGATGTCGAAATGATCAGGGCTTCTTGTTCATTTATCCATTGAATTAAAGAATTACAATCCAGGGAAAAATTTGACCATTTATCATTCCAAACACGAAAATGTTCTAATTTACTGGTAACTTGATTAAAAAACTCCTTGACTTCTCTTTTCAAATCCATAATATACATTTCAGCTGGTTCCATTCGCAGCGGTGTCATTCGACTTAATTCTTCAATCAATTTAATCAAATCAGCTAAATCTTCTTCATATTTATTGGTAATCGATTTTTTAAATGCTTCCACATCATTGATCGTTTGATGAAACATTTTACACAATTTCATCACTTCATCATTTAACAAATCAATTGATAATGAACGCAAATCAGTTTGAATGGAATATCGTTCTGTGGAATTCAATAAACGCTCCAATTCATGACGTTGATTAATTAACCATTGGAATATTTCACAACGTTTATGTACAAATTTTTCGCATAAATTCAGAATAATATGATTCAATTGAATTAATGAGTCTAAACGATTTTTTAAATGATTATATTTTTCAAATATATTATTCAATTGTTTCAATGCATTTTGTTCTAATGAAATCGTTTCATTAGTTGAATTAGTCGCATTCTCGTGATCTTTGGAATATTCTCGAAATAATTGATCAATTGAATTTTGCGCTTGTACAATTTCTTTCAATTGAACTAATTCAGTTTCATTGTATTTTTGCATTTCATCAATTAAATTTGTTAAAATGCATAATTTTGAATTAGACCATGCATTCAATTGATGTATAGCAAAATAATCATTGGTTTTATGTTGTTGTGATACATCATTCATCAATATGGTCGATAATGAATTCGTTTCAATTTCCATGGTATTCAATTGTAATTCAATGGTATTTAACCAATGATTAGCTTGTTCAAAATTATTATTCAATTTTGACCAACATAAATATTTTTCATTTAGATTTGAGTGAATCATTTGTAAATTCACTTTATATTCATTGTATCGTTTCAATAAGTGTTCCATTGTACAATTTATACAATCTATAATATTTGATTTTCTATTGAATTTATTTTGTTTATTTTTGAGAAATTCAATTGAATTTGGAATCAGATTAAATAATAAATAATAAGCTGACTGTTCCACTTGTTCGCGTAATTTCATTCCATGCTCTTTTAAATTGATTTCTAATTGTTCTAGATTGGATAATTGTTTTGATAATAATTCTTTGTCATTCATGAATTTTATGTCTTGTTCCGAAATATTTGAATTGATGACATTATCATGTTTATGCTGGTTGAGGATTGTTTGTTGATTATTGGTTTCTTGTGGCTGATTATCGTCTGCAGTTGTGACATAATGCACTTTCTTGCTAAGTGATTCATTCAAGGTTAACCATTGTTCAGCTTTTTCTAAATTTGTCATAAATTCTCGCCATGAATCGAATTCTTTAGTGAATTGATTCTTGATTTTTTTCATTTTATTTAAATTAATTTCATATTTCGATTTTAATTCATTAAAACGATGTGAGAATTTCAAGTCTGTCTTACCGATTCGATAATTGTAATTGTTTAAATTTTGTTCAATTTTCAATAGATCATCTTTACCTATATCAACCATACATTGTAAACAATGATCCAGCTGATTTATTCGATGTTCACAATTATCCATTGATTGTTTTAAATGAGACCAATACAAATTGAACGAATTGTCAGCATTTAAACTGGAAGATTTCAATGAAGAAATAATTGTATTATTATCACTATTATTATTATCATCAAATGATTTTGATTGATAAATTGATTGATTTGCTGTGATATGATTTAAATCATTTTGAAACTTTGCCAATTGTTGTTCGAAATAATTCAACATTGAATCTAATTTTAATTGTTCTTCTGTTTCATTTTTAATTGTCATTATCTTTTGTGATAAGATTTCGCGTAATTGTATTGATTCATAAACTAAGTGCCTTGTAATACAATAGGTATAGTGTTGTTTGGTATTTGATGATAATTTATCACTATCATCTAAATAGTAGAACGAGTCAAGATCAATGGCTTCTTTTAAAAGTTCTTTCAAATGTTCAATGAGATTTAGCTCATTTTCTTCTTGATATTGATGTGTAATTATGATTTTCTTCCGAAACTTGGCTATTCTTATCTTCTATCTTTTCATTTAATGTATCGATCAATAAATCGTTTAATTGTTTAGCATCACCAATTTGTTCAATTAAATTGTTTAAAACAAGACAACATGATTCAATTGAAGATTGAATCTCATTATTTTCACTCTCAGATTTCATGATTAAATCATATTTTGGTATAGAACTTATAGATTGATCAAAATCTGTTTTAATACGATTTATACAAGATAAACAAATTTCATATTTACTAATAAATTGATTTAATTTCATTTTGAATTTATTCCCAATTGATATTGTAGTGTCGAGCTGATTTTCAATTTGATTACTAATTTCCATAGATTCATTCATCATGTTGCGTAGTTCATTGTAGGCATCAGTTTGAATTTCGGTACATTGATGTTGAGAGCTATTTAATTCTGATTGAAAATATGACATTTTTGAATGCTGTGCACGAGCTAAATTCAAATTAGACTGACATTGTTTAGTAAATTTACTAGTATCTTCTAAATGACGCTTAAATTCACTTAAAATTAATGTAGAAGAAGATTTTGAAGAATCTTTAGAAGTATTCGACGATAAAAGGTCAGTAAGCTCAGTAGGTGTATTCATCGAAAGCCATGGGCAAGATTTATGCCATACTTTTATACGCTCACTAAATTCATTAAGCCAGTTGGATATATTTGTTACTTGTAAGATTAAATCAGTCCAAACTGTAGTTTTATGTTCAAGACTTCGTTGTAAATTCGACAGATCATTACCTAATTCTTCCCAACTACATTGTAGATCTCCCATTCTCTGTTGTTGATCATTATGACTAATACGATTCATAAAAGTAGATAAATTACATAGACGACTACGTAACTCAGCAAATTCAGCACCGATTACTTCACGTTCTTTCATAATATCATCTAATAAAGTCAAATTGTCTTCAATGGTTTTCGAAGATTTATCATTATCATTTTCGTCTGAAATTGTTGCTGACTTTTCTGATTGCTCATCGCTAGAACTAAATTGTTCTTTAATTTTCTCCATACGTGAACATAACTTCGTTAAATTAGTTTCTGCATTCTGTATCTTAGAATTCCATTCTATGAACAATTTATAACGAGTATTCCAAAGATCTGAAATTTCTCTGGTCATTTTCTGCAAATAATTAAATGTGACCATAAGATTTTTGATACGATTCAAGGCTAAATCATAAGAGTCAGTTGTCTTCTCTTCCCTTGTTGCTTTTGTTGCTGTTGCTGTCGTTACATTAATACTACTCAAATTAGTTTCATCCACACTTGTTGAATCTTCAGAGGCTAACTGATGACAATGATTAGGTAAACGTTTTAAAGTACAATTCAGTAAGTCAACTTGTGTTGTTGATTCATTGAGCAATTTTACAATTCGTTGTTGTTCATATTGACGACCATTGAACAAATTGTTATTACATAATTCCATATATTTAGGAGCATTTATGCTAAATGTCACCTCTAATCTATCATAAACCAATTGAAGTAATTCTAATTTTTCATTAATTTGTTCCGGTTCATTTACAAGCCAAGTCGATTGTTCTTTTAACCAATTTTCAATATGACGACAATTGAATTGTAATGTATCACAGGCTGTTTCAAATATTTGCCATGTTTCTATACAATCAGACAATGATTTAATGATAAATTCAATTTTTTCATGACAATCAAACCATATTTTATGTAATTTCACGCAATACATTGGTATGATTAGCAACATTTCATAAAGTTGTTGAGATTTGTTAATATCATTCATTCCAATTAATTCTAAATTTTGATATTGAATAGGTACGTAGTGTAGAAAATAATTCATAGCATACTTGTTCATATCAGTGAAACGATGATTAGCTTCTTTGTTTAATAAATTTAAATCCTGTAATTGTTTTGTTTTGTTTTTGCGTTTAACGAAAAGTTTTATAAAGAAAAATAACTTTTTCAGTAAATTTTACGATGAACAGGTAAAGTAATGTGAATCAGTGATTATTTAAATAAATAAATTGACTACGATACAACAATAAATTTGTGGGAAATTTAAAATATGTTTGTGCAAAACAACATTGATTAATTATAAGCGTGTGTATTCGGTTTATCAATCAAAATATCGTTTGATCAACAATAGAAACGACAAGAAAAAATCAAGACATTGATCTTGATCTTGCACTCTCTAAAGGAGCATCTAAGTATTTATGTGCCCCACAATCCGATCAGTTTGTATACGGACCAGGATACTTGCTACTTAGGTGTAAAAACTAAAGTAGATGGTTTGCTTAGGGTAGCCACTCTCAGAGCCTTTAACCTACAAGTCTAATCCACAAGGAAGTGCAGTAATGATAGGAGATGAAGTTTCATGTCAGTTGGTGACCAACAACCGGTTCAAACTCCATTTGTTCTTTCAGGATCGTGGAACCTGTGTTTGGAATGAGTGCTTCCAACTCCTTCAGGTAGCTCCTATGTACCTAACCAATCCTTAATCTTTTATATTAAAATGTATGAAGTGTGATATTGGATTCTAGTGCTTTTATCTATTTATTTAGTCAATTAAGTTTGACATAATTTTTCGTCTTAAGCATATTCATAAGTATACTTATGAGACTGAAGGGCATTTCCTACATGTTTGTATATCATACAAAGAAGATTATATTTTATTTCAAAGCTTTTAAAAAAAAACATTCTCTTTTAATTCAGTTAATTTTGATAATGAAGACGATTTATGGAGAATGTTGAGTTTCATTGAAATAATGAATTGATCAATGTTAGACCATAATTTAAAAACTGGAAACACTAGAAGACCGTGTCTTTCTGGTATGGGGCTCGTCAAGACCCAGGACATTCGGCGTCACGTGCGAATAGTTAGCCTCTAGAAAACTGAGCCGGCGTTCAATGGTGTTAATCTCTAACTTCAGTCAAGTCATGACCAATAGAGTTCAATCTATTTCGACTAGGAACGGTTATCCACCGAAGGCAGTGGGTGAAGGTCACGCAACATCATGGACTGATTGAAGTTAGACATCAACACTGCTGAATGTCAGCTCATTGGTTAGGAGGTTAGACGTTCGTGCACGAAACCGAAAGTTCTGAGTCCGATTACCGCGTGCGGGAGTCGTAGATGCACACTTCTGGTAAGTCCCATACTAGAGTGAGACGGTCGTCCAGTACCTCCAGTTTTCTAATGATGCTCCAGCTTAGTAGTTCAATTCATGATTTACACCATGAAAATCATTTCAATAAAACAAAATGTAACAACAATGACAACAACAAACAAACACTGAACAATACACCCAAAATACAGCAACAAATAACTAACTGCAACTTACAAGTTTTTTCTTAAAAATGAAATAAAAGAAAAACAAACAAACAAACAACCAAATAAATAAATTCAGAGTGAGCACATTATTAAACTAAACAGAAATAATACATTATTGTAGCAAACAATTTACGCATAAGAAACGACAAAAAACAAAGGTGAAATTTGTTCTACTTACTTTGACTAATTCCAATCGAACTTGTAATGTATGCCTATCACCAGACAGATTAGTATAATTAGAAATATTCTGTTGCAACTGTTTAATCCAGTCATCGGTTGAATGAATGCTATACAACAATTTATTTAATAAATCTCTACAAGTATCTGTTTGTTTGACAATTAGTTGAACACGTTTAACTAATTCGGAATAACGAGATGTGATATTGTTTAATTCAATTAATTTAGCTGGATTTTGCCCGCTTTGATCGTCATTATTATTATTATCATCATTATCGTCATCATTATCACCGATTTTCGCCATTGTCTTTTTGGTTGTTGATGATGTTGTTGTTGTTGAAGTCAAGTGTTTTCTTCTCTTTGTCACTGAAACTTCAAGCATACAGGCTAATTTTTCTAAAGAGTAAAGTTTTTCACTATTTGACTAGAGTATTAAAAAGATAAGAAAAATGATAGAAATAGAAATATTTATATAAAATGTAAAGAATTTCATTGATTTGTCAAATACGCCATCTTTTTTTCCAAGGAAATAAGAAATCATTTACATATAAAAGAATATCAGAATTAGTGTTGAAAGTATAAGCAATACTATCAGTTACAATTTGAAATAATGTTAATTTGGTAGTTATTGCTCTTTTTTAATATTAGTTTACTTAAATTTTCTAGTTAAAAGTTTTAGAAAAATCTGAAGATTTTAATTGTACACTGAACACATAAGTATTCCTTAACAGTTGTGCACTCGAAATATTTCGGATTCGTTGGCCAGGCACCATCAACAACAACCTACTGTGGGAGAGAACAAACCAGTGGAGGAAATCAGGAAGAAGCGGTGGAAAGTGAATAGGACACATACTGCAGAAAGCACTCGACTGCGTCACCAGACAAGCCCTTTCTTGAAACCCTCAAGGTCAAAGGAAAAGAGGACGGCCAAAGAACACATTACTCCGAGAAATAAAGACATCAGGAAAATGAACAAAAATTGGACAGAGCTGGAAGGAGAAGCCCAGGGCAGAGTTGGTTGGGGAAAACTGGTTGGCAGCCTATTCTCCATTGGGGATAAGAGGCGGAAGTAAATTAAGTACGTAAGTACACTGAACATAATCCATCTGGATATCGGTACAAATTCACAGGATTTGAGATTGAGGTTTAGTAAGTACTCGTCAAATAAAGTAGCGTATAGAATGATTATGTTCTAACTAATGAACTTGTGTCATTTAGGCTTCTGTCACATAAGGTTGTAGTCAGAAATCTAGAGATTCACAGTTACCTATCGATTAGTTGCAATTACTTGATATGCAAATGTAATCCATACAAAATTGTTTCAGTTGGCCTATTTATAGCCATATCATCATTGTAACGTTCGTAAATTCATACTCTAAACATTTTGTCCATATATGTTTTAACAGTCTCACCTACGATTTCACTGATTATAAGAAATGACATTTGATCAATTTACGAACTGTTAATTAGTTCTAGTTGAGAATTTCTCAATTATTGACTACTGAACAAAAAATGTAAAGGTTAAGTGAAGCTTTTACTTCTACAATTATAATGTATAGGAAATGAGTTAATCTGAAGGAACATGTGCAAACTCCAAATTCTAGAATCCTCTTGATAACATTCGAAAAGAGGCATAATGAATTTCTTCATTCGGAAGTTTGCAAAACTTGATCAACAAAATGACGTTACTCTGACTTCTTGATACCTTTCTGAGGAATTATTAGGGTATTCTCATAGCACTAAAGTGAATTCATAGAAAATTCGAGAAAGAACTGGAGGCTACAAAAAGTTTTATGTATAACTTAAGTTTTATATTTTATTGAATCAGGAAATTAAGGGATGATATACAATCATAACAACCAATATCATGAGCTACTATTTTGTTACTGAACGGAATCGATCTAAAATGTGCAATACGTATATCCAAGATTAGCATCTAGTGCCGACATAATTCTGATTGGTATTTTTGTAAGTGTCACATGATATTTATTTATGGCTGTGGATATAACAGATGGATATATAATATTATACACGTGGATTGTTTCCTAATCTCCAACGTCCTATGAAATCCCAGAGATGTTAGAATTTTATGGCTGTATGTTATGACGAAACTCTGCTTGGAACTCTTCTAGGCTTACTGACAGTCCCAAGTCCGGACGAAAGAAGGGTTGGGTATGGGGTTAGTGACGTCGTCCTGTAGAAAACCAGCTTGCTAAAAAACGCTTATCAGAATGGTTGGCGGCTTATGCTCCTGTAGAGATAACAGGCATATTAAATAAGATCAGGGCCAGATTAAAATACTTATCAGTAGTATGTTATTGATGAATCACTTATTCAAAAGAACTTAAGTGATAAGTGAATCGGTATGATATAAATCATTATAACTTTCATCAAAACCATGCATTCTGTTATTATAAACATTTTTCTTCTTAACTCACCTGAGTTATCTTCGTCAATAATTTAACAGATAATGAAAGTTGATTTAAAAAATCACTAAACATTGCCTCATCCCATAGAATTGATAAATTAATTGATATTTCAGCAAACTTTAATTCTAAATAATTTTTTGTTATTTCATTAAAATCAATATTCAATAATCGTAATTTCTCAAAAGAATCATATTTAGCACTATTCATTTGATTCTCATCACATATTGCAAAAAATGTTTCTAATTTCCCAACTATACTTTCATTATGATTAAGTATCGTTGAAAATTGTTGTAATTCATCAAGAAATTCATTGATCACACATAGTTTATTAGTTAAATGATCAATCACCAATGGTAGATCATCAAATATCATTGAATATTGACGATTAGCTAAACGTATTAATTTTTGTATGAATGCAGTGCCTAAAGTTAATGGTAGTTGACGTTGTTGAACTGTTGAAGCCACTGCTGTTGTTGTTGCAGATGACGACTGTCCATGTGGTGTATGTTGGTGTTGTTGTTGTTGACTTGATGAGAAAATGATAAAATTCATGGAATTTTTTTGTTTTTCATATAATAATTGAAGATTATTTGAATTTTCCGCTAAATCAATCAATTTCAACTTTCCTTCAGATTCACCTGATTGATGAAGTTCAGTTAATTTTATCTGTAAATTCATAAATTCTGTCTTATCTAAATAACCATCATGATTGAATGGATTTAAATTCTGTATGAAATTCGATAATTCACCATAATGAACAAGAATATTATTTGCTTCACTGTCAACAGTCCACCATTGTTGCCAGTTCGTCCATGATTTAAGCATAACATTTAAACTGGTTAAAATTTCATTGTTTATATGTAGAAATTCCTAGTTTATATTATTTTTAACAAAAAAAAGCAATAGAATTAGTTTAACAGGCAAGTTTTTAGTGAAGAAAACGAGTAAAAAACGTAATGATAATTGGTTTATGATGAAATAAAATACTGTTGAGTGATTAAAATCATACACTGAATAGAAATTACGTAACACGTTGGAATCGTGAACCAGTTATCGTTAGACCACCATTATAAACCTGGCAGCACTGGTCGGCTGTTTCGTCCTAGTATGGGTTTCATCAACAGTGTATATCCACTTCCCCCGCTTCGTGAGGAAATTCTTGGAGTTCTAGTGACAAACCGTGACCAGTGGAGTTCAACGCTGTCGGGTGTAGACAGAAACTATCGAAGAAATGGGTTAGGTTGCACAGGATCCTTACAATGATCAAAGTTAGACGTTAACATCGTTGGATAGCGGCTCAGTTTTCTAAAGGTTAAGCGTCCGCTCTCGAGATCAGAGGTCCCGGGATCGATTTCCTCTAGTGCGAGTCATGGATGCGCACTGCTGAAGAGTCCCGTGCTAGAGCGAAAACATCGTCCAATGCGTTCAGGCTTCTAATTGTGGTCTAACGACGACTGATTCACGACTCTGATGTAACAATCTCCATAACTCTATGATAAAAAGTTATGTAATAATTAGTTAGTGAAAAAGGTTCAGGTGAAGATAATTGGAATGAAACCGAAAGTAGATTCATAATTCTATTTCTTAGATGTCATATTAAAAAGGACACCCTATAGTTCTCTTCAAAGATCGATAAATGAAAAGCCCATCTAAAATGGTCATTCTATGATTGTAACAAAAGGGTAACCTGATTCATTCTTTCAACACGAGGATTAAATAAACCTGTACTTACTCATATAGATTGGTATGTGATTTAAAAAACTTGTTTGGTAAATTTATCGAATTTTATTGCCGTAAAAATGTAAACATGATGATCATTTTGATTTTAAAATGAACTCATTTTACTCCGATCAGTTCTTTGTTCTTAATCTATTAGGCGGCCTGCTTTAATATCTGGGCTACCTATTTCCTAACATCAAAATATTTCAACAAGTTACCTCATTTTGTTTGTTTTAATACTTCAATCATGTCGATTAATCGCAGTATCGATTCGGAAGCATATATAAAAATATACGGGTTACCTCTTCACTAGGTTCGGCAGAGTACAATCGGAGACATCTTGGTAAAATACTCCATATTGAGAATTCTAGTTGTACTAAACATGTACTACTCAATTAAGCTATTTATTATTATTATTATTATTATTATTCACGACAATAAAAAGAGAACTAAGAGTGTGACATTTTTCAGAAGAAAAATGTTTGATCAAATTATAAATCAGGTGTTCATGATAGACGAAAATAATTTAAATTATATTATATCTGACCTCCTGTTAACTAAGCATAGTACGCAGTGTGTTAGACATAGGACAGTTGGTCAGTAAATATTTACTCATAAAGTATGCAGCATTAAAAATTAATCGCAGTGCTTTCTTATAAATACTAATAAGTTACTGAATTAATAATGTGTAAGTACTACGTTTATCCGTGAAAAAGGCTAATCGTACAATCATCATGTGCAGTTGTTTACATTCACTGTTTTTGTACATATTGAACATTGAGCCGATGTACTTTTTCCAAACTTCAACTCTACGAGGATAACAGTAACTTTATTTAAAACAATTAGTCCCTTTTATAAATTTTGATGGAACAGTGAGAAGACGTAATTGGTCTGAAAAATGTGATGTATTTGCGCTATACATTTCGAACAGTCTGGTCACACATATTTACTTATCAAGGCATTTTATATGAAGATGAATAACTTTATTGGTTAACAGTTTGCATTGTAAAATCTGTGTACATAGACAATTAAATAAGTTAATCTTATGGGGGTAGAAAAATTCAAAATTTTTGAAAACCGTTAACCAGTCAAAATGATACGTTTGATTGGGTAGGAAAAGGGTATATGGAAATATAATGAGGGTAGGAGGGTTTTTAAAATTGAATACAAGCCGCATTCATTAGATTTACCTAAAAAAATTTAACAGATTGAATATTTTAACACGTTGTAGAGACGTAAAGTGAATTTTCACCACAAACATCCACTAACTACAAGCACTAAGTTTACAACGACTTCATCTTAATTTGTAATTCTCTATCGCCGTCTATCTACTGATTGAATGGAAACTCTTCAGGTCTTCTAGGAAATGAAGATATATTTAATAAGTACTCATTTAAGTTGAAAATGTTAACAACTATTGGAATTCAAATGATATTTGAAAAAAAAACAACTAACAAATGAAATAATTATGGGTATTGATCACTTACATGAGCTTTAGCTAAGATCTCTTCCACGTGTAATAATTGATTCGTTAACCCAGTGGGAGTAGGAAAAGCAACACTGTTGATCACTTTCAATTCATCTTTCACTTTAGGTATTTCTTCTTCAACTTCTTGAACAAAAGTCTGTTTAAAAGTTTAAAAAAAAAGTGATTAAACAAAGACGAAAAAGCAATAAGTGAGGGGAAAGTGGTTTGAATACACACACACACGCGTAAAGAAACTATAGCACATTTACTTAGCAAAGGTTTATATATTCAACACTGAATTACTGCAATATTTTGCGTCTAACGACTAGCAATATCAGAGTTTCCAATACAAATGCCAAGAAAGTTCTATTGAATGGGACGGAAATTCAGAAAACTACTAAAGTCATCACCCAGAAGATACAAGTATTCATTAACAGTTGTCTACGTAAAACGCCTAGGATCCGTTGGCCAGACACTATCAGCAACAACCTACTGTGGGAGAGAACAAACCAAACAGATTCCAGTGGAGGAGGAAATCAGGAAGAAGCGCTAAGAGTGGATAGGATTCACATCGTGGAAAGCACCCAACTGCGTCAGAAGATAAGCTCTCACTTAAACCCTCTAGGTCTAATTAAAAGAGGAAGGCTAAGGAACACACTACTCCGAGAAATGGAGACAGACATGAGAAGAATGAACGAAAATTGGACAGAACTGGAAAGAAAAACCCAGGACGAATTAGATTGAAGAATATTGGGCGGCGGCCTATGCTCCATTGGACTAAGACTAGCAGTACAGATCAGTTAAAGTAAATGAAATAGAGTTCAAACCTTCATTGAAAGTGAAATGTTCTACCAACTAGTATCACCAAATATAATTGTTTATTATCATGAAGATATATCACTTTTGTTTGGGATATTAGATCCCCAGAACTCGCTTGATAAATGCCTTATTTTGAAATTCACGCTTGCGAGCATGAGCTGATCAGTTGATCTTGAGATTTCATTTCCTACCAGAAAAATCCTTGGCTGTGATTGGCTGCTGTGTATTTTAGTGTGCGATTTTTGTGACTGTCCCAAGGACGTTTCTATAATGTATAAATAAACGAGATTTGTGTTCTTGATTGCATAGTGCTTGCTTGGTGTTAGTAGAATATACTTTCTACACTATATCAAGACTTCTCTTTAGCCGTTTCGGATCAGGGTAGCCTACCTGGACGCTGGTTCATTGTGGCGTTCTAGTATGTCGACTAATGTGAACCCGTAATAGTTTCAAGGATACTTAGTGACGAACCTAATAAATTTGTATCAAGAGAATATATTAAGACCAAACAGTTTGGATAAATATTTGCCTTTCAAAAGTTAATTACTAAACAAACCGACATAATTTCACATTTAACTTTTTCTATTTCACTACCATTAGATGGTAAGAAGTAACTGTTTACTGATATTAATTCATTAATGTTTACTTTTAGTTTTGTTAATAATACTAGTAGTTTGATTGTAAACAGTTATAACTACAAAGTTTACGGACGGACATAAATTCAAACTTACTAAAGTGAAATGTTTTTTTCCTGTTTCAAGGTTTCAAATACATTTTACTGACCAGGTGAATGAAATTAATGTGCAGGAATTATGTGAGGTTTGTCCCACCGATTATTCAACATTGCAATGATTTCATGTTACTTTATTTGATCAATATATATAAGGAATTCGACTAATAGAATTTAGTCATTTCTTAGAATTACATTAAAATTGAATATGATACCAATGATTAACCTCTTTTTTTTGATGTAAACGGTATCGTCCTGTTCCCTGAAAACATAAAACTAGTGATCTAACGGATAGTAATGATCAACATAGAGCTTTTCATGTGTCCATGCCATAGAGAGACAAAAATGTGAGATTATCAGAATGAATTGCTAGGAAATCATGACACACGATTGTAATGACACTCGGAAAAACTAAGCATTACGAACGTAATCCGCGAAGAATAAATGTATGCGTATGTATGAAGAAATAATGAATTTTAAAATCTAGGAAAGACGATGAGGGAATACATTTGCTTAATCAATATTAACTCTCTATGGCATCAGCCAACTTTTCCGACCACTTATAGAGGCTAGCACCTGAACCCCGACCGGATAATTTACAAATACTAACACAGCTTAGTTTAACAGTCGATAATTTCATAAACTGATGTCACGTCATAGTTTGGCCATCCTCCTTGTCTTTCAATCCACTTCTCTTCTAGCTAACATGGAATGAGCGAGCCTAAATATGACATATACCTGTTCTCACATTCTATTTTAAGATAAACAATAAGACATATTATTGAGAGAATCTGATTTTACTGTAAGTCCAGGTATAAACTTATATTTCCTTGTCTGAATTATCAGAACAAGTGTATACATGTCAATAGATTGTATATCTATTTATTCAGTTTGGCAATGAAAACTTCCTGGTGGTTTCTTAGCCTTCCTTACATCGCTGACTGAGCAATCGCATCGAAAGTGATTGTAAATAATAACAAGATTAATCATTTACCAAATGAATCATACAGATTTTAAAAACACCAGTAAATATACAACGTTCTTTTCTACAAATAGGAAACAACTTATTATCACTTATAATGGATATTTCATCTAACTCATAATACAACAACCTACCTTCCACCAATCTACAATATTTTGTTGAGCATTGATAAGTTTGTCAAAAATGACTACATAACTTTCTGTTCCTTGACAATCATCAACATTAATTTCATTTAAACAATTCATTGTTTCTTTCTCCAACTCATTAAAATTTGTAGAAGAATAAGGTCCTAAACAAGCTTTCTGTTCAATTTCTGTAAGTATTTTACGAAGAGTTAATTGTTTACTTTCTAATAATTCTATTTGTTCTAAATATTGATACATTGTTTGATGTGTACTGTTCACTTCAGTTTGTAATTGTTCCCAATTGATTTGAAATTGTTTAAATTCTTCATTTAATTTGTCAATTAAATTGGAATAATTCAATTTTAAATTATCAATAATATCCACATCGAATTGTTTGAATGTAGTATATAAACTGTCAATTGTTGACTCTAATGACTGAACATTACATAATGCATTGCTATAGTCATTAAAATATGAATTATTTTTATTCAATTCTATTTGAAATTCCTGCAAAATATGAAAATATTACAATGATATCATTAAACAAAGATTATATGTTTCATTTGTAAAATTTTTCTCATGGTATCTATTGAAGATAATAATTCATAACAAAAGTCATGTAGTATTGTTGAAAAGTTTCTTCCTAGTTTATAATAACTGTTAAGTAGTAGGGATCATTGACGTAGTTACAGGTTGAATCCTATATCTATATGATTCAGTCATCTGTGGTTTTTAATGAAACTAGTTTATAATAATTGCCAGAAACATTCTATTTCAATCGAAATTTAGTTTGAAAATCAAATTACCTGTTTACTTATCGCAAATGGAAGAGAGAGAGAGAGAGAGAGAGTAGAGTATTCATATTTTGTAAATATCAAATAGTGTGACTGTTAATTATTAGCAGAAATGGATAGTGTATAGTAGTAGAATCCAGGACACGCGTCTTGTCAGCTGGATGTACCGGCATCTAAGAGGTGGTATCCAGTCTGGTATTCGGACCTAATGCCGTTCGCTTCACACACACCATTACGTTATCCACTTAGCTACGGAGTTCAGAAAGCTACTGACTTGTGCAATGAGCATTCTACTGTTAACCACCATCCATTTCTGCATGTGATGCCTGTAACCTGATGGTAGTATCGAAGCAACCCACACAGGATGCACATGTGTCAAAGAAACTGATCGATTTCAAGTCTAAACGTCAATGGAAAGATACAAACAACCAATTAAAAAGGAATGTAACTACTCATTTTACGCCTCATTTTTACATCTTTGATTACTACTGTCTAGATTATCATTCAGAAACCTTCCTATAGTGCATATAAACCTTTTAACTCTTTGAATTCTCATGATAATATTAATAATTATAATTAATGATTGCCACACTTTACCGATCAATAATCGATCATAAGAGGTTATAAATTGAATTTATTTCTACAGAAAAAAATATGCATTAAACTTTATTTTTAATTTTGATACTTACAAATTGTAAAGTAATCAAAAAGATATGAATTTCAGCTATTCTGTTTAAATTAGCATATTTTAAATGTTCCCTTTTTCGCGTTATTATTTGTAGAATTATATTAGGAAATAAATATTTTTCGATTTTCACTTCATGCATGATGACAAATGAACTATAAATGTTTTGTGTATTCATGATTTCGAACACAAATCTACGAGGCACTAATCTTGGTTCTGATTGGTTCACTCAAGGACGTCAGTATAGTATACTTTCACTTCATTTTTGTTTTATATTTCTATTTCAGATGCGTCGCTCTTCGCATTACCAATTTCAGTACGCAAAGTACCTTCAGACAAGAAGCGAACCCGCCACAAATGGTTAGACTTTACAATAAATACCACAATGGTGATTTTGAAAAATCTAAAGATACTCTTAAGAATACAAAAATAAGAATATAAACTACACTTACTTTCAAAAGCGATAAACGATTTTGAGCTGTGTATTGATCAAATTGATTTAAAATATGATCAGAAGACAATGTTTTTTCTTCACTATCTATCACGTCTGAAGTGTCAGGAATAGTCTTCGTCGGAGTTGTTGTAGTTTTCAAGTTAGTTTGAGAAATTTCTATAAATTTTTTTGATGAGTCATTAATCCAAGAGCGACAATGAACAAATTTTTGTTCTGATTGAGACCAGATAGAACTGACTGTGTCGATTGATTTAATGACCATCTAAATAGAAGAAAGTATCACCAACATTCAGCTATCAACAATTATTCATAAGATGAAGATTATTACAAAAAAATTATGAAATAGTTTAAACATTTGATTTTTGAGCATTAAATGATTATTGACAGTTGATCAATATCATGTTTGTCCTGTTATTTTTGAATATATCGATTGATCTTTTTCAATGAAGCGGTGATATGATCATTACTGTAAATACTTCAACGAAGTATGCAATGTGTTTTCATATCTAATGGCTGGAAGCAGTCAATGATTAAGTAGTATCGGTTAAGGTTTCAAGCTAGTTGACACAGGTCACCATAATATGCTTGTAGTATTTGGGTAGAGGGAACAATAACTGATCCTTCCTGCTTTTTCTTTCAGTTTAACTAGTAATCGGACTGTTCTCATAACTGCCAATAAAACTTGATTTTATATTCATATCAGTCAGTTGTTTTACAATCGAACATGAAAGTATATTATCGGAAAATCTTTATGATAATGTAAGATGAATTATAATATGTTATTTTTTACTGAAAGCAAAATTAGTGATCTTTCACAATCTTCATAAAATCTATTTCACTTCAAAACAATCCTATCAATGACTAATCCATGATTAGATATTTTACAAAATTGAGGGGATGAAAACTGAACGTCCGATGGAAGCTTAAACCGGACTGGTGGGTACGAAGGGTCTATCTAAGAGAGTTGCAAGACCCTCAATTCAAACGAATTGTTGATCATGGGTACGAGGATTCTGATGGAATATATGGAGTACGAGTATGAGATTGTATCTCTTAAAGTTGCCCCATTTCATCATGGATTAGACCTGTAGGGTGTGGCCTCCTATGACAATCACTTGCTTAGTTTTGGGTGTCCGAGTAGTATCCCGGTGTTAGGATATTCAGCCAATATCCTAAGAGAATTATTGGTCAATTCCTATTGGTTAGTTCCTACTGGTCAATTTTTTCGTCGTCCTAGATATCAGTGTCATGTGCTCCACTGTTGTTTCCTATTAGTAGTCCTAAGTGTCAATGTCGCAGACTTCGACGCTGTTTCCTAATCGACCTAAATGTATAAATACGCATTATCTGTAACGTTTTATGACCAGGACATGGATCCCTAGTGCGGGATCCTGATTCTCTTCTGGACTCGGACCTCGTACCTTCTGGATGATTGTTGAATACAGGTCCTACTTCATATCAAGTCTTCTTCTTTTATTCAATGGAGGTTGGGATAATCGGATTAGAGTAAAATGATGTGTAGCCTGATCCTCGATCCTCGCTCTCGTATTCCGACTAAGATAAACTCGTAATAGTTCAATCATATCAAAATGATGTGTTTACGTGCATGCGTAACACCCGGTACACTCACAAATTTAGTATGGCTCATAAACATTTTGGTGCCCGTTTGTATCAATGTTCATGTGTTTATATAAACCGTGATTAAATACACGATCAAATACATGACATTTCTATATTAGGTCAGCTATAAGACAAAATAACTTATAATAAATCTGACTATAGCATTATGTAATAATTGGGGTTGATTCTAACTTGGAGCGGCAGTTGTTAAAGGATTGCAAATATACATTTTGTTTCACTACAGCAAGACTATTCATTAAAAGACCCTCACAGATCACTCACAGCCACCGAATACAATTGATTGCCTATCATTAAGAGATTGTAGAGCTTGTTGAATTTCATTGGTATCAATCATAAACCGATTTAAGTTAGACGTATCACTGAAAACCTCAAAGCACTGGACGGCCATTGAGTCATAGTATATGGTTAAATTAATTTTGCTTTTTATATAGAATATATGAAGGAGGTTGACGAGCACGTAAAATGATGAGCACGATTGTAACTATCGATTTGTATTGAGAACTTACATTGATAAATTCAACAATTTCTTGCAGTTTCTCATTTCGTTCTTTAATAACAGATTGAATCTCGATTGATTCAATGATAGGAAAATGTTCCAATAAATCATTCTCCTCATTTAAATCTGATTTAGATTCAAATGTGAAATTCTTTTCAAACAATTCCAAAAATTGTGAATGTTCAATTTTCAATTGTTTAAATTCTTCAATTAAAGGCGTCATTTCATCTAAATAATCTTGATGTAATTGTTTAACTTTTTCATTCATTCCATGCCAAATATTATTATATCGTTTAATTTCTTGAACTGTAGTTGAACATAAATTTATACTTTCAGATTTAAGACGAGTGGAAAGACTGTCGATTCGTTTATTCATATTATTATTGATCGAGGTGAACAATTCAATACGATCACTGAGATTGATTAAATAGGCTTGTAATGTATGTATTTTATGATCCAGACTTGTAAATTGATTTTGATTTTTTCTAATTTGTTGTTTAATAATATTCATATTCTCTGGGCATGTGTCCTGTAAGACACTATCATAAGTTAAATTAATCTCGTCCAACAATCGATTGATTTCAGCTAATTCACTGTTGATATATGTCCGTATGATATTTACACACTTGGAAAGTATACTACTTAAAGGAAATTTCAGTAATATAGTTTCATCATTTATTTCAGTTTCTAAATTCAATATATGCTTAGCACAATAGAAAGTATTATCAACACATTTGGTTAGAATTGTTTCAAGATTATGTATAGATTCAATTAAATTCTCATGACGAGTTATAGCACGTTTCCATCGAGTTATATTTAAATTGACTCTTTCCAATGTTTGATTCATATCATAATTAAGTGATTTTAAACTTTTGAGTAATTGAACATCAACAGGATACATTTTCATTAAATTTGATGATGAATTCAAATTGACATCTATTGATTCTGGTTTTTGTGTAGGAATTGATGTTACAGTATTATAGCAGTAATCTTTCAAAATGGTATTCATCTCTGAAATATGTTCCGTAGATTCGGTTAAAATATCCTGGTGATGAAAAGAATGAGAATAGATGAATAAGTTTGAAAAAAAGAACATGAAAAATCAAATAATATTTTAGGTGTCTTATTCATGCATCAATAAAGTAACTACAATTTAACAACTATTTGTTTCATTTATCGACCAACACAGGTTTGCAGTCTGATCTATGATTTTCTGAAGGACAATAAAAACCATTCTTCCAAGATATTGATCGAATTCACAAGTGGGTTTCAGTAGATCCTACGCATGCTATATGGATGCCGATAACTCCACATATGTAGCCTCATCAGTCGATCTGACTTCAAAAGTCGAATTCTACAGATTACAAGATGGTTTGGAAAGGGCCAAACAAAGACAATGCATAGCTGTATATTGGCACACCTGATTGATAGTGGTTATATTGTAGATAAAACCGAATTATTTTGAAGGATCTATTGCATAGCTCCATCGTTTTCAAATGTGGTTCGATCCTATCCTCTACATATAGCAGAAGTTATATTAATCCAAGCCTATTAACCCATTCTAAGTGATTAGGAAAAATTTGAGAAACCCCTGTTTCTTCCTTGGCTGGATTCAACTGAGTAGATGGTTTTATTATTATTATTATTATTATTATTATTATTATTATTATTATCATGGTAGTGAGCGTACAAATATTTGAGCCCACATAGCTTGTCCCAGACTTTAGACAAATTAATTAATCCATTCTCGAGTTATTCCCACGTCTTTCAACCTTCTCAATCATTCTTTTATAATATTGGTTGTTCTTACATGAGTGCATATGTGCATGCCTAATTCTCTTATTACATGTCCAGCCTATTTTTCTTGACTGTAAATACTCAGTCATGTCTTATAGCAATGAGTTGTCTTGCTCGCCTTTGCTTCGTTTTGTTTCCACGCTTTTTATTCTCATGTCAGTCTGCGCAAACGAGTGCACGAAATAAATTCATCCACAAAATCGTATTTGGCTTCTTATTACCTGCGTCAAACAAGCGAGGTTTGCCAAAGTATGATATATGAAAATTGAAGGGAAGATTTATCTCATAGCATACTCAGTCGGTCGTCCGAACTGGAGTCAGGTCACCTGGTAATAAATTATCATTATTATTATTTTCATATCTTGTATGTGCTTATCATTTTGCGCCTCTACAATAATTTGTTTCACTATCCAGTTAATTACATACCTCTTACTACGTAACATTAATAATGTTTTGTGATCATTATTCGAAAGTCTATTTATCCAAGTTTGACCTACTCTCTCCAGTGTTGAACTATTGACTAGAACTTTTGTTATTTTGTTATTCTTGCTGATTAAATAATCAGAGCAATTTAACCCACAGTATATATCAAAAGTGGTTATTGATCCACACAGGGAATTTAAGATGCATATTTCGTTCTATTTACGACTTGTCAGTTAGATACGTCTGAATCCCAGTACTGCCATCCACAGTGAGACACAAACTTGGCATCTTTCGCTTCAAACTCTAAAGCGTTATCCACTGAATTACTCAGTCTATAACAGAATGACAACAAATGAAGGCTGAAACTGAACGCATCAAAGGAAATTAACATTTTTTAAACTCGATGAATTCGTTATTTTTTAAAAAGTATTAGAAATAGGAACTTGCAAACTACAAATTAGTAGTGGCGCATAATCTCAGCATTATTTTCTAATAAAACACATTTCTTACTTGATATTGTACTAATAATGCCTTTTTCGACTCTAAATCAACAGGTAATCCGGATTCAACTGATTCAATCTTGATCAGTAAATGTGAAAACCATTCCTTTTGTTGATCAATTCTTTTAGACATTTCTTCCATTTGATTCAATATTAATGAAAACAATTGTATCTGTTGATCAATTCTTTCGGTCAGCTTATTCAATTGATTTTTCACTAAATTAATGAATTCATTCGATAAATTTTTTTCTGGATCATTTAAACTAATTGAACTATTGAACATCTCTTCGAGTACGTTCAATTTTTCATGAATATTCTGTAAGAAAACACCGCGTGTTTGTTGATTTAATTCATTGATATTATGTTGCACTAGATCACGTGTCCATGAAAATTCTTCTGCATGGACCATTGATTTGTTAGTATCTACTGCAAAATTCATAGATTTCATATCTACTAAATCTTCTTCGAAAATACGAAGATTATCTGAGAGTGTATGTATCTCGGTTGATAATGAATTAGCTAGATCATTAAATTTAGTATCTTGGTCAATGAGTTTTTCAGTTTTATTGATTAATTCTTTGTTGTGATTTATTAAATTGGTATAATTTGTGTTCAAGTTGTCAGTTGGCACTTTGAGAGTAATTTGTTCAATGTGATCAACATGGATTGATTTATTTAAACGATCAATCACATAAGTTTTATAATTTAAAATAACTACAGATTGACGTTCTTCAAATGAACGTAGCTGTTGACTACGTGAAGATAGATTTTGGAGAACTCGCTACAAAGGAAAATAAAAGGAAAGGATTGAAACGGTGAAAATTAATTTATGGTAGTAAGAAACTGTTGTCCATCAGTCAGTTAAGTGAATAGCAACCGTTAATCAAAGATTTAAAGCGTAACTTGGTAATCAGTCAATGGATTATTGATTCAAACTTCCTCCTGCCACATCAACTTCACTCGTAATCATCGTCATTTCAATGGATTCAGGCTGAAACTTATTTCATAAGAAAGACTGACTCTGTGTAGCTTGTTGGTTTTGAATTTAGTTGAAGAAAATCAATCTAATCATTTAGACCTGTATAATTTTAATAAATTTTTACACTACTGCAAGGCAGTTACCGACTGAAGACAATTAAAGATGGTTGCAAAGTGTTGTGAATTGTCTGAAACCGTCAGATACTGACTCAATGGTTTCAAGATTAATCACACACGCTCCACATCTAACGCCCTGGGACCGATTCCTATGTTTGAAGGCGTCGATACAGCCTGTTGAGAGGTTCCATACTAGGACGAAACGGTCATCCAATGCTCCCAAGTTCTCACTGGTAGTTTACTAGAGATCATATCATGATTCCAATGAAATCCAACGATATCTACAATGCATTACTGACAAATTCTCCAATCGTCCATCTTCATTATGTTCCTTGACTAATTTTGCACTTGAATTTTTATATTTATGTCATGATTAACGAGATTTATGGACAAAATATAGACAACGTCAAACAGGACATTAACATCTGTGCCATTCATGTAAACTTTAGGCGCTAAAATATTCTAATAAACGGGAATATTTATGTGCCTATATGAAAAATACTCAACAAATCAAGATAATTTTTGTATCAATGACTACATGACAAATCACAATAAGTGCAAAGTATAAACTAATAACAAAGTGACAGGTATCTCTAGTAGTAATTATAGAAGTAATAAACAGTATAATGACATAGATTAACTATGCCGACACAGGAGGTAGGACAAAGCTTTAAAAATAAACTTATTACTAATAATACAATAACTATTCAGAGTTGTCTAATAAAACATGTACAGCTAATCTGTGAGGAAGCTATAAGAAAATCCATGATCTTGAGTAAAAATCGTGTTATCTCAAAAAATCGATTGCTGTGAAAAATGCACACTACTGAATAGACTTTCCGATTTAATGGTGTCAAAGTTTTTTGAATCGTTGAACTAGACCTCGTATAGATTTGTGAGTGAATACCTCTGAAGATTCTTAAACATCTGTTTGGTAAAAACCATGTCATGAGCTTTTGTCTTTTATATCCACTTAGTTGGATCACCAGATTACAGAAACCAATAATTATAACCAAAATGACTTTCTCTTCATCCAAAAAGAAAAAAGACAGAGGAGAACGACTGAGAAATCCTCAAAACGCAGCTTCTTATATTAGACGTTAGCTTTCACAGATATCCATTTTTATCTAAAATCATAATTCTTAACTTTCGTCGGACTCTTTTACTTAATATCAACTATATGTTTAACACCAAATAAAACCAAATAACATGATTTAAAGTAAACAGTAGAAGGATTATTATTTTTTAGAGAAAAAACAAAACAACTGTTTACTCGAAAATTTTGTAGATTCGTTTGTCTTTCATTGATTAACATAGACCATGATGATAAAATAGTATTTAATGAAATTAAAGATGATTTAAATGATGCGGACGATGGTGGCGTTATGACATCATCAAATGGCAAGTCTATTTCTAATGGTTTATTGAATTCAACTAATTTCTCTTCTTGTTCATTGAACCACATTTGAAGTTCATGTTTTTCTTCATCAATTTTTAAATGTTCAATCATTGTTAATTCAATTTGGTGATAATATTCAATTACATCATTGGATAATTGATTCATTGATTTTTTCAATTCTACTAGTTGTTGATTAATTAAATCACGACCTTTTAAACTAGTGGTTAATGATAGAGTTTGAAATAATTCCATACAAGATTGATAATTGATCACATTGAATCGATCAAGTTTATTAGTTAAATTTGATAACCATACTAATAAATCCGTGTAAATTTGATTGACTTTATTCCATTGTAATATGTCACTATTGTTTATCATTATTGATTTAGTCGATTCACTTCCCTCGTTAAATGGATTGAAACCTTCCATGAAATTAGTCTTGATAGTTTCAAATTCCATACAACACAAATCGAAAGTTGTTTGAAATTTCACATGATTATCCATTGCTAATTGCCATGATTGTAATAATTCTTTACAATAATTTTTTAATTTTATTAAATAATTATTTATATAATTTAAATGTTTATCTAAACAATGATTATTTATGATTACAATATTTTGATGTGATAAATTAGTTTGTTTAATTCTATTCTGTAGTGATATTAATTTTTCATGTGTATCATGTAGAGTTTGAATTAAATTGGAACATTCGGAATTGTTTAAATCCGTTAGAATTTGATTCAAAGACTGAACAATGAATAATTTATCATCTTGACTATCGGGTAAATCCATCATACCACCACCAATGAACATTGTTGAATCTGATAGAGAATTACACATTTGTCTTGTTGAAAATTGATTGATTCTTTTTTCTTGATTATTCATATACGTTTGTGATTTTGAAAGTTGATTTAAAAATTCATCACTAAGATGTTGATATTCTTTTAAATTGTTAATAAAATTATCAGTTTTTTCTTTTAAAGTAATAAATATACAATTCTTATGATTAGTAATCTTTACTTGAAAATTCTCTGGATTTTCTACATCGTTTTGGATTGATGAAAATACTGAGGTTAAGGCGTCTAATTGATTTTCTGCATTATTGACAATAGATAACCATAATTTATCAATTTTATCAATGTACATTGGTAAATTGTCATTATTATTATTATTACTATTAGTAACGAATTGAGTCTTGATTGTAGAGTTTGAATTGGATTGATTTTCCAGCGTTACATTAAAGGTTTCATTGTCAGGTATTAAATATTCAATTCTTCCAACAATATCTTCTATCAAATAATTAAGTTTTGTCTCTGTATTAGAAAGCCATTCTTCAAATTTTTGATCAGATTCTATAAATTTTTTATATCGTTCTAAACGATCTTGATGTAATTTTAAACGTTTATTAATAACATTATAAAGTGTTTCAAAACGTTTACGAAAATTTCGAATTTCTTCAGTAGGAAGAATTACTTGGCCATTGTTATCATTGTTATCATTATTATTGATATTAATCATACTGTCAGAATTTCTTCGAATAAATTGATTTCCACAACCAACTACAGTGTTTAAAAGGCTTTCATGTAAATCAACATCTTGTAATCGTTGCTAAACAGAAACAAGGTTGAGAAGATAGAACCATAATTCTAATTAACGTGTTAGGAATGGTAATATTTGTAATGATAATAATACTAATAATAATCACGAAAACTTGAACATGTGGATGTGTTAGAAGGATCTGAAAGTATGACGTGTTAAGTATTCACACCTTGAGTTATGAGTATAAACGTTTAAAGAATTCTAATCTATTATCGATTAATTGATGAGTGGATGCTATTAAACCCAACCTAAAGTGTCAGGATTTTCGACAACATTCTAAATAAATAATACATTCATGGAAACCCGTAAAACTATGCATCTGTATATTGGGACTGTAATGTTTTAGTATCTTGTACATAAAATTAGCATTGCATACGAGAAGTATTATAAACAAACACACCTGTCATTACATTGATGATAAGCCTTTTTATGCAGACGTATAGTTTTAATGTGGTGCATACTGCTGACAACGAGGCTTATGAGTAGTATCCAGTGGATATGTAGCATAGTGTCGCTCTGAAATTACTTACGGAGTGAAGAGGATCGGATCCGAATGTACGGGATGATTAGAGTATTCTGACAACTAGAATACATGTGAAAGAGGACAGCCCATAATACGCTTGTTTTGGAAATGGACCTTTAAAGATAATTTGTAAATATCATTCGCTAGTACATTGTGTCTTCTTCAAATAAATCGCTTGTTCCATCTGGTCTAACCATTTTCATTTATCACAGTATAACCAAACTGTAACGGCTTTCACGAATAAGTATAGCACAAAGCCAGACAAAATCTACTTATTTCACACTAGTCGAAAGAATTTATTGACAGTATAATCAAAATGCCAAACATTACGTAACAATAACAATGAAAATAGCAGCAACAACAACAACAACACTAACATACCTTGTATAAAGTAATAAAATACATTTTCTGAGTTAAATTATCACCAACTTCATCGGAATCAGTTAATTCATTCAATTTCCAATCTAATTCTACCATAGTTAACCATTTTTCTAAACGTAATTTCGAATCCATGTATGTTGTCCATTGATTTAAATCAAGTTGGATTTCATTTAAGTTGGTTTCAATTTCATTGAAATAAACATTAAAACGATTGGTTAACATTGAAGAATCATTTATTAATTGATTATTGAATTGTGTTATAAATGCAGAATGAAACGATGCAGAGGATGATTCGTCCAATTTCACTTGATCATTCATGGATTGTTTCATGATAGATGATAAAATATCATTCGTGTTAATTTTATGCAAAAATGTTTCTGATATTAAAATTAAATTACATACACATTCAATAGAAGTTTGAGCTGATTGTAATTTGGAACGTCCATTATCCGATTGCTCATTTAGATTCTTGTTAGAGAGATATAAAAAACAAACAAACAAACAAGACAAATTTAATGAAACATAGGAAGCGAAAAACCAAATGGATAAACTCTTTGATAGGAAAGGAAAGCATTGCCATACAACATATATCTATCGATTGAAATACATTCAATCTATGGCGATAGACAAATGTTTTTGTGAATCACAACCAATGCAAAGAAACTGATCAGTGGTAAAAGATAAAGCAAACCTAAGATTGGTTACTATTCGATGAATAAAGAATTGTAAATGTCTCAGTTCTACAAGAGTTGAGTTACGACTGAATAGCTCAGTGTCATCCTTTTGGACTGTAAAACTGGGTTTCGGGCGTTCGAATCTCATAGGGAACATCAGGTTCTTCAACAATTTCAGTACGTGTTTTTTGTTCATAAGTGTCAACTAACAATAAACCTAGGTCGACTAGGATTGATGGTCAACTAAATTCAAACCATCTAACAAGAAAAACAACGAATTATTTCATTGTTAATCTTATTTAACTTTGGAACAGTGAATAAATGGTTGATGTGTTTGTCTGTATCAATGATCTCTTTATCCTGGTCAAATGATGTCATTTAGTTTGTTTCTACAATTAGTATTATATTTTTCAGATTTTATTTAAACACAAAAATATTGATAAAATGGGGGCATTAAAAGGGGTTACACAAGTCATTGAACTTGAAAGTTGAATGTACCATTACACAGGCGCCAAAAATGAAATGAGTGGTTTTCATAGGGAACCACTCCCTCAACTTTTAATCTACAGGCTTATCCCACAAGATAGTGGAGCGACATCAAGAGATGCAATCCTGTTTTAGCCAGTGACAAGCAATAGGTTCATACTCCATTTGTTCTCTTAGGATTGTGGAGCCCGTGTATACCATTGGTTTGGAATGAGGGTTTTGTAACTCCTTTAAATGGATTCTCCATTCCCACCAACCGGTTTAATCCTCTACCAGACATTCACTTTCCATTTTCTCATTTCGGTACACAACGTCAGTGTGGCGATGAGAGAGTAATAGGAAGTGGTCATAAGAGAGCGTTTCGCGGAAAAAAGCAGAATCTGCCCACTCTCAGCCGTACCAGGGCGCTTGGGAGCTCATTCAGTAATTACTTTCATCTTAATCACTCATATTTAAGTCCATTTGTAGTGAATCATTTTCGGTTCCATAGTTTGTTAAATCCATCAGATATCTATGGTCATCTCAATGATTTGTCGATTAATACGATATATTCTTAAGTTTTATGAATCATTTGAAAATTTTCATTCTTGCACTTAAATGAATTCAGAAGGAAAAATATCTAAGTTTCATCCACAAATTAATTAAAAAACAAATCATTACTTCATACTTAAAGTTAGTTTCTGTCACAGAGTGACATTGAAATTGAAAGGATTAATGCAAATTATTCATTTTGCAGTGAACATTGACAAAAAGTTAAATTTACACGTTTATTTACACTACTGGATAGAAATGAATTTTTTGATTTTATTTCATTTGTTATAAATCGTGCTGATCATCTAATCAAGTAAACTCTATTCCGATATATTCTTTTTTATGTAAATTTGTAAGTTTTAAATTATGGAATTATCTTAGTTAAGGATTTACTGAAAATAAGGAAACATTAAACTGTTTGTCCCATTTATATAGAACATGAAATAAATGCCACACTCATGATAACATATGATGACGACGATCCATGATGAAATGACAGGAATTACAAATTTTTAAAGCAATGGATACCAACTCAGTGATTTGATCTTCACTAATATGCATTTGCATCCTATCTTCAAATATCTGTATGTATCAATGAGTTCATTTTTATTGAATAGTTACTAATTACTTACGCCTGTGTTAGGGTCGTCACTTGCTATGCTTGAAACTATTACGGGTTCACCTTAGTCGATAAACGAGAACGAGACAATGAACCAGTGTCCTGGTAGGCTACTCTGATCCGTTGACCCAAAGAAACTAACTAGAAGTCTTGATATGGCCTAGAAAGTGCATTCTACAAACACCCAACAAACACAATGAATTCAAGCACACAAATCGCGTTTGTTTATACACCATAGAGACGTCCTTGGGAGAGTCCTAAAAATAGCACACTGAAATAACACAGTAACCAATCACAGCCAAGGTTTTTCCTGGTGGGGATGTGATCTCAAGTTCAACTGATCGGCCTATGAATAAAATCCAAAAAAGTTCTAGGGATCTAATATCCCTAACAGCCTGTTACCACTGATGAAGCATCATAGGTCTCTGATCGGCATTTTTCAACCCACTCTGTCTTGGGCTTTCCTTTTCAGTTCCACCCAATAGCTGTTCATTCTTTTCATAACATGAGTAGTTATTACTCACATTATTATTTTGTATTAAAAATCGACCAGCATTCTTCTTATCCGTCCTATTTACAGTCAAATTATAATAATTGGTTTCACTCATGATACAGGAACAGACAACTAATTAGACAGACTCACTTTTACACACACATACACACATGTGTCGATTTTCTGAAGATACAAAATTTATGTGTCCAATGTGGAAAAACAAAAAGATAGTGTGATGACAAGAACAATAATAATTGAACACACTATTTACAGATCCATCTCTCAACTTACATGAATTAAATCAAGATACTTTTGTACAATATCATGACTAGGTGTAGTTCTTTGTTTTTCTGTAATAATCTGATGAAGTTGACTTGTAAAATTTTCAATCCAATCATTTGCATCAGTGTATGCATGTTGTTGAGTTTCCAGTGCAGAAATCAACTCATTCGTATGATCAATAGATTTTTCCAAGCATAACTGTAAATTATTGAATCTAGATTCAATTTTCATAAGTACAATTGACTTGTAAATTTGTTTTTCAACTGATTTGTCAGACGCATCATTTTGTTGGCCAGGCTCAATGGATTGATCATTGTTGAATTCATGAAATAATGATAAATGACTTAATTTGATCAGTTGATTAAATATTTCATGAGCTTGTTTTAATTCAGTAGTGTTTTCATTTAATTGAATGAGTAATTGCTAAAATAATTAATAAATATATAAGTAAATTTAAAGATATTTATATTAATTAAAGTAAATAAAACAATATTGTATTGTATTTTAAAGTAAGTATTAATCAATGATGTAATTATCATGTAAAATTGTATATTGGCCAAAAGTGAGATTCAAGATGTGCTTTTTTTATTCTGCTTTGGAATCGAAAGTTGAATGTATCTACTTTAGTGTTAATGTTGACAATGTTGCTCGGATTCAGTGATCTAAGTACAATTAGTTGATGAGTCATAAATAGAATCAAATGTATTATCTGTATTTGATTGTTACCTTGAGATGGTGGAGAAAACTTGTAGCTCAGGTGGATGATTGTGGTGGTGTTTCGTTCTCCGAGCTCAGAGAACGAAACACCACCACAATGATTGTTACCTTATATCCAACATTAGCATAAACAAAAGTATATCTAAGTAATGATCTCAAGGTGATCTACTCAGGATGATCATATGCCCTAAGAGATTTATCATTTGCAACTCATAAACAACAAAGAACTATAAACTGTTATCAGTCAGTCATGGTATATAGTCATTGCGTCACGAGCACTATTAGAAAAGTTGGATAATAGCTAACAGTAGAATCCATGACGAGCGTTTCGTTCTATTCGGGACTCCACTGCATCTCAGAGTTAATGTTCACTCGGAGACTTAGACCGAATATAGTTCAGTCCGCCTTATTGCACAAGCGTGTGGCTATTTGGACTTGCTAGCTAAGTGGATAACGCGATGACGTTTTAAACTGAACGGTACTGTGTTCGAGTACTGGAATAAACATTTAATCCGGTCACTGAGTGATGCGTTTGCTATAAGAATGTCATTTACTTATTGTTTGTTACGACTTTAAATGAAGTATGCTGGCTAGGATGATTGTTTACTTCATGTCTTATTAACTAATAAGGTTAGCTGGAAAATAACTAATCGTAAATTAACTTAGGCTACAATAATAGTTTCATATTGAACAGAAAAGATACACTGAAAACTGATATTTAACATAAGGACAATAAAAATATTCTGATTACAACTAAATGTATGGGTTTTGTATTTTTAATAAAAATAGTCGAACTACGAAAGCATTCAATGTATCCGTGAATGTACATAATTATAATACATTCCAGTTAGTTACACCGTGCTACTTTTTTTCAATATATGGTTAAAACAGGTTGTATGCTTTATTTGTAGTTATAACGATTTTAGTTGGGTAGAACTGTAAAGGAAGGAATCACTTTTGCGGCTAGTTTGAAGATATCAACTGATAAACTGCTTTAATATAAGGAGTACTTGGGTAAAACATTAAAGTAATGAAAATTGCAATATCTAACTAAGAAATCCTGAAATTGTTACATAACTACCAACTATCATTTCGATTTAAAATGGAACCGGAATTTCGGGGTGATTAAGAAGTCTTTTAGGAACAAAACAGAGTAAGGTGAATTAATTTATTTTGTAGTTTCTTGTCAGGTGCTTACAACTTAGAGGAAATAGAAATAATTATTCATAACCAAAGTACATGCATGATTGATTGATGGTTTCAAATGTGTAAAAACACAAACCTCCAAAACTCTGCCCCAAAATATCGTAACAGTGCTCACTAGTGACTAGCTTCGTGAGGAAATTCTCGGAGTTCTAGTTGAGAAGACGTGACCAGTGGAGTTCAACCCTGTCAGGTGTAGGCAGTAACTACCAAAGACAAATGGGTGAAGTCGCGCAAAAGCCGTAGATCAATCAGAGTTAGACATTAAGACCGTTGGATGCCGGCCCAGTGGTCCGATGGTTAGGCGTTCGCGCACAATGCCGAAGGTCCCGGGTTCGAATCCTGCGAGGAGCAGGAGTCGTGGATGCACACTGCTGACGAGTCCCATAACAGGTCGAAACGGCTGTCCAGTGCTCCCAAGTTTCTAATGGTGGTCTAACAATGGTTGATTGATGATTTCAAATGTGTAAAAACACAAACCTCCAACACTCTGCCCCGAAACATGCATGATATCATATTAGTGAAGATTATCAGAGTAGTTGTCGAATGTCGAAGCTTTCCTTATTATCATGATCAACATTATCAGCGCTTTTTGTCACAAAAGTGAGTTAGTTAATTAGTAGACAAACATTGTCTACATCTCTTAGTATAGTTTAGTTCAACAGTTAATGGGTTGATGCAATCTCTTAGTTAGCCATATTGTAAATTTCTTTCAACCACCTGTAAGCCAGTCAACAGTGTACGTCAAGGTAGTAAGTAATAGTGGGGTATGTGTGTAATGTATGTTCAAATCACTCCATCAGATGAATATTTACAGCTTCATTAACTGATTCAACATCTTTACTTGGCATCATATACCTAATATTTCATATTACGTGATTTCGCTATAGGGAAACAGTGCTGTGAAAACATTTATGACAAAGACCACTGACCTACAGATAGATGTCCTACACTCTTAAATGCCATGATTCACAACTGTAAAATACTGTAAATGGATACCTCGTATACAATCATAGTTCGGTATATACTAAATTACTTATAAATACTGAGTATGAGGTTCAAAACTCAATGTAAACAAAGACGCATATATGTAAGTTTATGCAGCTGATGACTCCTGAATAGGATTAAACACTTGTCCTAACTTCTATCGTTATTCTATCAACAGAAATATAATTTACTCATCAGAAGCTTTTAGTCAGTTATTTGCTTTTTTTTAAAAATTTTACAAACAAAAAGAAATTCGTTGAGTGATGTACACCTAAAACTCAATTACTTTCAAATATTTCTTACTTGTAATTGATTCAAACGAATTTTACACGATTCCATAGTAATTGATTGTTGCCATAAAATAATTTGTTTAAATTGTTTCTCATAATTGATTATATTTTTTGAAAGTGACGTTTCATATTCTTTCGATTGTACTGCAACATTTTGTGCTGCATCAAGTTTCAATTCAATCTCTTTCAATTCACTGTACATATTGGATAATTGACTATCCCATAATCGAATCAATTGACTGACTGAATTATCAGACTCCATAAACAATGAAGACACATCAGAGGAATTGAATTTTGTCAATAATAATGACAGTGATGATGAAAGTTGATTGCTGTCAGTTGTTTCTACTAGATTCGTGATTTGTTCAACTTTATCTTCTACAGATTGTAAAAGAGATTCCGCTGTTGTTAGCAATGATGCTTGGATATCGTCAACTGATGTAGAATTTGGTGAATATACTTGTTTCTCATTTTTCGTTTGAATATCAGAATCAGCATCTGCTTTCTCTTCATCTTTTTTCTGATCTGGTTCAATGTCTATGTAGTGTGAACGTAGTGTAATTTTAGCTAGTTCTTTTAAAATGTCAAGTTTTGATTCATGTTGAATTTTTCTAATTAAATCCTATGTATCAATAGAAAAGACAATAGACAATAATTGTTTCTTTAGGGTTTATACATAGTGTAAATGAATGATTCATAAAAATTATACTAGTAATAAATTATTTTATAGAAGTATACGTATGCAGGGGATAAAAGGCTATAGATTTTGACTGCTTCTAAGAAACCTCATTACTTGAAAGTATAATTCAATGAGAATGTAGCTAGCGATATCCTACGTGGTAGATTATTGAGGACGTTATAAACAGGTAATCTTAATTGCTTATTTTCTGGTCAACCAGTGATGTTTACTCAGACAGAGAACAAGTTACCTGACTATGCCTCTTCTATGTGCATCTGCCAATTCACCTACTCCTGCAGAGAAAGCTATTACCAACGTAAGACCAAGTTAACCAAAAAATGTAAGAATACCTTCCTGTGTAACTTGGAAAAGATAAGACAAAGATAATATGTGGCTGCATTCCATTACTCATGCTTCTCATGGTCACATACTAGATAAATCTACACGATTATCAATAATCTAACGCATACCTCCTCAGTTTTCTAATGGTTACAGATCTCATCTCATATACAGTAAGAGTTATTTTACGTGTAAAGTAATGTTGGGATCAGAGCGTCAGTGGATAAAGCGATGGCAATCTTCTTAATTAAAATTTTCTTGTAGATTTCTTTGGAAAAACAAAATGCAAAGATAGCAAAATATCAGTCTTCATACGATTGAGGATGATTGAGAAGAATTGAGATCAATAGGGTAATTATCCGTTGAGTGATTGGGAAGATCCAGGTTGTTGGGGACGTTAAATCTCCAGAACTCACTTGGAAAAGGTCTTAATTTCGTAACTATATTTTGAAATCTTGAATTTCTTTGTTATCGCACCAAAGACGCTTAGTTGACCTTGATCTTACGTTTCCCACTCGGAAAATCCTTGATGCGCAATATCAGTTATTCCAAGCTAACTACCAGATAACGAACTGATAAACCAAATTTGACCAGTAATATGGAATAAACAACATAACATTGATTATAACACAGTGATATATTAATGTAATACTGCTGTCCCAACAACTAAAAACATTTAATAATATTTCCAAATTTATCTAACTACTAACAAATCACCAAGTAGTAAATAGACAAAACAAAAATTAAATTCCTACCTTGATCGTTGCATGAATGCTATTCAAATTGGATGACAATACATCTACAGATAAAATTTGCATTGATTGATTTGTATCAGCTGATATTTGCTTGGAATCATTTGTCATTGTTATCTTATCCATTGAAAATGTAGTTGAATGCAACAGTTCACTCATTCTGAATTGTAAATCATCATACCAAATACGAAAATTTTGTATAGCATCATAAAAGATTTGATTAATTTTCATATGTAAAATATGTACAGATTTTGTAGATCGCGCAATTAAACCGGACAAACGATGATTCAACGAGACTGATTCACTTTCAAGTAAAATAGATGCAGTAAATAACTCGGTAGATTTCTTCTCATCATCAGTAGATACATCGGATTCTTGCTGTTGCGTAATACCTTTTAAAGGTTGCATTGAACGATAATGATGATAACGACTAGGTCCAATAGCTAACAAATGAGCTCTATCATGTAACCATAATGAATGATCATGTAATCTGGCTAGACGATGACGAATACATTGTGCTTTACATAATTGTAACAAATAATTATTTGCTTGTATATTATTGATACTTTGTATATCAGTTGTAGTATATAGTGATACTGTTGAATTATTTGAATCGTCTATGCTGTTACAATGAGTAAAATCAAAACAACATATTAATTCTTTATTAATTGATTCTAATAATGTATCAAATTTGTGCAGATCAATTTTCAATTGTTCACATCTTTCATATTCTTCATTCCATTGTTTTAATAAATTATCTGATGATTTTTGCAGCTTTTTTAAACGCCATTCTAAAGTATTAAATGTTTTTTTCATTGTTTCACGATCAGCTAAATCAGCTTCAATACGATTATGTAGACTATTTAATAAATTTGAATAATACACAATATCTGTTGAATATTTATCAAGAATTAATTGAGGATTTTCAATATACTCCGATTCGTCATTTATTGTTGATAATATGGAATGTTGTTGATGAAATGGTAAGAGAATAGCAGAAGCAGCTGAATTAGCTGTTAATTGTGAACTGCATGTTTCCACAGTTAACTCTGTAATTTCAAGCCAATATTCTAATTGTTTAAAACCATCTTCTAAATATTTGAATGCAGCATGACGTATATAGAATTGTTGTATAATTGTTTCCAGAAGAAAATGTAATCTTTGCCAACGATTCACAATTTCACCACGAAATGGATCTGATTTGATTTGTGTTTCAGATAATCGGTCTTCTTGATTTAGATCTACATTTTTGTTATTATTATTATTATTACTATTATTATTAGTAGTAGTATATTTACATAGTTCCGTTTGAAATTCATTAAATGTTTGTAATGCCAATGATGAGCATTGATTTAATTGTATTAAATAAGTATTTTGTTTATCCATCAAAGCATCCAATGCCAATTGACATGGTTTCAATTGTTGTTCTACTTCTTTCACACTATCCACACTCAATAATCGGCATAGATCCATACATTCGAATAGTGTGAGTTGTGATGCAATTTCATCTGGGATTGGTCGTTTTATCATTGTGTTCGAATTATTATTATCATTATTATTCATTTGATTTTGCTGTTGTTCCAATGAATTTGAATCACCGAAAACCGATTGATATTCACTAGCTGGTGTAAGGCCACTTTGTTTTTCAATGTCATTAAGAAATTCTGTCAGTTGATTTAAACATTCTGAACGTTTTAATAATGTATCATATAGCAGGATACTATGTCGACCAATTTCACCTAGATAAATAGCACATAAACGTATTGACTGGACAGTGGTATTGTATAAACTGTCAACATTTGGACCACGTGCTGGATTAAGACTAACAATTCGTTCACCAGCTCGTCGAAGATCAGTTAATCGTTGAATAATAGTGATTGCTTCACTTGGTAAATTTGCTTGATCTGTATTACTAATATTATCATTATTAGTTTGTAATGCGTTACTATCATCTGTAACAGTAGTAGTAGCAGTAGTATTATTAGTAGTAGTATTTACTGAATTCAATTCATTTTGCCAATTCAATAATTGCTGACCTAAACGTGTTAAACGTATACCAATAGGTTTATTGGTTTTCAATGGATCACCTGATTGACTCACTGTCAAACATGCTTCAAATGAATTCCGCTGTAAATCGGTTACTTGTTCTACCAGTCGATCACGTGCATCAATTAATTGTTGCCAATTTTCACAGATCCCAATGACATGTAATAAATTAGCTTTTAATTTCCCATGTAATTTATCACATTCTGATGATAATCTAGCTATATCTACAAAAAAACTAAATGGTTCTATTTGTTGTAATGTCGTCAGCTGGTCTACGGTAGTAGTAGTAGTAGTAGTAGTAGAGGTAGTATTAGTGTTGGCAGCAGTACTGCTTGTAGACAATGACGAAGTAGCTGTAGTAGTTGTGGCATTCGTTATTGTTGCATTATTAACTCCAGTACTAAATGACCAATTTGAATCGATATTAGTTACAAACATTAAACCAGCGGATACAACTGCTACGTCGACTTCTTTTGGTCCAATTAAATTTAAATTATTAGTAGTATTCAATGTTTCTTCTTCATATTCATTTTCAATTTGATTCGATTGTGTAAAATCTAATGTGATTTGCCAATGATTAATTATGTCTTTCAATTTGATAATATCATTTCTTAAATTTTTGTATTCTGATTGGTAGATTACACCGGATTGTATAGTTTGTTTTCGAAATAAAATTTGTTCTGCATCATTGATGGTAGACTGAAACAGGTCAACTGATCTAGGGGATTTTTTGTCATCATTCATAATTGTTCCGGTGTCGTCATCATCAGCAGCACGATCAATACTCATGGTAGATTGTGTGACTTCATCAGACTGTCTTTCGTGTTGTTCCGGTTGTGCATCAGCAGTTTCATTTTCTTCAATCAATAATTGTTGATTCTCTTCTTCAATCGATTTATTCAATGATGATTTTTTCTTTTTTTTGTCAATATTCAATTCCACAATGATGGAATTATTTTCAAATGTTTTTAAACGTGAATTTAGCGCGTTAATTTCTTGAATCCAACCTTGACGACAATATTCATATTCAATAGTTAAATGACACAGTGTAATACGTTGATTCAAATGATCAATTAGTCGATTTAATTTACTCAATAGACGAATTAAACGTTCATGCAGCTGACGATTAATCTCATCATTATTCATCGAGTCAATACTATTTTCTTTGCCTAATAAATCAAATGATACAGAACGTCGATTACGTGACCTTTCATTGATTGATTGATTGTTATTATTATTAATACTACTATTTCCTGATCGATTGCTATTTGGACGACTATCGATTTTTTGAGATAAATCAGTTAAATCAATATTTTCACCTTCAATTTGATTGGCTAATTCTTTTAAAGTATTCATTCTTGGACCGTTAGCCTCATTGTATAGAATTTTCAATTGTTCGTATGCTTCTAATAAATCGACACCAATCAATAATTGTTGATCAGAATCAGTTTGATCTGAACGATTGAAAAACAAAACAGAAGTTAACTATAACATTCAACATTAATTATTAGAAATATTATCGTTTTTGAAGTTTTATAATATTCAACTTTTTACGAAGGCGTGGATTAATAAGGCAAGGGTAGGATTTCTACAAATGAAGAACAGCTGGAACTCACAGAAACTATCAACTAACAACAAAGTCACAATTTTCAGTAGGAACGTTCAAACTATCCCGATGAAAGGGGCGGAAACTTACAGAAGCATAAAAGCCATCATCCACAAAGTACAGGTGTTGATCCACAAATGTGTACACAAGATGCTTCGGATCAGTTTGCCAGACACCATCAGTAGCAACCTACTGGGAGAGAAAATGAAATATTCCAGCTGAGGAAGAAACCAGGAAAAGACGCTGAAGGTGGATAGGATACATTGCGGAAATTAGCCAACTGCATCACAAGATAAGCCCTAACTTGGAACCCTCAAAGCCAAAAGAACAGAGGTAGACCATGGAACAGACTATGCCGAGAATTGGAGACAGATATGAAAAGAATGAATAGCAACCTGGTAGAAGTGGAAAGGAAGGCCCAAGAAAGAGTAGGTTGGAGAATGTTAGTTGGCGGCCTATTGTCTATTGGGAGTAACAGGCGTCGGTAAGTAAGTAAGTAAGTAACATTTAAATTCTCACTACGGTGGTGTTAATGAATTTTTAGTTTCGTTGACTGGCCTAAATACCATGACATTGTGTGCAACAAACCAAGAATCTCTTGGTTTTAACTCTGAAGCTAGTTAGCAGTAATTGGCATCATCTGCGTCTTAACTAATATTTAAGGGGCTACTGTTTCTCACGATATTGTAAACTGTCATTCAGTGTGCCATAATCCGGAACAATATCATTGATTTGTGAAAAATCAGAATAAAGATCTTACTATTACTAGCTAGTAAGCAGACTAGCGTCAATTACCACGAAATTCAGGTCTTTGACGTTCTATCTGTACGGTTTTAACAGCCTAACATGCAAAAATTATTTTATGCAAATTTCACTTCGTTTATCAAACACAACGAGATATATGAGAATGAGAAAATGAGCCTTTTAGTCAGTCAGTTTTCTTATTACTACTTTATTAATATCAGTAGTACTTCTATTTTTCTCTTGTTATAACAAACTGTAAATATGACAACTTGGCTTGATATCTACAACATAATTATCACGTATTTCTTGTTATTTGTGTTCAATTTATTTATTTGATACAATCGAGCTAAGATTGAAAATCATGGTAAAACTATGAATGAGTGTACCGAATGTATTTCGTCCAACAATTAAGTGGTATTGCAGTGACTTCACTTTTACGAAGAAAACGCGACTGGCTTATTAGAAGCATTCATTATTATAACCAGCCGTACAAGTGGTTATTTTACTGAACATCTTGTTTATTCGTACTTCTATACGCGCACCTTCTGCCTTGCTTGTTTGCTATCTTGTGTTCACTGGTCATTGTATCTTCGCCCATATTCTCTGGCACGATTTTGATATTATTTCGGTACCACGAAATCGCCAGTAAAAATATACCTTCTTCTGGATTAGATCTTCCTCCCTATCTTTGGTTCACGACAGGATAACGGTTAGAGGCGGGAACGTAATTGGTTTGTAGTGATGTACATTGTAAACCTCGACTCGTCTCACCACAGTATTTTGTGGTGAAGATCTGTGATTACGCATATATTAGTAGTTTCAATTGCAGAAAAACATTAAAAGCTGAGGAGGATTGTTTTGTCTCAATATAAGACCCCTCATAAATTCGCATCTACAATACAGATATAGACAAAACCCAAGAACTTCAGGAATCATGATACAGTTAGCAATAGATGATGATTTGACAAATATTACCAACTGAATAAAGTTTATGCTGTAAATTGTCATGACCTGAACGGTCGAACGTTCGTTATTGGGTAGCCTGGTTTCACTCTCTAGCTATAGTCAGTTTATCATGAATTGACTGTAGTTCGACAATAACACTACTGGATGCCGACTCATTGGTCTTCAGGTTAAGGCGTACGCACGGGTTCAACTCCCGTTTGCGGGGTTATGGATTGGCGTTGCTGATTAGTCCCATACTAGGATAAAACGGCCATCTAGCAATTTAAGGTTTTAACTGATCAATCCATGATTTCAACAAAAATCAATAACCACCCCAACCCTACATTGATTATCATTATTTTTAGACAGAAGTCGAATAAACTATTCAGAGAAAGTATATATGAACGTAATAAAAAGCAAACATTATTAATAATCAGCTTATCAGTCTTTCTTTTCTATTATGATTACACATACCATTTCGTTGTTTCATTATTGATGATGGTTTATGAAATAAATTGTAAGATTTATTCGTTAGAATTGGTGGTTTTGCTGCTACCCAAATTCTTGTAAGTTTTGTCATACGTTTCTCTGCTGATATGATCCATTGTAATAATTTATCAGTATCACGAAATAAACGATCACGTGTATCTAATTGATTCTCCAGTTCATTGTTCAATTTTTCACATTTTAATTGAACACGCTTTAAATATTCTTCTAATTCACGATATTTTATTGCTACACTATGTGAACTATTATTAATACTGATCAATTGTGATTGATCATTGTTCAATGTGGTTTTTGTTGATAACGATGGTGATGATTTGATTTTATCCATTGATAATAAAGTCTTACAGTGTATATCATTTTGTGCTAGAATTTGTTTTAATAGTTTTTCTGTTTTAAAACTGAACGCTTTCAAATAGGAGTCAGCATCGAATAAACGATTTTGATAGGTACTTGCTTTATTCACTTTTGAATCTAAATCATTCGAAGTATTCGTTGAATCCAAAGTTGATTCTTTTACTTTTTGATTGGTTATATCCATCATGAGATTGTTTAATTCTTGTTCAACATCTTTTTCTATATTAGTTATTTGTGATGTGAATTGATCAACTTCTTTATTCCATTCTGTCCACATTTTGTATAAATCATTTAAATATTGTGATTCTTCAATCAACCAATAATTAACACCTTCCCAACGTGATTGTAATGCTTCATTAGCTTCCTTGATGGATGAAAATCATGAGTTGAGAAGAAAGAAGAAAAATACAGATAATATTCAAAGATAAACATTTTTCGTTATAGGTTATGGAGATTGCTGAGTTTATTGAAGTCGTGTTTGACCACCATTAGAAACCTGGAAACACTAGGCAGCCATTTCGTCCTAGTACAGGACTCATCAGTAGTACTCACCCATGACTTTTGAATGAGAGAATCGAACTCAGGACCTTCGGTCTCACATGCGAACGCTTAACCTGTAGACTACTTTATTGCACAAAATGTACATGTACTTATCGATAACGGACCTATCATTTGGTTTTGCTTTCGCTCACCACGCAGTTAAGAACACAATACAATTTCTTATTTATGTCTGTCAGGAAATTACTGTACATGATTGAATGAGTCCAAGTCATAATAAATTAGATAACTGTATAATAGAGAAGATATCTGCTTGCTCACCTCCCCTTACAAGACAATGATTTTGAAAGAGCAATAAAGGTTAAGGTCTCGGTAGCTGTTTATTGATATGGTAGACAGTCATTGGTCCTAAAGGCGATATGAAGTGAATTACTCAATAAGCGGACAATACCGAATCCGGGTTAGGAGTGTTGGAAAATCATAATATGATATCAGTTAATGAAGTCATAGACTATTGATCTAAGTCATGTCGGAAGGTGTAAACATCACGGTTGAGGTTTAAACAACTACTTGTAATCAATAGTTTGAGTAGTTCAGTATCACGGCCGTAAATCCATCACAGTATGTCAGTTGCACTAGTTTTCAATCTTCTTCAAAATCTTGATTTAAGTATTGTTTAGTGATCTCATTTCTTTCTTGAAATTGTTAATGCAGATGGTATTATTTTCAATACTTTATTTATAGCCAAATCAATTTGATCTATAATTGTGATGATGTGAATTGTAACAACTTGGATCGATACGCACTATTGCCTCGTTTTACGATAAATAACAATTAAGTGATTGATCATTTTGGGCTTCTCTACAACTTATTTTATGATCATTTAATCAAACGTTATTCCATTATAAATTATTGCATTTCGAGGGGGAAAACCGCATACCGAACATTTGCTTAGGGTGGTCAGAAGACTCTGCATTTTGTCAGCGTCTTCACCAAGTGGGACAATGTCGTCGGCATCTTCTAAGTCAATAAGCGAGCCACCTGGTAGAAGGTCTACTCCTGAAAATTCAGACGAGGATAAGGTTATTTCTAGGAGCATGTCTATGATAAAACTAAACAAGAATGGAGAAAGTGGACATCCCTGACGGACACCACTTGATGTAGAGAATTCCGGTGACAGTTCGCCATAAGCTCTCACTCGGCCAGTGGTGTTCGAGTAGAGAGCTTGTATAAGGTTAATGTACTTCTTTGGCACACCTTTCAATGACAGACACTGCCACAGAACCTCACGATCCACAGAGTCAAATGCCGCCTTAAGGTCCAGGAAAACGACTATTGTAGGACGCCTAAATGTGTGTCTGTGTTCCAGGACCTGTCGTAATGTGAAGACGTGGTCTATACAGCCACGTCCAGGTCAAAAACCAGACTGGTTTTCTCGAGTTTGCTCTTCACGAGCTTTCGTTAGGCGCCGAAGTATTATTGAGGCCAATATTTTAGATACTATATTAGTTAGACTTATTCCCCTGTGATTGTCACAAGAAGACTTTTGTCCTTTCTTATAGATTGGGACAATCAGTGATTGAGACCACTCGGATGGGATTGCGTCCAGTTCCCAGATTCTACCTAAGATCTCAGTCAACCTAGTTGCTAAAACTGGACCACCATCCTTAAATATCTCAGGGGTCAGTCTATCAGGACCTGCAGCTCGTCCTCGCTTCAGATTTCCTAACGCTTTCTCAACGTCATTAAGACAAGGCGGATTTAATAATTATTAGGTCACAGTATCAACTCTGGTCTGCAGGTACAGCCAGATGACAAGTGCCGAATAGGATGAAACGCGCGTCCTGGATTCCACTCCTCTGACTTTAATTAACTTGGACTTCAAGAAAGTGAATAAGAATCTTACAGATTAATTGGATATTTCTTCAAATATAACTGCTCAATATTATCAGTAAGATGAATTAAAGCATTATGTACGTTTTAGCTGCTCAGTATGATTTCATCTAACTGATTTCAATCGATAATAATCCCAGGTTATACGAAATAAAAAAGAACCGTTTGATATTCGAAGGAGTCAGTTTGATCAGTATAGTTTCAAATGTATTTTGCATTAGTAATCGTTCAGTATCTAACTACAGCTCGACAACCAGAAACACAAGGAAACTATATTAATCCATCCTTATCAGAGATTCATTCGTAGTGAGTACCCACAACCTTATAAAAGGTCGAAACATGAAATTAGGTCCTGTAAGAAGTTTAATTCTTATACGACACCATCATTGAGATGATACTTTTGTCATTACATATCGTACTGAACTACAGACACTAAACTAAATGCCATGAAGTAATCAGTGGGACTATTTGAAAGTTGGTTAGACTGAAATGAAACTGATGAAGAAAACTTTACCCATAGAGAACTCGATGATTTAAAATTCAATGCTTACTGAAGAACAATAAAAGCTCTGAATGAATGAATGGTAAACTACAGTTAAAACAACAATTTGTACTCATTCATACTCCCGATAGTGTGGAGAGTCTACTCTCTCTCTTTCCGAATCCTTTCACATGGTCATGCTCATATAGCCACCATCAAAGAAGTCCTGTTCACTGTCTTCTCGTCACATAAGTGTTTCTTATCAAATCGAGAGAACGAAAAGCGAGTGTCTGGAGCTTAAACTGTGTTGGTGGAGATGGGAGATCTACTTAAAGGAGTTTCAAAACCCTTATTCCAAACCACTGATGCACATGTGCTCCACAAACCTAAGAGAACAAATGACGTACGAATCTATTGTTGACCACCGGCTATAATGGCATTGTTTCGCCTAACATTGCTTCACTACCTTGTGGATTAGTTCTGTAGATTAAATGCTTGAGAATTGACCCCTTCACAAAATTATCTTACCCAGCCTACGCACAAATACTTCGATGTCTTTTCTTGTCAATGTTTATGTGTTGAAATAAACAAGAAAAAATTCATTAATTCCTATTTACGCTCAATAACTTATTGACAATTGATAGTAAACAACAAATCATTGAACAATGAATCACAAATAAACATGAAACATACTTTTAAATGTGACCAACTAGTTAAATTCGTAGCTAACCATAATAATTGATTACGATTTCCAGTTAAATCGGAATTATGTACAGTTTGACGTGTTTGATGTGTATCACGTAAATTAATTAAATCTTCCAATGAATCAATCATTGGATTATGTAATAATTGTTCAGCATAATTTTCAATTTCAATTAAATGCTTATCAATGGTTGGGACTAATTCCAAATATTGTGATAAATAATTTTTCAACGTATTCAATGATTGTGAATGTTTATTGAATGCAGATTGTAGAGCTTTTTGTCTTCGATATAAGCTAAGTATTTTATTTTGTGCTTTGGATATTTCTGAATTGGTTATTGATCCTAATGCATTGGTCGTGGTGTTATTCAATTCCATTGAATCAATCGGTGAGAAAAGTGTTAATTCTTTGAAAATATTATTTAATGACAATAAACGTTGTTCAGATAATTGTAAATCTTTTAAATAATTATTTACTGATGCATACCATAAAGCTAATTCTGTAGCAGCTGCTTTAGCTGACGATTCCGCTGAACCTAATTCATTACTATTTAAATGACCTTTAGCTAATGGTTGAACACTGGTGATATTTGATAAATTTAATTCAGCATTATTAAGTAATTTGTCTACTTCTTTAGTGCTTGTATAAAATACTTCCCATTTTCCATTGGCTGCACGTAGATTAGCTAATTTGGTATTCAATTCTTGTTTAGCTGTATTCAATTGAGCTTCTAAACGTTGTATTGTTGCATCTAACTCCGCAGCACGTTCTGGTGTAGAACGCATTTTCATAGTTTGTGCAGCAGCGATTAAACCTTTTAAATCCGATTCTGCATTAGCTAATGCTTCTAATTGAGCTACAATTGCATCTGTTTGAACACGTACAGCTTCTTGACCAGCTTTAGTGGCTTCTTCAACACTTGCAACAACAACACCAGCAATTCCTGAGGCTAATGAAGAATTAGCCCATAATTTTGTTTCATCATCAATATGCATTGTATTAGTTACATTGTCAATATCAATTGTACCACCATCTTTACTAGTCAGTGCCATAGCAAAAGCAGCTGCTGTTGCTGCACTAGCATGACCATGAATTAAATGTTTAGTACCAGTTAGTAAATTGGTTAAACGTTGTTTATGCTCTTCAAATGCTTCAAATGCTTCAGCAGTTTGACGTAAACATTTTAAACCAGTCTCAGCTACTTTATCTACTTCAGCCCATGTAGCTTTTAATTCAGACTGGGATGGTTCAATCCAATCTAACATTTCACCTGCTTTAACACTTAATCCACGTTGTATCATAGCCAGTAAACTGGCATCACGTTCTTCAGCTAATCTAGCTACCATTGCTTCACGTTCAGCTAATAAACGTTTAATTGATTCTAAATCATTTGGTAACATTTCAGCATCTTCTTGTACAGCTTGTTCAAATGCTTCACGTACAACAATGGCTTTTTTACGTTCTGTCACTGCATTAGCACGATATTCTAATGTTTCAGCAATTAATGGAGCTAAATTCAAATAATAAATAAATAAACAAACAATTGATCAATAACGAAGATTATTGATATATAAAAACAAAAGGGGAATGTCATTGTTATTGAATACACATTCAATAATCAATGCAGAGTAATGAATATAACTATAGCTCAATGATATAAACAAATATATGACATATTATTTGATTGAATCAAACAAAACCATTATAAATTAATGTCAGTATTCAAGACTATTGTAAACAATAGTAACATTATCATTTTGATCAACTGAACAATTCATTTGTGAAGGTATCATTAATTCATAACACATTCTTCTATATTTGTCACTAGAGTCTTCATTTATCGATTTTGTGAAATAAGTATTAGCTAGTAGTACACATTTTTCCAAAAAGCTCAGCAGATAATATTGTTGAATGAAAACATGTCAAATAGTGTTGAAACTCAAGATTTAAAGATCTAAAAAATGTAAATGCAGCTGCAGTGATTTCATGAATTTTCAGTCATATAACTTGAAATCTCATCTAACCAATAACCTTGATTATCACGTGATAAGTGAATAATGATTGGGTTCATTTTTTTGACGAACTCAGAATTATCATCCTGAGAGAGATTACAGAAAATTCAAAGTATATAGAGTCGAATTTTTTTTAATACGTTTAAAAGTAACTTTGTTGTATTACTGCAATTCAGTTTATCGATTAGTCGGCATCACATCACTAGGGAAGTCTAAACAGACCACATGATATTTTTCAGATCGAACAAATCACATGCTTTCTAATGTCATGCTGTAGGTGAGAAATATAAATGTGAATGAACTACTCACCTACTTAGTAACGTCCCTACTATCCAGGAACCTTAGTCTGTCTGAATTCGGCGACTTATGTACATAGAAATTGTATACGTCATTATTCTACTTATTCGCCAATAAAGCTACTTATATTACTGTTAATATATTTACTTTGTGTAGCTCTAAATGGAGAAGTAGTGTTTAGGAATTATGCTACTGTTAAGTGGAATGAACAGAACGAGTAAAACAAGTTGAGGTAAAAGTATACTCTAATGACGAGTTTAAGTGAGATACTACCCAGTCAAGAAACTCTGTCTCGTTATGAGACAATCAGTAATAAAAATCGATAAAATTACTATGGAATCATAGCTTTAATATGGTTGATTTATTCCTCACATACTGAATTACCTTATTTCGGTGAAAGAAAAAAAGATTAAGTTTACATATTGAGTTAGGTATTTCCACTATAAGATTTTCCTCATTAAGTAACATCAGAGCTATAATGCAATGAAACTTCACCACTCTGGTGTATATAAACTTAAAAATGAAATTTAGAGTCATAAAAGTTAGGCCAAAATAATATTATCTGACTAAAATCGAATGTGTATGATTTGAATTATTTATTCTGGTCAGCGCTTTTTTTAAAGTTGGTTTTCTATGGAATGACGTCTCTAACTGCATGCCCAACCCTTCTCCTTTATATGGGAATGGGTCCGGGAGTGACCCCAGAAGGGCCTCAGTTGGAGTTACAAATGTGTATGGAGTATTATCCTATAATGTATAATCTGTATCGAGAACAGATATTTTTTCTGTGATTTAGGTTATTGCATCATGTCATGTCGTTTAATAATAGGTATTTTTACCACTTAATTCATAGTAAAATACAAGTTGTTCCTCATTGTACTTTGACAGTTTCGAGGCACTAATTTTAATGTTGATTGGTTTACTCAAGAACGTCAATGTAGTATATTTCTAAAAGAGCAGTTAAATTTTTCAGCATTCATTAAACAATGACTAGATATACATATTGCCAAACAAATCCGTATATATAATTACATTGAAGTCGTAAACCAATCATTATTAGACCACCATTAAAAACCTGGAGGCACTGGGTAGCGGTTTCTTCCTAGTATGGGACTCTTCAACAGTTCGCATCCACGACCCCCGCTATTCGCAAAAATCGAACCGAGAAATTTCAGTCTCACGCGCGAACGCTTAACCTCAAGACCACTGTGCTTGCATCCAAACCTCACCCATTGTCGCTCGATAGTTGATTCACAATTTCAATATTAAAAACAAACAATCTTTATAATTCTATCAATCAATAAAGAAAACAAATGCATCTCTACTTACCTCGAGTTAGTATAGAATTCATTTCATTGCTTAAATCTTTTAATGCTCCTAAAGCAGTAGTTAATGCAATACGTTTAGCTGCTAATTCCCCTGACGATACACCACCATCTAATGATAAATCGACTAACATTAAATTTAATTTATCCGCCAGTGCATTTTGTTCATTCACCATACCAGTCATTTGTTCAAATCTAGACAACATGGCACGATAACGTGATGCTAATTCAATGGCTGATTTTTCATCATTATTCACGCCAGCCGTTGTATTCGATGGATCATTTTGTAAATGATTAAATAATTTTTCCACTTCATTTGTCCAATCTAATAAATGATTTAATCTAAATAGATAATAATACAGTAGTAAGTAGGCAAGGGAAAAAAATGATGAAAGAAAAAAAAACTATGAATGAAATTTTAAAAATATCTATGTACTGAATAATCAAATCACATGATCAATTGGTTGTTGATTGACAACCAATGAAAATTGGATTGATATGTTTTTATGTCAGAGGAGATATATAAGACAGAAATGTTGTCTTCTAGTGCCTCCACACATAGATTTGAATTCGCTTACATTTAATTTGGTCAAGCCTTTTCGATTAATTTATTTAACCAAGCCATTTGTATAACAATAACTTATATGTACCAATGGCTTTTATTATTGTCTGGTTGGTATGAACTGGTATGACTGAGCACTGCTTACCGCCTACACGCATATTCATCCTATTCGCTTGAATATTAATCTCTTAAATATCACGATAACTCAGATATCTTCCTATGTATATATATACGAACATTTTAATCTTATTAATTCATTCACCTATTCGCCCATTCACTCGCTAGTGTGCCTGCCCGGTCTGCTTGTGGCCTGCTATCCCATTTTGTGGTGTGCCAAAATAAACGTATTCAACACTTCGAGTTTACCTTCTGGTTTATAGACCGTCAGACGTTACTTAGTAACGATTGTCTGGACGAGCTAATTACCGAGCTTATGAACACGCAGTAAATCGACACACTACAGTCTTTTAGGAAATTTCTTTTATTCCAAGTTTCTTACACAGTGGTAATATCTTTTTATTTACATACAGAAGAAAGTAACAGTATTCATAGTAGTAGAAAAAAGTTCAGATATCAAAGATATTATTCAAACAGAAAACCTAAATTAGTGAGACTAAAGAAATTTATGAGGAATTTAAAACCATTTAATCCAACGGAACACAAAGAGTGTGAAAACATCTGCGACATTGTGAACGACCTTTGTTTAAGGTAATCACACTACCAAAGAGGTTGTGGGCGCCTATCTATACAGATCAGTCTAAAATCAGTGATTTTATCGACTGATATCGTGTCTTGGTTTGCTCAACCTTGACATTCTTTCAACAACCCTTCCTTACTCCGTATTGAATTTTATATCCCATATGCTTTATACTTTTTTTCACATGGTTTTAAATTTTTCAATGGATCCATATGTCAGATTTCTTGAAAATTAAGTCCTATTTTATCAATAGGATTGTTGAATATCCTTTACCTGAAAAATAGGAATTGAATGAAATGTCTGACGTAAGGTGGATCTGAGATCCTATTTGGGCAGATTTGGATTTGACACGTTCAGTGTTAGTACCTTTATGCAGGTGAAGTAAATGACTAGTCCATTGTTGTCTAGTTGAATTCAGCCCATGATGTAAATTACCTTACATTCTGAGAATTATTTAATTCTTGGTGAATTGTCGATTTTATTTTAGAAAGAATATCTGCAGTTGTAATGAGAAATCTTAATGGAGTATAACTACGTCATAAATGATGACGATTAAAAGTTGCTCGATAATAAATATAAACTGAATGTTGATTATTTGATGTCAGCTCAAAGATACAGATTTAAATTATCATCAGGAAAGTCTGAATTTCTTGTGTTCCATCGTTGGTTGGAATTTTAGTATAAACTACTGAGAAATCCCATACTATAATGAAATACTTGTCTTATGCTCTGCAGTTTGCACGAGTGTTTGTTCGCCTTAAAAAAACAACCCATAATAGTAACTTTATACAAAAACATAACTCTGTAAATAGGATTTTGGTCAAATTAAAAATGTACATAGACCAAACAGTTTAATGATTTATCTTGACTGTTTCAGCAATATCATTAGGAAGTAATCATACCGGTTAGTGAATCTGAGTTTAAATCTATTCAGTTGATTAACAACAGTCTAACATATTGATTTCTAGTCTGAAATGATTTTCTATTAAATTATTTCACTTACATTTTTAGTATTGATTATATTACTACTTTATTATATATCAATAGTATGAATAATAAATGTAAAATTAATGCACTAACTTATCATCAAAATCAGCCCATTGTTCCGGTAAATTACGTAATCTGACCGCCATTTTTCCCACACGTTCACTTAGTAAATTATATTCTTGTTGTAATTGTGTTGTACGTTTGCTATACTGATTTGCATCGTTTTGATATAAATAAGACATTTGTTCATCTAATTCACGCATTTCACGTAATATCTCTTCACAAATATTATAAAATTGTGTATTTTTAAATGAAGCCTGTTAACAAAAATAACAAAAAAGTATACGAAATAAAATTTATACCTCAATTTTAAGACTTGTTGATCAGTAAAATTCTCTTTCGTTGGGATTTTAAATATTGAACGATTGAGATAATTAACTACTGTTGATTTGAATAGTATTACGAAATGTAATATTTCGGACCTATTTACATGGTGGGGTTTTATTTATTGAGCTGGATAATTTGGTTGTGAATCTTTCATTGTTCTTCTGAACAACACCATCAGCACAAACTTCAGGTAGAAGTGGAGTGCTTGAATTTCTTTACGTAATTCATCCCACTGACCTCGATTTTGATTTATTGTCATTAACCTTTAACCTGTCATTGTCTGCTTATTTATCTTGATTGTATCCCCTTTTGATCTGGTTCTTAATTCTATTTTTGTGAATGATTTTTCTGACTAGCTGAAAAATTGGGTTAATTTCATTGAGTTTGCATAATGCTGATTGACCTGAGTTTCTAAAAATTATCTACTGTGTCCGTAGTTATTCACAAATGTTGATATAATGGGAGGTGGTATATCATGGTGTTTGACTGTTAATTGACGTTCAGGTAGGAGAAGCTCAAAGGGATGTCTGCTTCATCCAATGTAGTGTCTTTGCCAAATCAGAACAGTTTGTTTTATAGATAATTTTCGGATTTTATTTTTGTATCATTTAGTTCTTTGGTAGTGGTTTTGCTAACTTGTAAACCACATATTTTCGGCAAATCTTATCTTAAACACGGAATAATAAATTACACTTTTTGAATTGGATGGATTCTATGCCTCAAAACGAAAGTAATGAAACTTCTTAGTAGGTTTTATCTTACGGCTTCTAAGTTTTGGAGACTTTATGATTAGGCGTAAAGACAGTTCATCCATGGGAAAATTGTCAGCATCCGACGTAAATTTTCTTGTAACTATTTTAACTACTATGAGTAGTCTATTAATTAATTAAAAAAATATTAAGCCTACTTATCAGCTATATAAAATGGTTTGTTGAGATTTCAATTAACTCCACTAAACATGTACTTTTATTTATAAATTACCTTTAATAAGAATATTGGTACAAAAAACTCAAAGATTAGTTCAGTAATGAATGAAATTTTTAGAAAACATGGAATGAATTTACTAAGATATTAAATTACTTCATGATCAGCCAATATACTAGCCAAATGTTCACCAGATGTCATTCGTAATTCTTCATCGTTTAATATTTTAGTAGTATTATCTAAATGCTCACGTAGACGAGCTTCTAATAAAGCATATTTAAGTTCATATTGACGTCGTGTAGCTCTAGAAATGAGTTCCTATAATAAGAAATTATAATAAGAAAGCAAAAAAAATATACTGAGATTAATATTGATCTCCTCTTCCTAAATCAGTTCAAAACTTACAGATTACAGGAATAAAGATGACAAGAAGATGTGGGCAGGAAAGCCGATATATAAAAGCCAATGCATATTATGTGTTCGGCATTGTTTTGAAACGATAGTTTAGGATTAGTTTGTTCGCGCTAATGATTATCTGGACTTAGTAGCTCATTAGATAACATACCAGGATTGCAACCGTAAAGTATTGAGGTCGAATTTCAGAGAGAACATCAACAACGTGATTCAAATATATGGAGATCAGCCATTCAGTCAATTAAAACCCCGAACCTCGTAAGTACGTACATCAGTTCAGATTGCCATACCTTATTAGCTTGGAGAAACAATTGTCAATTCAAATCCAATAATAGTAGATGTAGTAGAAGTATTATTAGCAGTCGGAGAGATTAAGGTTCGAAGATATTATTCAAGTATAATCTAGTGAAATAAACTTGAAAATGGAAAGATAAAGGTGATGAAGAATGCAATGGATTACGATTTGAGAGAAGCGAAAGAATGGATGCATCTGGGCCATTTCAAACGGTTTTGAGCCATGTCATTCATGATCTCAAATTTGATCAGTTTTGATTGGTATTTGTGCATCCTGTACGGATTGCCTTGATATAAACCATTATCTAACATGTTTACATAGAATGAATAGAATGGGATGCGGGAACCGCTTTTTACTCTATTTGTGGGATTCGTTGTCTGGATATACTTGAATCCCAGAGTTGATGTTCACTCTAAGATATCAGAAAAAAAATTAACGAGATAATCTAAACAGATACAAATTAAAGCTGACAGCTGTTGCAGAAATGAATGGTCGTATTCAAAATTAACGTTACTGTATTTGAGATTCAATATAAACTTAAATACTGAGATACATATCCATTCAGACGAACACGCGCCCTGGAATCTATAACTAACCATACTATATCTGTTCGATACAAACTCTAACTGAAAAATCGTACATTGTGTTCACTAGTGATTAGCCTCGTGGGGAAATTCTTGGAGTTCTAGGGAAAAAATGTGATCATTGGAGTGTAGCAGTAACTACCGAAGACAAATGGGTGAGATAGCTCGAAATTCCTATATTGATCCGAGTTAGACAGTAACATCGTTGGATGCCGGCCCATTGGTCCAAGGGTTAGGCGTTCGCGCGCAGAACTGAAGGTCCTGGGTTCAAATCCTGCGAGTTTTAGGAGTCGTGGATGCGCACTGTTGATGAGTCCATTCTCACGACGGAACGGCCGCCCAGTACTTCCAAGTTTCGAATGGTGGATGTATACAAACAATTAGTTAGAATCTAACTATTGTGAGAATTAACACTTAAAGTACAACTTATATTGAATGGTATCAATGTTAATGAACATTGATTGAACTGATCAAACTATTTTAAACTTATCCGTGTAATTACTAAAGTATGATAGAAGTAGTTGCTACTGAACATTCGTATGTGGTCAGAATTTGAAAACTATTTAACAAAATTAACCAATATTATATCAAAAATGATTTGAAATGAAAGGATCTTACTCCTTCCTTATTATTATCTCTTAGTGTCTGTCAATCAACTGTCTATTTAATCTACAAATTCTCAAAAGTAATTAGTGTCTATATACACTTGACAAGCCTTAAATAGTACTTAACCCCAAAAAACTTTTTTAACTCATGCAACATTAAAAACAGGTAACTATCAGACAAAAAAGAGACCAAGAAAACTGCAATATATATACACTCACATCAAATCGATCACGAAATTTTGTTACTTGATTTGATGCTTCTAATAGTATATTCATACTAACTTCATCTGGTTGAATAATTGTATTGGCAGAATTTTCAATTAAATCTTCACTATTACCTGAGAACAATTCTACTAGTCTATCATAACTACGATTTAATTCAATTAAACAAGCTTGACCAGTTGTTTGAGTTTTTTTCAAAAATTCTTCATGTGCAACTAATTTATCTTGAATAATTTCTGTATTAGGCAATTGTTCTTCATCATCAAAGAATGTATCGAAATGAAATAGACGTTCAGTTTCATCTAACCAATCGGAAATATTTATGATCGCATAGGAAAATGATTGTTCCGCTGATTTACGTCGATCTAGTTCATGTTCATAACATTTCGCTACAGTACGCATAGCCTTAAAACAAAACATAGAGAAAAAAAACAGCAAGAATATTCAATAATGTTATGGAAATTGTTTAATGAGTTCACGGCGTTCAAGATTCAATCATTAAATCTCAGAAATAAACACAAATCCATTTACTTCAGTTTGGGTAATAGTCTAATATTTTTTTGTAGTGTAATTCATTCTCAGGTGCTTGATGAATGAGTTAGTGAATGCATTTATTTTTGTGTATGAAAGATTGTATTGTGATCTAAGAAAGATGTGATTTTGAAACTTGTTTAGCGATGTGTTTTTTGAGAAATCAATAAATGTTAATTGCATCAGTCCTTTATGTTCTCACTTTGGGTAGTAGGAATTGTAGTGGTCGCTATTTATCAGTATCAGTAATAGAATCAAAGAATTGTAAAGCAGCTAGACAACGATTCAACCGAGTCCATCCAGATATGACAGCGATAATATCCCGGATATAACATTTGGCAACATAGATATAACATAATCGATCACTGAGTTACAGAATTCTCATCGTGCTCCTACATTTTAGTAACGATTTTATGTAGAGAAACGAGTCTTTAGTAAAAAAATTACCTGAGCATCTATTTACGTTTTATGATTCAATCAATAACGGAAATGCAGATCGTTAAGTGATTGCTACATTTGAATTATGATCTGTTATTACTATTATTATTATTATTACTATTATTATTATCATTATTATTTATGGATATTACTGAATTTAATAGTTTGCATCAAGGACTGATCGTTAGTCAGACTACCTGTGAAAACCTAATAGCATTAAACGGTCGTTGTATTCTAGCGTGAAAAGTTTTAGTAGTGCACATTCACGACCACATTGGCGACCAAACCCATCACCCTTAGGTCTCACGGTGAGAGTTTAACGTTCACACTTATGAATCACTATACAATCGTTTGCATTTTAACTTCAATCTATTCACGGCTATTTTCTAATCGTACTGGCTTGCAACCAAATACAGTTCAAATCCGCTGGTCACATTTTCTCAGCCTCCCTAGATTAGTCACTGAAGTGTCATGTCCTTACACTGATTAGTATGTAAAGGACCTACGATTAACCAATAGGCAACAAGGACGAGAAACTTGCTGTTCTGTGTTCAAGGAACGACCCATGACTAATTTTCCCAACCGAAGAAGAAGAACAAAGACCAGTTACCATCAAGTACAAGATTCGTTACTATATTTCAAACATTCCAGACCAAACCAAACTGCACCAATAAATGAAAATTTACAGACTATGCATGAATGAGCAAAAAAGTGGCTGCGAGTAAAGGATGACTTTAAATAATAAACTGTCAACAAAATAGGAACAGTCAATAGCATAATATTAATTTATAGGTCAATAGAAAAGTCATGATAAAAGGAATATACATCTGATAGTCTAGTTATTTGATAAATATAAAATCATTATGTACCGATAAGGCCTTAGGAAAAATAGCTTCTAAAGTTCTTTACTTTCCAATTTAATTGTCCCTTACAATAGAAAGCACGTGATTATTGATTATGAAGACCTGGCTTCGACCACTAATGATGGAGTTATGAATGCACAAAAATACCCAGTGGTTCCTGCTTTTAAAAGTTGTTTAACTAAAGTCAGTAGTTTGATGTCAACTATTAAATATCTTCAATTAATTCGCAAAGTCATTTGGTCATTTAGGGACACAGAAACTCGTCCCGATAAGAAAATGATCAGTTTCATCTACTTCATTCAGTCACATCAGTTTTGTTTGATTAATCAGTTATGATATAAAAATAGTCTCGCATACATACGTAAGTACTGACTGATTAACATTTCTTCAATTTTAAACAATTTAATATCTTATTTACAGATGCTTTTTGTCATAAATTGGGGTCACTTGGAGATGTATTTATGCTATGTAGTAAATAAGTCAGTTGTTTGTACCTAATAGTCAAGGACCTCTTAATTTGATAATATTCCTATGATCAAATTAAAGTTATTTTTGAAAATATTGTTTTGAACTACCTGTCGTGTGTATTAAGGATTGAATATTGACTAATTTTAGTTGGTATATGTACAGCATGTACCAATAGAGCGTTACATCCATTTGGAATCAATGGATTTCAGATAGAAGTGAAATCTAACATGCACATTTCAACTTATTTGGGATATATTTACATCCCAGTGTTGATGTTAACATTTTAGACTCAAATCCAATATCAATGGCCTCAAACACTGTTGTGTGCATTCACTGAGCTACTGATATAACACCAGTAGCTTGCGTTAATAAGTATATTTCTCACACTGTTTTTTTTTACTGATAAGGGTCGATAACTATCAGTTTGATAAACCTTTTAGTAAAGATCAAGTCCAAACGTTGACAACTAAACCAAGAATCAGGTACAACTTACTAATGAGTTACAAAATAAAGCAAAAAACGTATGTCCTAATTTCTACTGCTAGCAACGATCTATCTTATTCTATATAAAGTCTCTGAGTTCATTTATATATTTTCTCTAAATTTGTAAATATTTATCAAAGAATAATCAGAAACACTTAATAATAATAGTCAACTTTCTACTAAGAAAAAAGAAATAAGATGTTTTGGGGCAGCGTTTTGGAGGTAACAGTACTCACTAGTGACTAGCTTCGTGAGGCAATACTCGGAGTTCTAGTTGAGAAGACGTGACCAGTGGAGTTCAACCCTGTCGGGTGTAGGCAGTAACTACCAAAGACAAATGGGTGAGGTCGCGCAAAATCTCTAGATCAATCAGAGTTAAACATTAACACCGTTGGATGCCGGCCCAGTGGTCCGATGGTAAGGCGTTCGCGCACAATCCCGAAGGTCCCGGGTTCGAATCCTGCGGGGTGCAAGAGTCGTGGATGCGCACTGCTGATGAGTCCCATACCAGGACGAGACGGCCGTCCAGTGTTCCCAGTTTTCTAATGGTGGTCTAACAATGATTGATTGATGATTTCAAATGTGTAAAAATAAGATAGTTTTCTCTCTCATTTTTTTCTCTAATTTGAATTCTAATCATGATCAAGATTTATTTATTCAATTAGCATTTCCATTGAATCTGTCAATAAATACCAATCGATTAATGATCGTCAGTATCACCAAACTTAATCAACCATTTATTTACTGACTAAATTTAAATAGAAAAACATAGAGGGGGACAAACAGAGACACATTGTGTACGTTTGTGTGTGTGTGCGTGTGTATTTATTATTTATATATATCTGTGTATATTTATCGGTTCTCATAATTATACATCGGAAATATGAAATTATAAATGTAAAGAAAATTAATTAGGTCGTTTTAAAATATCATAAATGATATAGAAAAAGCATAGAAAATTAAATGGGAGCATATTAATAGAAAATTTTTTCCAATTCAATAAATTTTGGGAGGAAGTTAGGGTAAGTAATATATAGATAGTTAGTTAAGTAGGTAGTAGTATAGTTGGTGATAATAGTATTTCATGGGCTGAATAAGTTTTTTATTTGATGCAATAACTATAATACTACTTATATATTTTTTTTATTTAACTGAATAAATTCTAAATAATAAATGTAAATTATTAAGTGATAAAAAGAAATTTAATAATGATAAAATTAAAATTTAATTATGACAAGAGCACTTCTTGTATTAATTTTAAAGTATATAAAGTAGATTAACAAAAAGTAATGATATTTTATATTCAGAATCTTAGAAAAATTAGTGTATAAGCAAAAGGTGGCGAGTCCCGGATTCCTACTATTGGCATGCTTGGCGGATTAGTGTCCATCCATTGTGAACTAACCGCTCGGTGGGTGAAGCACATGACATGAAACGGTTCAGTGGTAAGCTTGAACCTTGGCCGTTTGACCATTTTGAATTTGGTGGTTAAATTTTTTATCCACTTAAACTCATGGAATTTGGTACAAAGGGACATTTAAGTGTTTATGTACCACACAAGTCAAAGAATTTGTGTGTGAGCTGATATACTACCACATGGTTCATACCGAAGCCCGTTTTCTTAGGAGGTCGATCCTTACACCAACGATCCAAAAGACTAATCTTCAAGGTAGTGGACCAACTTTAGGAGATGAAATCCAACGATAACAACTGGCCGACAATATCATCATTTACCATTTGTTCTGTCAGGATCGTGAAGCCTCTATACACCAGCGATTTGAAATGAAGGTTTTCCAACGCCTCTGTGCGGATTCCCCATACCCATCAATTTGATCAAACATTCGCTTTTCGTCCCCTCAATTCGGTAAACAACATCCATGTGACGAGAATGCAGCGAGTGGAAATTTCCTGCTAGTGACCAAATACGCATAACCACTTATTTATGGAGAGAGTGAGAAAGAGCGGGTTTTTTCCACTCTCACCTGTACCAAGACATTCCGGAGCATCAATTAATTTGATATAAAGAGCATAAAACTTATTTACTCATCGGAACTTATACTAATGGTGAACTAAACTTTGATAAAAAAGACAAAACTATTTACTTATTCAAAATTATTAATCATTAAGTTTGAGTTAAATGCAAAAGTCTTGTCATTCGAATCAATGGAAGATCAGGAATCTGAAATTCAAAGTCTAAAATAGTTGTATAAGATTAATTCAGCGCTACTCTATTTCTTGTTCTGATAAATATGAAACATCTCACTATATTATAATCCTTTATTCTCTATCATTTCGAATTTACAGTTTGTAGTCTTTAAGACAGTCCTTATAGTTAGTCATGAAGTTAGTGACAAAGTACAACCACGATTATGTAACAAGCCTATCACCTAATGCCATGGTTATATGAAAATCATACACTACACACAGAAAACAAGTATAAAAGCCTTATATACCAACCAATTCAATAGCTTATAAAGTATCGAAATCACGAGGACAGTTGAAGATAAAGGATTGACTGAATTGTCAGTGTTATTAATTTTGAGACGATAGTATTGAAATGTGTGTAGTTTCGCTTTTTCAGCTCAAAGATGGAACTTCTCAATTATTTTTATATCATCATTTAACATTGGAACAACCATCACTATGGTACTGGTGGTACTGTTGGTCAACAGCAACCAGTCAAGATGGAGGTTAACAGAATAAGCTACAGGAGAAATTCCAATACTTCCCTTCTATCTGAAGTTTGTGCTGGCGATGTTGTTCAGAAGAAAGCTTCAGATGAAAGCTTGACAACCAAAACATTCAGTTCAGAGAACAAACCTCCATCACAATTATGATAAATATAACAAACAATAATAACAACTACAACAAAAAGGATGATTCTAGCGAAAAATCTCACAAAAACAAACAATCGTACAAACTCACTTCAACTTTACGACGAGCTTCTGCCGTAGCTAATTCCAACTGACTAATATCGACATGTTGTAGACCGGATTCTTTTAAGTCATTCAATCGTTTTTCAGCTTCAATTAAAGCTTTTTCATGCTCTTCTAAAGCTGTGAAATGACCCTGCACAATGAGGAAAGAAAAATTATTGCAGTAGAAAATTGAGCAAAAAACATTGGTATTACTTTTCCTAGTTGTGATTGAAGTATCATTTAAACGTTCCTCTTGAATCATTCAAAATAATCATGAATATTTAGTACGTAGTTCAGAACAAGTCTAGTTGACATTTTTCAGTGATTGAAATAAATACCTTAATGTTTCTTATTTTATCTTTGCTCCCAAATGCTCTGGTATGGCCAAGAGTGGCGACAGTCCGCTATGTTTTTTCTCTCCCACGCTTTCTGTCTAAAAGCTCCAATATAGCTATATGTATATAGTCTCTACTAGAGACTCTACTCACTGCCTTCTCGTCACATGGGTATTGTTTATCGAATTGAGAGGATGAAAAGCAAATTTCCAAATGAGGCCTAACCTGAGTTGGTTTGTACGGCGAATCCGTATTGGAGAGCTGAAAAACCCTTATTCCTAATCAGTTGTTTCAGTGTTGAAATCACTATGTATGACGTTATTAATAGATTCTGTTCTCTTTCTATTGCAGGCCAATCAAGGATAAAGGTTTTAGAAGAAGAAGAGAAAGCCAAGCATGCAGCGAACTTGAAAGATTACTCATAAGACTATTTTGTGAATGAGCCATTCCTTCTTTACAGAACACACGAATTTTAATTTCCAAGACCTGTGTTTTCCACTCAGGGTCCTCTCTTGGTGTGAGGTTCTTGGTTAACATTGTGTGTTGTGGTTTCAGATCTTACCCGCCCTTTAGTGATTGCTAATTACACGTATTATATAGTGGTGTACACGGGCCCCCGACGCTGACAGAAAAAATAGCAAATGAACATATTGTTGGCCACTGTCTATTGTTACACTGCATATCCCAACGTTGATCCACTGCCTTGAGGATTAAACTTCTGGATCATAAGCTCAGGGAGTGACCCCGTAAGAAAACCACTTTTTTATCAATAATACAAGAGAATAACATCGATTTTATTTTAATAAATTAAAGTGAAAATTAATTAATTATAATTCTCTAGTTTCAGGTGAAGAAGTTCAAAGATTAAAACTATACTTCACATTAAATATGACTTGTCCAGTAAAGTAAATATCATTAAAAGCATATAATTCAAAGAGAAACATTCAGCAGTTATAATTAAATACAAACATAAATTCATCATTAATTACTTTCAACTTTGACATAGCTTCTTCTGTGGTTAAATTAGTTAAATCAAGATTATTTTCAATTGATCCAGAATTTAATATTTCCGTTGAAACTTCACTCTCTTGTACCCAATCATTGATTGGAGCTAGTTGAAGAGCCAATTCCACAGCTTTTTTAGTTGCTGCTTCAACTTCATCTAATCTCGCTTGAACAGCTTCATTAGCTAATCGATCTAATTGTTTGCCAGCTTCACGTACAGCTGCCATCACTGCTTCCGCTTGTTCCATATCGGCTTGACCAGCTTTAGCAGCTGCCATTAATTCTTCAGCAGCTTTTAAAGCTTCCTGTTAGGAAAGCGAAAAAGAGTACAACTGATATACAACAGATTTAGTAATGACAAATTACAATCGATTGGATAACAATATTAAAATAACTATGGTTTAAACTTATTATCTATATACACTTTTGTATTAGTGAACAATTAATTTTTTTATACCTTCCTACTTTATACTCCTTAAACTTGTTGTTCAACATAATATTAAATGATTTTAAAAATGATGTAGTCGGTTGTTTTTGTTCTAAGATGTATAATAAAAACCAGTGATTTGCTTAGTAGATGCGCACTACTGATGCCTCGAATACCAGGTCGAAACGGCCGTCCAGTTCTTCAAGGTTTCATGATTTCAGAAAAATACCTTTTCAATAAAAATAAGCTCTGGTAATCATACCATCACTGATCCAGATTCATGTTTAAATTTGTTTATAGCCTTAGAGATAATTTGTTCCTCAATATGTTATATCTTTATGAATATTTCAACGAAAAAAAGTATGCACCAATTCAATGCTGAGGATATATTTTAATAATACATAAATAAGAAACTATTTCCTCAACCTTTATGGTTATAATTTCAGAGTTTATCAATGAGGTTAAGGAAAAAATCGATTGTTCTTTTAATATCAGACGATTTAGAGTATTACTTGATGACAATTGGATGGGAATCTGTAGAATCGAATTATTATACACTTATTAAAAAAACATTAGCTTAAATTAAATAGTCTTTTACGAAATGATTCTGTTTAAATCTCCACACTACAATCTCACTGTAATTCAATTGAGGAAATGGTAAGTTATTAAGCTTTTGTCTGAAAAGATTTGTTCATTCCTCTCTTGTACGGATAACTTTGGTGACAATTTTCTGATTGACATTACTGCAACGACTTTGCTGTTATCAGATTGGTTGTTACCACATTTAGTTTATCGATTTCATTGTGTAGTGAGATCATTGTAAGCTACTATGTTAACACAGCTGTTCTATTTCTATTTTGACTTCGTTGAATACCAAACATTGTCAGCGTCCCAGTCTTCTTCCTAGTTTTTTTCCATCAGTGGAAATTATAGTCGAAATATTATACTCGTTAACTCCGCCTGAAGCCCTTCTAGGGTTAGTTCCATTCCCAAGCCCCAATAAAGAAGGAGAACTGAGCATGAAATTAACAACCTCATGCCGTAGAAAATAACTTTGCTAAGTAACGCCAACCGGAAAACAATAATTTAATTACGCTTGTCCATCTTTGTACTGTGAAGTTTTCATTAGTCACCTTTTTTTATTATAAGAATCTTAATCCTTTACTGCAGATTCAATTTAGTATAACAAATTCACACTAACCAAATAATCAGTTTGAGCTTTTTCAAGTAATTGTTTACGTGCTTCTTCCAACTGATGACGATATTCAGCTGTAGCTGCATGAGCTTGATCTAAATCAGTAGTCTCTGGTAGAATAAAATCAGAGACTAATAAACGTTCAGTTGTTTTCATTAATGCATTCAATCGAAGCATAGCTTCAGCATTACGATTTTTTAATTCTTCAGCATGATCTAAATCAACGAATTTGATAACCTGTTAAATAGGAAAAAAATAATAATACAACATACTACATTAAAACAAACTCATACATACAAATATTGTACATTGAACAAGATTATTTCACGAAATAAAGTTTGATATCATTGATTTGGGTGAAAAACACCAAGGCAAGTACCTAATTGGTTTTGGTAGCAAAATGTTTGTACATAATTATCGTCAAGGTTTGCGTACTCTTTAATAATTCATACCAACAGAAGGAATTGATCGGTTTCATTTCGAGAATATGCATCCTGTGTAGATTACCTTGGTTATGTTCTCTAGTTATAAATTTCTATTATATTTGAATTATGACTATCAACGAAATCCCGGACCAGAGTTTCATCCAGTTTAGAATGACACGTTAGTGGTAGAAGTGATTAACACTAGGTTTCTACCCTAGTTTGAACATCAGTATATGGAGTTAGGTGGACCCAGCAAACAACTCTCAAATAGGTCGATATATGAATATGTATTTATGTTGATTCTTAATAATATATATATATATATATATATATATATATATATATATATATATTCTAAACTTAAAAAGTTATCATGAAAAGCTATGAACGTATGTATATTTGAACAAAAATCTAAATTAAGTATAAGGAATCAACACAATATATTAGTTTGAATAGCTAGTTTCTCATTGAATATAAGAAAGTCCTGACTAATTAATGAATGTGAACAAAAAGATGTGTTGATTACAAGCACTGACCTTAAACAATTAGTAAGAACCAAGAAGTGCAGGACAGATGATTTTTTCTCTATTATGAAACTCCTCGAGAATGAGCATCCATGACTCAGAATCTATCTATATTATGGTATATGTACATATATTTTTTTCTTATACTGTTTGTATTTGGTCATAAAATTCTCCTTCTCTGGTTATATATGGTTTACGATCACTGATTGGATGTCTAGTCAAGAGCATGTGATGTGAGTGGGTAACCCCAGAATTTAAAAACATTAAGAAAAGTACACTCAGATATGTTGATCATGTTTACAATACACGTCACAATCGAATATGATATTATTGTGTATTGTACCCGATTGATCAATTTGTGATGAATAACGTTTCCATTGGTTGGATAAACTGCGGATGACACAAAAATCTTGTCAAACATTCCACAGTGTAAAAAAGAAACTAAAGAATCACTAAATAAGTACAGATTTTATGTACTTGATTTCCAACTACATTTTAAGTGAGACATGTAGTGATATTAAGTAGTTACTTAAATCATAGTGATACAAGGTTGGAAGCTGAAGTCTAGTGTGTTTGAAAGTGAAGAAAATGATAAATATTTGACAGCCTATAGTTTTGTAATTAGTTATATTTGTAATTCATTCGTATGTGAGAAAAAAAGGTGTACATAAAGACTACTTCATTTTTTAAAAGTACAACAAAACCATCCAGATTTCTTTGGATTCTAGCATTTGCACCAGCAGAAATAATGAAATCACTATTTTCACATTCACTAGTTCATTAGTACATGTAAATACTGGTCAATATAAGTTAAATCTTCATCAAGAACGGTAAGTCGATGATTAGGATATTCAAATTTTAACCATTAGATTGTCGATTCGAGTCTCAGCTGCATCTACTTCGATTTAAACAACCGGGTACTATCAGATATAGCTGTTTAAAGGCTGAATCAACAGATAGGTGGTGCTTGACTCCTACTCTGAATTCATCAACAAAAGAGGACAGTACTATTTTACATTCATTCTCATCTAATTCTTTATATTAAAATTTTTATTAAAAGATATGTTTCTACATCTGTGGGAAACTGGAAATTCTAACATAACAAAAAAAACAAGAAAGAGCATAATGAAAAATATTTCCCTAACAAAAACTAATCCATAGACTTAAAGTAGACAGGAAATCCTGTAACTAGTTAAATAACAATAACTGATTAAGTAGCTTGTTTAAAATGTCTGTATGTCAACTTATTTCTGTTATCCTCCAACCCTCTTCAAAAATATGGAGATGATAATGTATTCTAATTAATAGCGACAATAGTGTATAATTGTTTCTCGTTTTTTTGTCCAAAATAAATTATTTCATGTAAGATATACAAAATATATTGCAATACTGTAGTAACATACAAATGACTGAAATCGATATTTTACATTCCCCAACAGTCCCCATCTACTGTAAAACATTTCGTACAAATGTCTTTTAAACAATGATTGAAGTCATCGGGTAATGACCGCACTTCCAACCAAGCTAAATTAGCTGGGATATATATCCCTTTGGGTTCTAGCATGCTAAGTGGGTCTGATAGAAGAGGATAAGACAAAAAGGAGCAAATTTAAGGTCCAAGGGCGAAGTCGCACTGTCAACTGAAAGTGAGGTGTTCTCTTCGGACAACCAGCATCTGCACAATGCTGACTTCTCACAATAAAAGGAAGCAGTTTGAAAAGGTCGACCTTAAAATTATCACGCTTCACCTAACCCCACAGACTTCCATCTCCGGCCGTAAGGCCTTTTGAAGTGCGAAGGTCATGGGTGACAGGTCTCAAGTGGTTGTCCCTTGGCCTCTGTGCTCACGCTCCCAGATCAGTGAAATTAGCAATAATTCAGTTTCTTTCTTGGATTCTTTCAGTTTGGGCAGCTGGAAAGTTTTAACCGCCTTCATACCTCTAATAGCAAACGAGATCAACTTGTTCACAATCAGAACTAGCCCCACGCTACTTAGTACTTCTATTTCTACGGCTGACTATTCTAGTATATCTTTATCGTCTTACTCCTTTAATGCCAATGATACGAGTTCACGAAATGTTATTTTGGTGTGTTGAAATCGAACTCTAAACTACATGTTGGAGCTTTTAATGTTCAAATCTTGTGCCGAATAAGGCTACGGGCTTCCATAGGTAGAACTGCAGAATCTGGTGTTATCAATGTATTCTGAGTCACAGAAAAACATATACAGGATCTAAGTGCAGCCATTCACTTAGCCCACTTTGTCAATATAAAGAACCATTGCAATATATGCATTGTATATATAGAGTCTTCACTGCTACTACCCATGACCTCGCAGGTGTAGTTATAACATTAAGTTTAAGAACCATATCGGCTTTCATAAACTCGATTTTAATAGACAGTTGATTTTGTACTGTCAGACTAAACGGAACAGTAAGAACTCGGAAAAAAAAGAGATCCATATCGTTTCCTGCTCGATTTCTTAACCTACGCTCCGGCTGACTGAAGCTCGGATGAAGTAAAAGACGAGTTCTGTAGGAAGCTTCCCAACGTTCTTCAAAAAGTTAAGCGCTCTGGTGTCGTAAAAGTAGCGAGTGATGCTAATGCCCGAGTAGGTAGACTAAGCGAAACCGAAAGACACCTGGGTGAATCTTATAGAATCGTTGCTCAGTGAACAGACAATGGGAACCTCTGCTTTAGCTATTTTCAGATAACCTTCTGTTTTTGGCAAACGCCTACTTTAAGCATAGGGAAAAATATCGACTGAAATAATGACCGCCATAATTGACTAAGCGATGGACCCGAATAAATCACGTTGCTATTAGTCATCGTTCGAAAGGTTCAGCAAAAGACTTGTTCATTTTGGAACATCTGTACAGTCTTAAATTATGCTCTAGCACCAGCACGAATGTCTGCGGCCCGCGGGAAGTAAAAAAGGCGTGTCAAGAAAGCCTCTTAGAGTCCTACTCGAAGATAAAAAAAAAAGCCAAGAGCGTATTTCACCACAGTAATGCTGAAAAACGTATCTCGTTCGGCTGTGAACACGATGAGTGATTTTAAGCAGCGAAAGCTACAAAAATGTAAAATGCAGTGGCAATAGGTAACAACGGACAGCCGCTCAAATTAATCCAGGTAACTAGAGTTAAGAGTTATGCTATTAAGGGCACTTCTTTCTAGAATGATGTAACTACTGTTGATTCCCAATACAAGATATCGGATAGGTAGGTGGAAGACTTTGGCAAACAGTTCAACTATGTTTCAGCAATACTTCAGTTATCCACTATCTACAAGGAACCTGAATAACAAATGAATATATGTTCGATTATTCACTGCAGAGATATGGAGATTGTTGTTTATTACTTTAAATCATGAATCAATCATTGTTATACCACCATTAGAAACCTGGAATGAGACTTATCATCGACCACCCATGCTATCCACAGGATTCCAACCCAACCTGAGCGCGGACGCCTAACCTCTGGACCACTGGGCCAAATTTTGGAAGGATTGGGAGAGCTATAATCAATCAAAAGTGAATGAGAGCAGCTGGGTCTGATAGGCTGACCTCTGAGATTTTTAAGGATGGTGGCTGGGTTTCAGCAGTTAGAGTGGCTGAGATCTTAGTTAGAATCTGGGAACTGTACATCATCTTGTCTGACTGCTTTCAATCACTGATCGCCCAGGTCTATAAGTAAGGACAAAAGTCCTCTTATAGCATTCATAAAGGAATCAGTTAACTAAAAGCGTCTCAAATATTAGTTTCAATAATACTTCAACTAGAAGTCGTGATGAGCAGACCCGAGAAAACCAGGCTGGTTACACACTCGAACGTGGACGTAGAGGGATCAAGTATTCATACTTCAAAAGGTTTTAGACTAAAAAAATATTTTCCAGTATCTGAAAATAGCTATATTCCTTGACCTTAATATGGGGTTTGACTCTGTTGGTCTTGAGGTTCTTAATCTTGCATTGATCTTGAGTTAGGGCATTGCTTCATATACAGCTTCTTATTCTCTATATTCAGTCATTCCTATAATTACTGATACCACACTATTTCGACTACCTTACCATTCATTTTATTAATTTCAACTCGTCCAGCTTGTGTTTGATATGACAACAATAACGCACATCTATGAAAGGCTATAGGTTGATTATGTTTTGTGATGATTATTTTAAAGTCTCTTCAAGTTCGGCCTGTTACTTTCAATGCTGAACTATTGACTATAATTTTTGATATGGGCAGTTACGTGATCTATTTAATTGTGATCACTGACTTGTAAATTGCCCTGATTAGTTTAATATTTTCATATCAATATTCATATAAGTCAGAACAAAGCCTGATGTTGACCTAATTAAAAACAATATTATTTGTTTATATGTGTTGCTCTAATTTTCACAATAGGAATCTTTAATAATTCCCAAGTTAGCATTTACCTCTGTGTTATTCTTAGTAATGGTCATTTCTAACTTGAATCTGTAGAGTTATACTCAGTTTTATGGATCATCATAATAAAAGAGTATTAGTGTTACTGAATTATGGTCAAGTTGTTAGTACAATTCTTGAGTATGAATCATTTGGCTAAATTTGTTTCACTTGACTTGTATGCTTCATGCTATCAACTGGAATAAAAAACTATGCTGTTCCACTGAGCCCTTAGGTGAACTTGAGGTCAACCATTCGAGACTCAGAACACACACGATGAAAAGCTTTTACATGATTAATAAACTTAATAGCACTAGCAGTCGATAAATTCGGCTGGAAATCATAGAACCGTAACCTGTTTAAACTTGAACTCCTAGCTCTGATACATCTAGTTTGAACTTTAGCAAGAAGCTATCAGCAATAAGGTTGGAAATTCGCTTTATTATTTACCATCGGCTATCTTCATTTCTATTAACTTATACAAGGTCATCGGCATAGTGGAGTCTTGTTAGATTTTCATCACTTCGATCTGTTAAAATGCTCTTGGATTCCCAGTAGTTATTTTTAACGGTTAATTAATCATGTACTTTACATCAATCTATCCATCGATCAACATACACATACCCATAAACCGTTACAAATACATACGTACATGCCTACAGTATCAGATGATAACATGATAACATTTACTTACTTCAGTAGTAACTTCGGTCCAATGCTTATTGATATCCTTTAATTCATTATCTAAAAGTGATGATGCTGTCATATCACATGTATGCATTAATTCATGTCCAAGATCATTTAAATTTGAAACACGTGTACGCCATTCTTTTAAATCTTGATATAATTTTTCACGTTCTTCAGGACTTGTACTCTCATCAGCAAGTAATTTTCTGACTTCAGTCAACCATTCATCTAAATGTAGTTTTTCCTTTTATTGTGAATAAAGTGTAAAAACAATGCAAATCAAAAAGGAGATTGGAATCAATCTTTGAAGGAAAATAACTAATTAAAACATTGTGTCTATTAAATAGTAACTGATCAGTATTCTTTGAATTGAACACAATAATTACTGAGTTGATCCAACTTCAGATAGTCTTTGATGAAACAGAGAGAAGGTACTACGAACAATCGACAAGCGTGATAACAGTCTCATACGATTAGTAATTGTATTTTCAAACACTCAATCTGTCAAATAAACTTCCACTATACCAAACCTCTAATCAGCTTAAGAGTAGTTTTAAATATGAATAACAAGGCAGCTCAGAAACGTACATACGTAGTCTCTTCAAGGGAACGAATTTGAAATCCAGGTCTCTTAAGAAACACCTAAACACTAGAACTAATGGACAAGAGTCTAGCGGTAGGAGTTCAACTTTAATCAATTAACATTTGGAAGATCATTCAATACCATCGGTGATATTTCTAACGCTCTAGTCATATCTAAACTCCACAGGTCACGGTTTCCGATCAAGACTTTAAGAACTCATTTTGAATTAACTACAACAGTTAACTTGATAGTGATCCACCAAATCTCTTAGGATGTAGTCGAATATATTGATTAACTATTGGTGTGTACTTCTGTAGAACTTCATGGTGGAACAAAATCACCATCCAGTCCTGTCCATCTGATATTGATTTGAATCTATAGTCTAAATTTCAAATAACTTTGTCACTATGAGTACATTAAACACTACTTTAAATTTCAATTCTAAAATATTGTATATTATACGTAGCAGATGATAAGAATTTTCTCGAAATAGTGAATTTATGTGGGCTCTTGTTTTACCTAAGTTAATCAATGAAATTGTAGGTGGGTAGTTTGACTGTAACAAACCAAAAATGAATTCATAAAGAGATTTACAAACTCAAAAGCCTTACAAAATAATAATAATGAGAAACTGAAGAATCTATAATATATCTTCTAATCTGTTTAATTTTATTTTAAATGGTAAAATATGAGCGAATCATTGGAAAAGATAAACCATTCTGTAACAGATTACTGCACATATATATATTTCTTGTCAATTCACTAAACATTTACACTACAATATTTTTATAACTGGGTAGTTACAAGCTTATAATGTCTAGTACTATGTGACGCCTAGATGGATTATTCTGACTTTTGGACAAATGAATTTAATTTATTCTCTATCGAAATCATCCACACGTACCTTGATCTTAACAATTACTCGCTGATAACTTTGACTGCTTTTATTTGAGCGTATAAGTATGTATCACTTAGTCTAATTATCCTATGTCTAGCTTATTTTTGTCTCGTTAATAAGTAGTGAGTTAGGTTTTATCAAATAAAGTTGATACACTTACCTTCTCTGCTTCGCAGCCTAATGTTTGTCTAAATAAATGAGTTCATCAAGGAGAATTCATCTGACTTAATCCATATTTAGGTTTTTATCACCGACGTTGCTAAAACGGGGTTAACCTTGGTGTAATATACAGCGTATTCATTCATTAGTCTAAGTCGTAAAAAGTTCTTCTTCTAACTCATTAATAGTTGATCTATGTTTTACAACTCAAAATACACCTATTAGCAAAAGTGGACTAGTTATGTACAAATTAGGATTTCCCTACTCATGATACATTATCAATTCATAATTGATCAATATCATAATATGAGTTCTATAAGTCCGAAACCAAATAATAATAGAAGTAAATGGGCTGGCTTTTTATCTGTTCCAATTAGGCAGTTTGGGGGATAGAAACAATTTGCATAGACAAATCAGAGTAAGTACAGTCAATAAGGCGAAGGTCATTACAATTATTTGACGTAAAAAGGAATCATCATCTGAAGAATCAACAATTCATGATCCTATTTAGCATTAGTATATTTTCTATTAGACAGTAGAAGGTAAATTCATAGTATGTACAACAAATAAAATAATGCATTTTTAATAGAAAAACAAGCAAACAAACCGTTTCATATAGAGTCCATTTAACAGAAAGTTCATCTAAATGTGTTTGTATATTCAACAAATCTGACCATGTATCCTTCCAACGTGTATTAAGTGAAGTTAAAAAGAAATTCGTTTCTTTTCGTTCAGTTTCAGCATAATCAGTTAAAATGTATGCTCCACCACCAGCAGTAACAGAAGCTTGTTGATTTGTCATAGGACCTGATAATTTTGCTTCAGCTTCTAATTTCTCACGTTGTTCAGCAATTTGACATGCTGTATCATCACGTTCTGATGCAAGTTCTTTAAGTTTATCCAAACCTTTGTCCATATCTTCAGGCAAATTTATAGATGATAAATAATCCTTTTCAATAAAATAATATCAATAAGAAAATGCAACTTGTAATAATGCTGTTAATGTTTGATAGATAATAAAAACTTAATTGTTACTAAAAGATTTGTGGAGATTGCCGAATGTTATCGTTTGGATTATGTACTGACCTAAATACGATAACCATCGGGACCAAGAAGCATTCGACAGTGGTTTTCTTTCTAGTATGAGATATCTCAAACCAACGAACTTCAGGTCTCTCGACGAGCATTTAACTTTCGAACTACAAGGCCTCCATCAAGCTTTTGTAAACTGCCGAAATTACACAAACATTAGGGATTAATTTCAATTAGATAACCGGACTCTGAGCCTCGAGACTGCCGAGAGTGGGCAGAGTTCTTCCAATCTTTCTCCAAATCTTCTCACATGGCTACGCCTGTGTAGCCACTGTCAGGAAAATCTTTTTGCCATCTCGCCCCATGAGTTATGTTTACGGAATTAAGAGGAAGAAAAATGGACTGAGTCGGTGAGTACGAAAGATCAACCTAAAGAAGTTTGGAACCCTCATTCCAAATCAATAGTGCACATGGGCTCCCAGATCCTAAGAGAACAAATGGCGTACGAAGCTATGGGACTGTATTTTCTCACGATGCTTGTGGATTAAACATGTAAGCTTCCTAAGGAAACCAACAGCTCAATTACTGGTGGAATAACACACGCCACACACAAATTCACTAATTTAAGTGTACTTTTGTACCAATAATGCACCAACCAAATCTGATTTGACAGAGATGCTTCGAAGATGTGGAAATCTTTATATTTCTGGATAGAATCATTGACAAAACAAGGTGGATCTGATGAACATGTAAAGACATAGATTAGCAAAGCAAGGACAGCATTCATATAATCAAAGAACACCTAAAACCTAAAGTGACTATCAGCCAACACCAAAGTCACACTTCTCAATACTAACGTCCAAACTGTTCTACAGAATGCAGTGAAAACCTGGAAAACCAAAAAAGCCATCATTCACAAGATACAGGATTTTATTAACAGTTATCTACACATGATACTGAGAATCCGTTGACCAGGAACCCTCAGCGACAACTTACTGTGGAAGCGAACAAACCAAATTCGAGCCGAAGGAGAAGTTAAGAGAATGAGCTTGAGATGGATGGAACTAATATTAGGGAAATCACCCAACTTGTCAGAAGGCAAGTCGTGACTTGGAATCGTCAATGCCAAAGGAATAGTGATAGACCACGGAACACATTGTGTCGAGAATTGGAGACAAACATGAAAAGAATGAATAGCAATTGGATAGAACTGGAAAGGAAGGCTCAGGACAGAGTTTGTTCGAAGAATTCTGGTTGCCGGCCTATGCTCTATTGGGGGTAACAGGCGTAAGTAAGCAAATAATTAGGTAGGCAAGTAAGTAAGTTTCACTAATAATTATCTGCTTAAACAAGTAAATATACTAAATGTTTTCCATAGTTATCTAGCATAAATCGATCCATGGTTTGAACTATATATATTCAAATGAAATTCATGTATCTTTTTTGCTACAACTTACTTTTATTTCATTAATGCGTAAATTCACTTCAGATTTTTCTTTGCATTTAATTGCTTGCCAATCTGATAAATGTTCGCGTAACATAGTTAGTTTATATGCTAAATCCCAACGTAGTACTAAACGTTCTAAACGTCGCTTAGTTAATTGACCATTTAAATATGCCGTGATAAAACGTGATTTCAGTGAATCAACAATCATTTGTGGTAAACGAGTTGGCAATGTAGTTAATACATCTGATGTGGGATTATTTTGAGCAATTTCATTAAATTTTTGATTTTCTTCATCTAATCTATGAATTAAAGGATTTAACTCTTCAATATTATTGAAAATATCCTGAAATAGTTAGAAAATAAAAAAACCAACGATGAATAATTTTGTTGCGAATAAAGTATGAAATGGTATTAATTTCTTGAAAGTTATACAATATTTATATCGTTTTCATGAAGACACTTATTTAGTGACATTTCAATAAATGTTCAGTAATATTTTGTATAAAATTTTTAATTGTCGTCTAGCCAGTAAACACAAATTAATTCCTTATCAAAAAGAAATGACTTGTATTTTCAAAACGATGTTTATAGTATCCCGATTCGACAAAATCTTTAGCAATAATTTTAAAATCTGAGATTATCTGCAACATTTTCAATGTTCAATAAATGTTGAACTTCGTACTTGTGATCATATTTCTATTTATTTAGTAGATGAATGTGGTTTATCAATGTGATTTCCTCAAAATATCACATTTCAAATGGCTTGGGTCGTACTTAATTGTCTATTATAAGTATATTCAATAAAGAGATCTTTAAATAAAATTATATTCCAATATGTGGCACTAATTATCTACAAAATAAACGTAAAAATGTGCCATAAGACACGCATCGAACACAAAAAATGTTATCGATGACGTCAATCAATTTCGTTGACCTTGGAAGTAAATTAAATATTATCGTAATTTGATTTTAAGTGAAATCAATTTCATTAATGATGACTCGTAATTGTTTACGTTTGTAAAAAAACTAAAAGATATTTAATGCAATCACTTTGTTTGTTTCTAGTGAAATAAGGAGAATTATTTGTGGCTGGAGAGAAACATCTTCTGTCGAAATCACTCTCGATGTGTGATTGATCAGATCACAAGAACGCTTTTACAGTACATACATAAATTTACTGAAATCTCCTAGGGAATATGTTGATGAATGTGATAATATAAAAGTCTTATGAAAAGAGAATATTTTTCAGAAAGCAAGAGGAGACTAAAATGGTCATTCTGATAGAAAGATATATCATAACCAGTTAACATATAAAACATTAATGTAAATCTAGTGACATACATCATGTTCATTTAAACAATTTCGTAATCGTGTTACACGTTCTTCCAATGTTAAATTTTTCGCTTCTGGAGCTAATTCTAAACCAAGTTGTGAAGCTATCAGTGCATCAGTTATAAGACATTTTTCTAATTTTGACAACCATTGACCAACTTGACGCCATTCACCTGGTAGAACATTATCTAAACGCCAACGCCATTCATCAAGTTCAGGTTTTACTCGACTCCATTCAGCTTCAGCACGTTCTAATTCTTCTGGTCTTAAGCCAAGTAATAAACCTTGACGTTTTCTGTCATCAAGTTCACGAATATAAGCAGCCATATTTTCATGTTCAAGTTGAGCTTGAAGAAAACTCTAAGTAATCATAGTCAAAATAATAATAATAATAATAATAATAATAATAATAATAATAAACATCTGAATGAGGTAACCTTAATAGAGTTGATATGAATCCTACAAAATACTATACAAACACAGTCCATTTACAATTTCAATTCAATGACATTATTCAAATAAATTTTATCTTGCTTACTGAGTGACACAAACATATTTGAATATCAACATAGAAATTTCTGAACATGGTTTCAAATTACATTTTAAGTTAGAGAGAGAGAGAGGCAGTTAGTGATTTAACTTGGTTGAATAAACCCTGAGTAACTAGAGCTTAATTCGAATGTGTGATCAGGTTGTTCAAAGAAGAAAGTGTTCATGTCCTACATAACGATAAGGATTCATTACTTTGATTCGATTATAATTTGATTGTAAAGCGATATCAGTTTACTTATACTGTGTTAGTGTGTTATAATTAACTAGTCTAGTTGTTTATTACTACTAGGTGAATATATATATTTTTAAACGATCTGAAATTCTTATTGTGTTGCTATGTCAAATTTCCAAACAAAAAGATTCACAGTATAGAGTTGTGCGAAATGTTGAGTTTCATTGGAATCATGAACCGACCAACGTTAGACCATTATTAGAAACCTGCAAGCACTAGATGGCCGTTTCGTCCTAGAATGGGACCAATCAACAGTGCGCACTTCGTAAGCCGAAATCGGACCCGAGAATTCCATTCTCACCTAAACTCTAGACCACTGAGCCGGCATTCAACGGTGTTTAGGTCTAAGTTTAATAAATCCACGATAGTGCGCGACCTCATCCATTGTCTTCGGTGGTTAAGTGCTTCAAACTTAACAGAGTTGAACTCCACTGATTACGGCTTCTCACTAGAACTCCTCATGAAGCTAGTCACCAGTAAGCACATGAATTTTTTTGTCAATGTGCTGTCGGAATTGTTGGACTATCAGTTATCAATTATATAACATAATATAGTTATATGACATATGTTTCGTTCAGGTTTCGGATTACTTCACAATGCACATCAATCATTATAAATTATTTACAATTCAGAATATAAGAATCACCAAGAGATTACAATATCAACATACTTTCAAATCGAATTCAATGGTTAAACTTTCCGACTATGGTCTATTTTTTAATATAGTTCAATACTTATTCACTGTCATCAAAGCGTTAATGTTTCCCTACGAAGACAAGAATTTAACGCGTTTGTTTTATGTGTGTAGTTCTTAGATTTAGATTGTTGAAGAAGAGTTAGTGAATTAAAGTGAAACAGCAGTCCTACATCACTTAACTTTCAGTAGTTTTTCTGTTATATATATATATATATATATATATATATATATATATATATATATATTGCTAGTTTTGATTCATATTGATGATAATTTTCAAAACTTTCATCGCCTAATATCAAACAGTACACTAACGAACATTGTCACACCACGAATGCCCGGGTATGGCCGAGGGTAGAGTTCACCCACCCTCCCCAAATCTTTTCATATATCCACGATTATACAACCATAGTCAAGGAAGTTCTATTCACTACTTTTTTGCCACGAAAAGCGAATGTTGGACATAAGCTCAAACACAATTGGTAAGTACGGAAGATACATTCCGAGAGAAGAAACAGTGTATGAACATGCTACTACGAGACTACACCTCATAACGTTGCTCCATTTCACTGTAGATTAGACTTTTGAGTAGAAGGCTCGAGAATCGGCCGTTTGACGAAACCACCTGCTTCGGTTTCATAACTCGAGTAGTAACCCAGTCTACATACGAATTCACTGATTTTTTGGTATCCCTTTGTGCCAGTAATTATGGTTAAATGTATAATATGTGGTCAAACAGCAATTCATAAACACAATATTTTCATAGAATTTAAATGATTTGATTTGATAGATTCCGAAGAATATTTAACATCACAAACAGGTAAAATCATTCATATTATAATGGCATAAAACTTACTTCAAATTCAGTTATAAAATCTTGTGATTCAATTGGATTATGTCGAACTCGAGCAATTAATTCTTTAATATTAATGAGTAGAATACGTTCTTTTTCTGCTTCTGTTTTCTCATTACCCTTTTTTAAAAAAAATTTCATTAATTCATTTAGTGAATAGAGATTTCAAACAAACACGCACACACATTCTATGTTCAATGATACATAACAAGTAAAGACAATTAAAATGTACACTTTGTTTTTAATGTGCACAAAAACAAGCACAACATCGAATTGACAATATAGACAACCGGTGTTTAAAAAGATTAGTGACATTACGAGCAATGAAAACATGTACCATATAAAATCAGTGATCATTAGATGAATAAATTAAACACTTTGTACAAGTTTAAAGTTTCAAACGATGATAAATATAGAACATAAAGGAAGAAAATTACACCATCTTTCGCCTTCTTCTGAGTTAAAAACTTAAAAAATATCAGATGTAGATAGGTAGATTACCAGTTCGAATTGAGTGAGTTCATAAAACAAGCACTAAATAGACTAAAACAAGTCAAGATTTCTGATGAATGAAAATTTAGTTATACATAAGTTCATATTATGAAGTGAACTCACAGATATCATTTAGATATTACATAAGAATTGGTTTTTAAGTTGATACTTGATTTGGCGACAAATAAAAGAAGGGTGAAGCATTCATAAGCGTTCATGAATAGCAGTTTGCTTTGATAAGCCGCCTAATCAATAACCTTACCTGAAGATATATACATGTAACTAAAATAAACTATAATAGTCACAGAAGACTAATCAAGTTACTTTTTAAAAAAAACATTTAATCTAGTAAAACTTGAGACTAGAATTACAATATCGATAGTTTCTATCAACAGCTTATTTACTTCCAGTTTAATTTAGTACTAGTATAGTTTAAAAATAAAACTAACGAAAACAATTATTTTATTCTAAAAAAAATTATGTGCAAATCGATGAGATTTCTAGTGCATTAGCATGCATTAATTAATCAATGACAACGAACAATAATACTACTAGACATAAATAATGCACCTCTCCACCTAAATGTAGAACAGGAACAATATTACGAGTAGCTCTAGGCGGTTCAGCTGTTACACGAATATTTGCAATTGCTCGACATTTCGATACATTTTTGGCTACACGACATAAACGCAATCCAGCATATGAACGTGCACGCCCAGATCGATGCGGAGATGTACCATAACTAGGAGGAGATGGTGAACCTGACATAGTACGCATATAACCTGGTGTGGATGACGACAGCGCGGTAGCTGCATCGTCTGTCGGTGTGGAAGCACCACCAGTCCCAGAACTCATAGGACTTGTAGCTAAAATCAGATTATGCAATGCTTCATCATCCATAGTTTGTGGACCACTTAAACTTGCTCGTCTAGCACGACGACGTTCCAGGAAGTTGGCTGTAGTTGAAGCATTCAAAATTAATGCAGGATCAATTTCTGGGTCAGGTTCGAATGAAGCTAATCTAAGTGGTGTATGAATTTCATTTTCTGGTTTAGATTCAGTTTTTACGTCGTCGTTTGTTGTTTTCAATTTTTGTTCAGATTGTAGTTTTTCTGAATTACTTGTACTTGATCGACGTGAACCAGATCTTGATTTAATCTTGATAATTTAAATTAAAAATTGAAAAAAAACGAATACGGCAAAACAATCCATGATGATTTACCTTAAACTAGTATTTACAATAATGATTATTATGTTTGCATTATAGGATAAAACTATCAGTAAGAATTTATAATGTAGACCATTATATGTATTCTGTTTTATGTGGACAGACAGTAAATTACAAATCAACAAATTAATTGATAAAGAAAGAGTTGTAAGAGGCGATTACATCATGTGTATTTCAATAATCAATAAACGATATTCTGTTCGTTTCTAGAGATCATATCAATTTAAAAGTAGTTGTGGAAGATCAGAGAAAACTGGATAACTGCTTAGTTCTAGATGAAGACTAAACAACAACCCTCAAATATACTCATACACATTATAAAACGTTGGAAATGCAGGTTTCTTAGTGAATGTCATACTTTAAGACGGCAGTTAAGTTTAATTAATAAAAACAATTCTTTGAAAATTGTTACAACATGTAAATTTTGCTTTTTTTTGTCATGTTGGAGGAAATTAAGCTATTTTATGTCATCTAAACTAACACTCATTAGAAATTCAAGATGACCTTGTGTGCAATTTTATTATTTCAAGTTTTAGTCAATTTGAAATCCTAAATTTCACAATTTCATTTTACATCACTTACACAGTTTTATTAATGACTTATTTATGTTAAGATCTATTCAGGAATGACTCTTCCTTTTTTTCTGCAATGTCAAGCACTATACATAAAAAAGATGCTTGTATGACTGCTATGAACAAAACGTTGAAAACATTTGATTTGAATTGTAAGATTTTGATAATAATCCATTTACAATACAAGCAGGTTAATAAAGATTGTCCCTCACTCCTCTTTTGGTCTATATAATACTCTGATCACTTAATGCATTTTGATTTTCAGACATGTGTCCCTGGTGGCAACTTCTTTGCGATGATCTGCTGAAAAGTACTTATGTGCCACCTTGTAAGTAACATCAACCACAACATACATATTAATATTAATTATTGTTTGTTAATTACTTCATTGACAGATAACCTTGACGATGCTTCCTACTTCATACATTTAGAGTGACCTTAACTACTATCTTCTTAGCCGTTATTGTTGGCTAATTTTCTTAAGCATCCCAACATCACTGACTGTTACTAATAAAGTTGTTCTATTGAAACATCTCTTCGGAATATAAGGCCGTCTTGAAAGTTCTGTCTCATATAAACGTGAGGATTATTGATGTTGAGAGTTGTTGTGTTCAAGCTACCGATCTATTGAATCCGTATTAAAATAAACTCAGTAGCTCCCTAGTTAGAAGCTATCGTAGACTTTTATCGAACTTCTTTCTCCAGACATAAGGATTATCATCTAATGTCATATATACATGTATTTTTAAAATTCTATTAGCCATGCCGATTCAAATGTTTTTAATCGAAAAATGATTCTACCTATAAGAATTATAACTCCCCATGAAGCCCCTCTGGAGTTACCACTGGTTTTGAACCCGGGATAAAGGAGGTCGGTTGTAAAATGAGGTTAGCAATCCGATCCCCTAAAGACTATACAAAAATATTCACAATTTTCAACTAAAAGGATGGTTTTATTAAGTTTTAAGGATTAGGCAAATAATCAATGCAAAGTTAATCTTAGCTGAGCTGAAGTGAATGAAATTACTGAAATAAACAATCATAGAACAGAAACTGAAATCAAAATGCTTTACATTTGTGATTATATATGAACACTAGATTTTTGAATAATAATTAATTTATTAAGAATAATTCACCTTTTTTTTAGAAAAATACACTTTCATTGAGAAATTTAGTTGTAACCAAATGATTGGGAAGATTGTGTAATATGGCTGAGAATCAATCACAGGGGTGATACAAGTGTATTCACACTTTATGAAACCAGTTATTTGTCTTTTCTTCTTGAATCATAATCTTTTACAACATCACTGATACTGTGATTAGTTTTGACTACTTTGGCATTTATCCTGATAATTTAATCTTGTTTCAATAATATGATATGGTTACTTAAACCGATGTACATATATGTGTTTGATTCTAAGTTATTTATGACCAACCAACTATTCTTAAGTTGACTGACTTTATTATTAAACTTATATGACAAAATGCGTGATGCCTACTGTTCAGAAAACGTTTAGTTCCTGTCTTCTGATTATTGAATAAATACCAATACAATACGAAGAGAGTTCGAATGTGAAATCATGTTTGAAATGAAGGTATAATTAACAAGTTGTCAATAGCGAAAGATAAGTTAACAACAGTGTAAAACGGATTTCCGTCAACATCTTTATCTTCAGGATGTTGTAACGTCTAATCATCAAATATTGTCGAACATAGTTTTCTAGTGCGAAAATAGGTAGCGTAGATAATTCTAAAAAGCTATCTTATTGTTTCTAAAGTAAAACTACCAATGATCAACTTCAAAATTATCTGAAAAGATCAGTTCAAAGTTCTACATGCTTCTCGGCCCTCTGAGCTAAAATTATGTGTAGTATCTACATGATAAAATGAAAGTAAAATCAATCATAACTGCCTAATTATACGGTTAAATCATTCCTATCTAATCGAATATTTATATAATATTTCAATTTCCGTTCAGAAGTTCAATGTTTCAGTCGTTCATGAAATCCGATCATAAAGGATATTGTAGATTGATCGTAATTTCAACTCTGCAATATGTACGCCAAGTTCAGTGAATTTAAGTTAAAAATTATTTTATAATTTGAGTATTATTTACAAGATTTAGTCGATCATGACTACAGATATCTGTTATTGCATTACAGAATTGAATTTCAAAAGGCTAACAGTATCATTGATCTTTTCAAGTGGAACGCGATAATTAGTAACCAAATTTGAAAATAGATTTACCGCTGGAATATTTAATGAACAGTGGTAAAAACAAATAAAATACAATGTCAACTGGTTAAAACAAAGTTTATAGCATAAAATTCAATTCACGTTTCAAACGAACGGTGAATTATTTACAGAGAATAAAAAGCGATCGAATTATATGGGGTAATTAACCTACTTTGGGTGGATGCGAACTAGCCACTAGCATAAATTGTGCTACATATGTTATAATTGAACGTTCATCCGGTTTATCTACATCAACATCTAGAACGAAATGAATCAATCAATGTAAAACAATTGATCATCGTAAATAGAATTACTGATTGTTTATTCGTTTCTTGATTAGGTAGCACAACAATTCAAAAGATGGTGTTCTTTTTCTAGCAAAAATTGATATCATTGAGAGAGGAGTTAAAAAGTTTATGAGTGTTGAATAATATACGACTCTTTAATTCCAGATTGAGCTTATTTGATAAATTCTTGATGTTCTAATGAACAGTTATGATTTCAGGTGAGTTGAATCATATAGTAAATGATAGTTCTTTAATGACTGACTATATTCGTGAGCTATCAAGTAAACGAAGCCCTGTAAATAAAACGTTCATTGCAGCTAAGTTATACATCCTGTTCTATAATGCTTCTCGATTAGTGTAAGTTTCACTTCATACATATCCATTTACTAATAAAACTACTCCTGTGAATCCAGTTGCACTGAATACATAATACGCCGAATCCATCATTTGAGTAACTGAATATTCGATATCTGCACATCCCTAAGTAATATGAGACATTTCATGAAAGTGAACAAACCTTTTTAAATCATCCACCAGGCTTTAACCGATTCACTACAATCGTTTAAGTATACGTTTTTTCTGACATCCAAATGAATTCACTTCATCTATTGACAATATTTTTTCTCGGAAATTCTTGTTTTCTTTTTTCTTGTTTCATAAATGTCACATCTTATTAACGCATAAGTAAATCGTTATCAATATTTTACCATCTTGTTAGCATTTTTACTTTCGATTTTCTTAACTTTAATTATGTAATCTGTTCATTCTATAACCAAATGTTATGTATACTTATATGATACAATATGTGTTGTTTTGCCTAATTAACCTTTTAATTAGTTTGTTAATTAGGTTTTATTAAAATTTCGAAGTTTTTCGCAGCTTATATCACAAACTGATCGTATATAGGCTACCAATAAAAACTAGGAAGTACTTGATGATCATTTCACAGTAGAATAGGACCTCATGTGAATGTACAGTCACTTACTAGTCGGTGGAGGATAGAATTCAGAACTACTGAAAAATGAACATTTATTAAGCTCTGAAAAAAACTATTATACTTATTTGAAGCTTGTTAAATTCTTATGTTGGACTGGTGTTGATTTGATTTCAATATTTAAAAAAAGTATAAATTAGTATGGAGTCATGATGTTAAACCAGTTGAACGGAGATAATTACTTTGTACGTTTTATGTTTTAGCTAAATAGGTTATTAGGAATTTTATTGCTTTACTGATAATGTAACAGTCATTATAGTTAGCATTTTATAACTATTACAGCTCTTTATCATAAATTGAGTAAATCTAAACTCGTGGACCAGTAGAATTATAACCTGGTCATTAAAATTGACTCTGTAATGTTTTACGAAGCTGGTGAAATTCATACTGTCATGTCAGGAATATGTTGTCTGCTGGAATGACCTAAATATATGTATGAGGTATAATTTGAAATTTTCAAGGCTAGAGTAAAAGAGGTAGATCAAGAAACATACTGAGCCGAGAATTGGGGAACAAACATAGAAAGAATCAATAGCGATTGGGATAGAACTGGAAGGAAAAGCTCGCACTAGGGTTGGTTGGACAATGTTGTCCGGCGGCTTATGTTATATTAGGGGTAACGGGTGTAAGGTGATGTTATGATTATTGTTGTATATATAATATATATATATATATATCACTTCAACTTGATATAACATGAAAATAACTTACCTTCAGGATCTAATAATTTCGGTATACCAAGTCGTTGTTCAGCTACATTGAATGCTAATTCTAAATTTTCACGATTTTTCCGATGCATAACTTCTTCCATGTCAATAAGACTTGGATTAATATTATGCACCATAGCACAAAATGCTTTACCATCACGCCAAGATGTAGCAAAGTCGGTAACTCTAATTTCCAATGTTCTTCATAAAAAAGGAAATAAAAGGAAGAAATAGTAAACTGACGAAAAAGAACAAGTCAGTATGATAGATATAAAGGTTAATCGATTTCCTAATATTCACATCAAACCACAGGAATATCCATATGAAAGCGGGAAATCGATAAATGTTTGTATGTCATCATCACCTATTAATTAAAACAGGCTCACATTAAACATAAATCAGAATATCGTAATACATGAATTGTTTCTTGTAAAAAAATGCTTTAGCCTCATTTAAAATCTAATAGGCTACTTATAAACAAGCATATATGGCGCCCTACAAACAAATCCATTTATTACTTATCGTGATATGATTATTATTCAGTATCACAAGCTCACAGTGGCTTATCTAGGTGAAGAATGAGGCTTTAAACCACGAGGTCGTACATTCAAATCCCAGTCCCACCACAGTTTAGTCTGGGTGAGTGATAGGCAGTATTATTTGTCCTAGCACAAGTTATGTGATCCAAATCCTAGTTTATTATTCTTCACCTTACAGAACAGTGATCTGACTAAAACGCGTTACAGTTTACAAATATGTGGACTTTTAAATGGAATACAAAACCTAGAATTCTTAGTAAAAAACTCAGAAAAACGCGTATAAAAATGTAACTATTTTATCAGTATTGGGTTGTCGAGATTATTGAGTTTCATTAAAATCGCTAATTGGCCCATGTTAAACCAGCGTTGAAAATTTGGAAGCACTGAATAGACTTTTCGTCATAATACGGAACGTTTCAACAGTACTGACTGATGACCTCGCAAGTGTTAGTCTAACCCAGGAACTTTGTTTTAATGTCTAGCTTAAATCAATCCACGACACTGTAAGACTATATTCCATCCTCTTCGGTGGGGAACTGTCTCAAGCTAGATCGTAGTTTGATTGAAGTTAATATGAACACCGTCAGATACCAGCTAACTGGTCTTCAGGTTAAGTATTACCGCGCGAGAGTGAATTTACTAGGCTTAATTACAGCTTGCGGGGTTGCGGATGCGGGCTACTTAGGATTGCCAAACTAGGATGAAACAGCAGTCCAGTATTTCCAGGTTTCTAAACGTGATCTAACATTTATCGATTTATAATTTCAATGAATAAATTCGTCAAATAATTTTCCATAATTAACAACTTACGATTTATGCGAACGAAAAGACTGTTCCACCCAAGTCAATAAAGCTTGTCGAGTTCTCGAACCAGTTACACTCTTTGTACTATCTACCTGTTCAGATAAACTTGTCTCCTCAGATTTACTACTAACATTTCCAGTGGCGTCAGAATCAATTGATTTCGAAAGACTTTTACGACGCGATTTCAATGCATCTCGTAAAACTTTCTGGTGACCTTGAATCTATAGAATTTTGTAAAACCGATTTTAGAAAAATAATTCATGATTTCAAATGATAAAAACTATTTTATTTCATTATAAAATCTAATTTTATCATATTCTGATTATCGGTGTAAGACAGACAGATACAACGCAGAACTTTGTACGTAAGTACATCAGTTCAGGTTGCCATACCACATCAGCACAGAGAAGCAACTGTCAGTTCAAATCCAAGAGTGATAGCGATAGTAGAAGTATTGGCAGTAATGGAGAAGATATGATTCGAGAAGTATAATTCAATAAGATAAATTTAGAAGGAGAAAGATGGAGATGAGGAATTCAGAAGGTTAGAATCAGATAGGATACACCTGAGCCATTGCAAACGATTCTGAGCCATGACGTTCAAGGTCTCTAACCATTGGTGACTTTCGTCTTGCGGACCCCAACCAGGTAGCCTACATCTACCAACATGACTCGATTATCGGTGTAAAAAATGAATCTAATACGTTAGATGATCACTAAAATTCAATGTGAAATAATTGTTCCAAGAATAAGTTTTAGATCATTTAGAATATAAAACTGTATGACAAATCCTATTGATTTCTATCTCATTTCAGTCGAACCATGCACATTGTTTGCTTTTCTAGAACGGATTAGTCATGAATAGCAAACGAAATCTGGAATGAACATTTTATTACATTTAGGAGTAACTTAACTGGATATACTTGTATCTTAGTAGATTGATGTTCATACTGAGACATGAGCCATATACCGTTTGACTTTCAACTTCCTACGTTCAGATCTATCATGGTTCTGATTGTACTAGAAACATATTCTTTTTTGTTTCCCCTTCATTTAATATTTAAACTTGTGTTAATTTACATCGGTTATTAATTTATTCAGTTACTTTGAAATAGTACATATATTTAATCATAAAATATTAGAAATACAAAATTTCGGCTGTCATAAAAAAATTATAATTATTTTATTCTAATTAACTTTTTACTCAATGCCTAATTTATTTTGAAACGATCAAATACAGCCGTTTTTATATTGAATGTTGAACAAAACTTGGAAACTGGAAAAATATTGTCCAAATTTCAAGTTTTTTTTCTTCCAGATATACACTTTTCATATTTCAGTCAGTGAATTTACTGTGTGAAGTAGAGTTTTTAATTTCAGTATTGTTTAAAACTACTACTGAATACTACTTTTAGATTATTATTATTATTAAATAAAAATCATTTAATCATTTTCTATTCTTTGAATTTTTTAACTGTTTGATGCTTTTACATAGTGGAAATAATCTTGAACTCTATCGATTCTCTACAGAACTAATACATGAACTGATAAATCAATAAACAAACAAAACGTGATCAGACTGAATCATTTAGGATTGAAAGCATTTCAGTGTGTGCGTGTGTGTGAGATTATTATTTCCGACTGGTTGTATTTTGAATTGTTTTTAGCTCATATTAATAAATTTATCCTATTTAGTGTTATACAAATTATTGATGATTGAACAAATAGCTTGTTTGTAAAGCGTAGAATTAAACATTACAGATATAATTGTTTATCTGTGTGATCTGATAAAAAAACAAAGGAGATTGTGACCAATATAGCATAACGTAGACACAAGATTTATTTTACAAAAATTGACCCAATCAATTTCCGATTACCATAGTACATAAAAATATGCACATAGTGTGTGTAGAGATGGTTGCTGTGACAACTTGACACCGATAAAATCCAGTATAACTAGACAGAGTTTTTGAAATTATTAGTGTCATAAACGTCAGTATATATATATATATTCAAATTTTTCAATAATCAGGTTTTTTATTAAAATAAACCACTCTGAAACGTATATGACGAAATCGTTGTTAATGTATTTTCTCGTTAAACTTTATCAAAGATAACTCTGTGCGTACAAGACCAATGACTATTATCCTGCGCACATACTCCCATAACAATGTTGCACCTGAAAATGTCCTCACTTCTGATTTTACAATTAAGGAATCATGTCCTTTCAGAAAAGTTATCCTTACTTACTTACTTACGCCTGTTAACCCCAATTGAGCATAGGCCACTGACTAGTATTCTCGAACCTACTCTGTTCTGGGCATAAGGTATCCTTATTTCTGTAAAATATTGCGCTCATTTCAGATCAACCTGATTAGGACTGTAAATTGGGGGCACAAACTAATTATTTCCAGAATATATATATATATATATATATGTATATATATATATATATATATGTATATATATATGACCAGAGTAATTCATCTAACTTACTTGAAAAAATAATATAATCGACCATATAAGACCTAAAACAATAGCTGGCTTCCCGTCGACCACATCAGCAGGATTGATATTTACAAGTTTTATCTATTAGGAAGGAAATATTTAATTGAAGAAAAAAAAGCATATAAACACTCTTTCACCTTGTAAATAAATAATATCATAAAACAAGGCAACTACATTGAAACGTTAGCAGTAATTTTTTTTTTAAAAAAGTACTACTTATTGACTTTCGTGCATGCAACTGCATTTCAAAAATAAGACATGTTTTAATTTATAAACGCTGATACATAATTCTAAATGGATCATGGTTACAACACAGTAAAAAAGAGTGACACAATAAGATAAAACATCTGTCTGAAGTTCTTTAATTTTCTCTATGATATTCACTAACTGAGATTAATCCTCGACGAATAAAAAAGTTCATATTGGTTGAATTAACATTCTAACAATATTTTCAATTAGAGTCATGGAGATCAGTGTTTTTACACATTTGAAATCATCAATCAGTAATAGTTAGACTACCATTGAAAACCTGGAAGCACTGGATGACCTTTTCGTCCTGGTATGGGACTCATCAGCAGTGCGCACCAATGGCTGCTGCAACTCGTAGGACTCGAACCCTAGACCTTCGGTATGTGCACGAACGCCTAAATTCTGGATCACTGTGCCAGCATCTGACAGTGTTAATGTCTAACTCTGATTGATTTTGCGTGACCTCACCCATTTGTCTTTGTTAGTTACTGCCTACACCCCACATCGCGGAACTTAATTTGTCACGTCTTCTCACTGTAACAATAAATTGCATAATATATTGCCAGAGGATTAAAACAAACGGAAATCAATCAACTTCACAAACTTACTTTACATGTTTTCTCTAAATAATCTAAAGCATTACGAACATTGCTAAGTTTATGAGCTCTTTGAATGACACGGGGATTTTCAATTTGCTAAATGAAAGAACAAGAAAAAAGATGACAAAAAGACAGTACACACAGTTCGATGGAAGCATCTTGTGAAATGAATTATTATCTCAAAGTAAACAATCATTATAGCAGTGATAAAAAATTTGGTTAGTATAGAATATGCTGAATAAAGGCTTATGTTTTTTTCGCAATAGAATGTGACAAATATTCTTGTAGTAAATAATTTCAACAAAACATTTATGGTATAGAATGAGATATGAAATTCTCAAAATATATGGATGATGTAAATTCTTCTTAACTAAGTACCGGTCTATGTACTTGACTTTGTAGTTAAAATCTAGTTGGATGGAGGTTTCTTTGATACAACTCGTATTCCGGAACTAAAATAGGCTTGACAAGGTTTGAACCTATGAACAACTTGATAGAAAGTCGAATTTCAATAGCTATCCTTTGTTGAATTAAAGGATGAGATCACTATCCAGCAACCGGTCAGTTGTAAATATCACTGAGTAATACAGGAGATCAGTAGCAGCTGTCTGAATAACTCAGAGCTAATGTCTGACACTGTAAAGCTGGATGATTTGAGATCGACTCTGTCAGAGAGTGAAAATTCTCTCAAGCCCACAAGTACATTTTGCTGATGAACGACAAACAGCATGAAACGTAGGCTCACATACGTTATCAAACAGCTTAGGCTGGTGGCCAAAATGCAACAGAATTTCATCAAAAGTAAAAAAAGACTTGAGCTGAATGACATTACTCACTGTTAAATGATCGATCAATTTACAGTTAGAAATTGTATACTATAAGTGTTTATTCCCTATATAATCCCATTTGTAAACTGCATTTTGACAAGTTAATGGCTCTAATATCTCTTACCATTTATATACTGAAGCTTACTTATCATTAAATGTATTCCTCAGTTCAATGTAAAAGATAATTGAGTTGTGCAATTACGGTGGTCTATAATTTTTGATGCGTTTTGTTGTGGACTTATATTTTATTTATAGGTCTAAATAATGAAAGTACTTTTTGGCCACACATCCAGTCTACTGTTATGTGGGATTTAAATTATGGAAACTTGATAATTTGTGTGAATGTCCAATCGCATCATGAACAGGATAGTACTTTTTGTACTAGGTACAAGTATACAATAAACACTATTCAAATCGATCCAAGTGGAAGCTTGCTGCAAATATTCAAGATTCTAATGATTGACATATTTTTATTTCTCTAGCTAAGTAAAGTAAGTTTTAATTAATTTATTGAACGTTTTACATTTTATTTCAGCTATCATTTTACTGTTGACTTCATCATCCTCAGTTGTCTTACCTTTTAATCGATTTTCATTCAATAACTAAATGAAAATCAATGGTTTTATGTTGATAGACAGTTTAAAGTTGCTTTTAACTTTTCTTATAATAGACTGAGTAGACTATTACAAATGACAACATGACATTTCACAGTTATGTGGTAAGTTTAAAGTAATTTTTCCCAAACTAATAGGGAGTATTTAGAGTATTGCTGTTAGTCTGTCTACTTATAAATTTCCAACACATTGTTTATTGATCTAGTATTGAGTAACATCGCTTCTAACGCAGTTTCATTTTATCCAACAGTCTAACTGAACTGCTAGAACATTCAAACTTTGCATAATTATCAAATCTAATAGCAGATAATAATACACTAGAAAGAAACGTGAACAAATCATATTTTCAAAGAAAATCAATGAACCTAATATATGATTACGCAAAGAATAATCATAGAAAGTTTCAAGTAGAAAATCTTTCAGTTACATCTGTAAGTTACGTAATGATTATCCATCTATAGATTTCTGATATTATGGCACAATAAAGTTAATCATTTTTTCACGACTCATTAGATCATATTTTTCTTAACATTATAAATTCTAAAACTTCGTCAGTTAGTGATATGAATTTATGTATATTGATCTAAGTTGTTATATTAAAATTAGATAAGCAAACGAAGGCAAAATAAACAAAATGAGAAGTAAGTATGAAAAGAGGAATAATATTTACGATTGATCATTGAGTAGTGATTAATACCATGTATGTCAAGCATAAAGGTAACTTTTCAAATTGTAAAGTTGGATGACACAGAGTCGAATCCCTCAAAGAATAACAATTTTCTCAAGATTACAGGTAAATCTTATTGACGAATGTCAAATGGCACGAGATTTAAGTGCATGGTTTCCTGTAGACTCCTACCTCCAACCACTCTCACATGGGAATAATATCAACCACACACACACTCTAATCTCAATGAGTTAAAATGATTACTTTGTTTTTAACATCAATAAGTATGCATAAAATATTCTCTCTCTTTCTATTTCCTAACTAAATTCATGACGTTATTTTGATTTTACCATTATCAACAGTAAGTAATAGTAAGCAGTTTTAGGACCAAATAGAAAACATAACGCAGAATCAACAACAATGTTTAACAATAATATTTTTTACATAGACCGGAAATATTACGACATAATGATACACAAAATGGCAATACTGCAAGATAAAAAAAAATCAAAATCACATGATACAAAGAGAAGTAAATAAGGAGAGAACCACTGTTAACCTTACAAAAATATTCTACTAAAATCAAAGTATCAAGTAAATGATAAGGAAAAGAAGAAACAGAATTTTATCCTATCTCCATTTAACAGAGTGAAATTTTCAAGGACTAATAAAAACGTTTTAAGGCGTTAACATCAACATATCATACAACAGTCTTCTACAGACTAGTGGTTTGAATCAGTGGTAAAATTTCAAAAAAAAGGAACAAGTAATGACATCATTGATAAGGTAGAACAACTCATTACAACTGATACTTGATCATTCGAATTTGACCAGTATTCAATTCTAAACAAACATGAACTTAGCTACAACTCAATCATAAGTTAATGTAAATGATTCATCAATCTTTTAGCAAGTTAGTTGTAACCCAATTGTCTCAATGGTAACATTCTTGATTGTGAAACAGGTCGATATAAGTCTGAGTCTCTTAGTTCCTTTATCGTGCTATAGGTGTACACACCTTGCTAATGAGTACCAACTAACAGGAAATCTAGATCAAAGGGTTTCATGCCGTTTGCCTCGAACCCAACACTGAAACAATCAGTTAGTTGGAAAGTTGGTAACATGAGATTAGTACTATAAATAGCACACTAATTAAACAATTGTCAAAATACTCATCATCAACAGTACACTAATTACTATAATGACATGAAAACGACAGTATATTGTAATGCGATTGATCACACAATCACTTCGTTTAGCTTTTAAGTGCTTTAATGTCAAGATTCTAGTAATTATGTGCACCCACTTACGTAAGAGCTCATTTAGGTATTGTATCTAAGCAATAAAACTATAATTTAATAAATATGCTGATAAACTTGATGCTTTCCAGACAATAAATAGCAAATTCGTGACTAGAAGTGTCAACTTTCCCTATTTTAATGTACGAACAAATCAATGCCATTTGGAACAGATATACTTGGAGAAGATATAAATATTTACCAAATATGTACACATAACCTTCAAACATTCATTGACACTACAAGCAAGTTAGTGAATGTCTTCTTTCACTCCTCTTCTCGTCTCCAAAATACTATGATCACTACACATGAATTTTGATCTCCACACATTTGTCCCTCGTAAGAACTTCTAGACAACACTACTCCGGATTCTACTTATTTGCCATCGTGTGAGAACCATCCGACACTATATGAAGAGCGATTAATGTGACTAGGAATTACTCGCTTTCCTAAAACAACTGCAGATGTTAATTAGTACATATTACTTTTCAGCTTTAATAGGACAAATTGTCTCGAAGGTCCTCACTAGAAAGTTAAAAAACTGCTTTTAAGTAAATTGAGGTTAGGATTCTGCTTTTCCCGTAGAACAAATAAGAACTTAGCGTCGAGATCAAATCAGGTAATATCAATTCATTTGGATAAAAAAAAAGTTAAATGACCAATTAAAAAAATCAACTGAAATCATCAGTTTCTTTTGTAAATATTATAGAGAAGTGGCTGAATTAATGAAGTACACAACTTCCAATTAGTATGCTACAAATGTGAACGCTGATGCATTTTACTTAGAGATTTAAAAACGTTAATTAGATCCATTGGCCATTTCATAAATAGTGTAGTTTAAAGCCAACTACATACACAAACTTGTACGTCATAACTAGATTGTAAATATGTATCATAGTGTATGACGAAAAAGAAAATCATCTCATGAGTAAATAAACAGAATATTCTATTTTAAAATATTCACTAATATTTACCCCATTGAAAATTATTAACTCAACATATATTTCAAAAAATAAATACATTCATTTCATCATAATAAAAAAATCAAATAATTGTAGCGTAATAATATGCATATACCCGTAACAAATCAAAAATACACAAAACTGATCTGGGAAAAAAAATCTAGATAGAGAGAGTGAGAAACATAACTTTTATGAGTCATTTGACAGAAGAAAAATGCAGAACAGGGCGTTACCTAAGAGGTGACAACAACAACAACAACAACCCTAACCCAACCACAGCTGTAACAGCAGCAGCAACAGCAAATACAACCAATGCATTACTGATCAATCAATAAATTAATGCAAATGAATTAGTTTTCTTCCAAATAAATTGAAACCCAACAAAAACTATTCAATTTACATACAACACACCGTCACATATACACACACACACATAGTTGAGTATCGCGTACAATGAAAAAAAATGTTAAGTTGTTAGTTGGATTAGGCAGATACATAGATAGATAGATAGAGATGTATACATCTCTATGAAAAAAAACAACCTAAACAAATAACATCATTTAGTATTGATCAGTAATTACTTTTTTTTTCCCTAAGAAAAAAAAATATACAACGCAACATTGATTGGAGGTACAAAACGAGAGAACGACTGGGCTACAGTAATGCCAATCTAATCATTATGAAGCATATAAGATTAATGATTGCGATGATGATGTCAGCAGGGTAGTTCAATTAAAATTTTCTAAATTCAAATCATCATTCACAATATATACACTTTAAGTGTAATTTTTATGATACTACTCATTACTATTAGTAGTAATATGCAATGAAATTTAATTAAAATTATTACAACAAAAAGAGCATGAAATGTATGCGGGCAAATCAAAATAAATTAACAACTGAAAAAAAAAAATTAAATTGCGGTAAAAAGATATTTTTTTGTCAACAAAAAAAAAAGAATACAGTTTACAAAATTTAAACAATACGTGTACCCCTAATTTTTTAAAAATAAAAATATATACATATATTTATAAATGTTTAATTGTTTGAATATGATTAACAATGCATAAACACTTCTTTGGATGAATAAATAGTCACGGTCATCAAATGATAATAATATTTACATTGTCAATACTTATTTAGCTATATAAATAGTAAATGAAAAAAGTAATGACATGCATATCTGCAATGTACAAATTGTTTTTAAATAGATGATTGGTGAAAAAAAAATAATATTATCATAAAATAACTATAAATGAATAGAGAAGAATGAGTTTTCTGGATAATAAAATTTACGAAAACAATCGTTGCTTGATTTTTGTAAGGTAGATAGAATATGGCTAGCAGTGGAATTCAGCATGTGCATTTCATTCTACCTGGTACTCGTCAGCTGGATGTATTCGCCTCTCACTTTTGATCATCACTCCGAGAATGGTTGAATTTCGGTTGAAATATCAACAACGGGACAATTTAAACCATTTCAAATTGAATTAATTGGATATTAGAGTTGTATTAGATCAATTTTAGTAAGACTACTGGTTTATTGGTTAAGAAACTAACTGCATAGAAATGATATGTTCAACACTAGAACATAAAACATATGTACCTTATTGTTGAGCATATTGACATCAGTATTTACTCAATAGAGATAATATTAGTTACTGCTTGGGATGTTAGATCCCCAGAACTCGCTTGATAAATATCTTTATTTTGGATTTATTTCATGGACCGATCAGTCGCCCTTGAGATCACATTTCCCACCAGGAAAATCTTTGGCTGCGATTGTTTACTGTGTCATTTTAATGTACTATTTTTGTGACTGTCCCAAGGATGTCTCTATGGAGTATAAATAAACGCGATTTGAGTGTTTGGATTGATTGTGCGCTGGCTGGGTATTTGTAGAATACACTTTCTACTCTATATCAAGACTTCTTGCTGGAACAACTGGGACAATCGGATCACTGTAGCCTACCTGGACGCTGCTTCATTGTTTTGTTCGCATTATTCGACTAAGGTGAACTCGTAATAGTTTAAGCATATTTAGAGACGAGTGTGACAGTTACGGAGAAAAGAACTAAATAAATAATGTAAGATAAACTGAATACACCTTAACTATTCTGAATGTACGTAGGTATGTAGGTTATTTATCAGTTGTTGGTGTTCAAATACTTAAACATTAACTACATTACTTGTGCTAGATTCAAGGAAAATACCAATCTTCAAACCGAAGTGGCGCTTCAAACCCGTGATCAACTGATTCAAGGTCAAATGATATATAAACACTGAGTCATCACTCTATACGTATATATTTGTAAAATTTTTTTCTTTTTTGATACAATGATCATTGAATTCGACTGATTTAAAGTTATTGAAATAAGAACATCCTAGATAGATGGATACATAATCAATAAAACTAATTTCAAACTAATAAAAAATCACTAATGAATCTGAGTTAATTCGTATTTTCAGTGCCTACGTCCAGATACGTTGTACAACGGAATTAGATGTAACACAAATAGGAATCAATAAATAGATGAATTCACTGAGAAATAAGTCGTCCTTAATGCAATTTAAGAATTCACTATTAGCCGAGTTTTGCTGTTCCGTATAACTAACTGTTTGTAAATATTACTTTAATTATATCGTACATATATTTCACGATATGGAATAAGTGAGTTAAAAATGAAGAAAAGATGAGACTTTCAAAATCAGCAAGAAGAGGAAGACATAAATACTTATATTTACAACGTTGTTATTCTTATCTCAACAGAGTATAAAAATTTTAATTTTCCTACAAACTCTTGATTTACATACTTAATGTATTCACTTCTTGAATAACAATATAGGTCAATACAGTTTCAAAGTTACGTACAATTACAAATTTCGCAGTACAAAGCTAAAGAAGTAAACAAAAGAATGATCGATAATGTTGTGATAAAAAAAGAGGTTAGTCAAACATCATGAACATAGAAAAATTAGGTGACAATCATCATGAATGAACTTGTTCAAATGAGAAAGCAATTGAAAACCATAGAACAATGAACAACTTTTAAGTCCTAGTATGAAGCACCAGTTTTGACCTAGTTAGGCATTGAACTCATAACCCTCAAGTTTAAAGTGTATTTAAATGGTGCTCCTAAATGTTGTCTATTCGTGATATAAAAAAAACCACCTATAATCATACTAATCTTTATAAAATTTTCAAGGAAAATATTCAAGAAATATTTATTCATCCAAGTTGATTAATGGGGAAAAGGATCTTAGAATGATGGCTATTGGCTACAGCTCTTCAGTTTATTAGCGATAACACTTTAAAACTACTTCATTACAATGATAACTCATGAACTGTAATTAGATCAGTCTTAACGGAGATAAGTTGAGGCCTAAATGACTCGGTCATAACGTCTCAAGATGTAAAACTTACTGGTCCGCGTCCAAATCGACTAAATAGTTCCAGTTACCCTAAGATTTCCGTTTTGATTTGTTGGCTACAGAGTTTTCTGTGGATTACCAAAAACTGCCTAACATCAAAACATGTTATACGAAGTACTGAATAACTTAAACTAGTGGCCTTATTTCAGTGTTTGATCAACAGGACTCGATCACTACTAGTGTCTAGACAAACAAAGGTATCGCCTTCTACTCAGAGATCAATTCATTCTGTCGGCTTTTAGTTACAATTTGTTCATATACAAAATTTGATGATACTACTTGAAGTGACCAAGAAAATAAGGCAGAGTGGGTGTGTTTGAATTTCGTACTTATTGACTGATAAAAAAACTGAGTGTTTTCAAGAAAAATATTAACTCCTTTCTCTATTGAGTTATGATATATATATATATATATATATATATATATATATATATATATATATATATATATAAACTTGTTAATTCCGATAACATAAAACATTGAACTAATCTGATTTACAATTAATTATAGATATATCTATTGAATATACAAAAAAAATACTACTCAAATAACCTTACCAATTTTTCTCCTGATAATACTTCAAGTAGATGAATAAGAATAATTCCATCTCCAATATCTTTGAAAAGATCATCAATATGCATTGGATCAGGTAGCTAAATAAATTGGCAAAAATTTAAGCAAATACATAATACACTAGAAAATATTTCGACTATTTTTTTCATAATAATAATAATAATTTATTCTCAATGAATATATAAGTTAACAGAGTCAAGCCAATTAACATACAATGAATGATGGTAGAGATAATGGATATTTCTTATTCTGATAAATTGGCTTAAGCAGTTAATTCGAAAAAAACATGATTTAATAAGTACTTTCATGACACATGATTTCATCGCCTATTTTCAATAATTAAGTGATAAACTACACAGCGTTTGCAGGTATCTTCGGAATGTCAAAAGAACAAGTATCAGTTAGAAAATGATCGTTATGTAACGATAAGATGCATGTTGTGATGTAATATTAGGGTTTAATGTAATTTATGGGGTCAATACACTGTCGAATTCATTAAAGTGACATACTGAACGTCAACTGAACTCAAAAAACTCCAAACTACTCACAAGGTTGATTCATTATTATTTTTCATCATACAGATTGTTGTTTATCACTTAAATCATGAATCGATCATTGTTAGACCATCATTAGAAACATAGAAGCACTGAATAGCCATTTTGTCCTGATATGGGACTGATCAGCAGTGTGCATCCACAACTCCTCCTACTCTACATAATTATTTACAAATAGTAAATAATCATCCCACAACAAATAACAATCGACTTACCTTGCAAAAATGCTTAAGTTTAAAGTGGTTAATTCAGTAATGATAACAGGAATAACAACAGTCAACTCTGAGTTCAGACAAGCATAAAAGTGACCGGCTCAAAATGGTCACACATATAAACAGTGTGTCAAGTGATTAGAGAGGAATGAAAGATGACAGCATAATATCGTGAGTTGATTTCAGTTACACATTAACACCGTTGTATGATGGCCGTCTCAGTTGTTTACAGGTGCGTGTGAGTGAGGTTCCTGGGTTTAACATTTACATGTGAGATTGTAGATGTTCATTATTGAGGAGACCTATACCTGAACGAAACGTTTTTTTCCAAATCTTTCCAGTTTTTAATAATTGTTTAACTTTGGTTAGTTTGTGATTTTATCGAAATTCAACAACCTCCACGATCTATTCTGATAAGATTTAATTCATTTTAAAAATAATTTGATTATTTCCGAAACATACACACTTGTTCATTACCAAATCATTAGTCATTGTGTAATAAACAAATGTAAACAATGAGACACCTCACTTTGAATCATCAGTATCTGTATATGTGTGGATGAAAAGATGGTGACGGGTTTGGTTTTTCATCGCCTTGATTAAAAGTAATTTCAGTTATGTAATCATTCCACATAATGTTTTGAAGAACACTTATCAGTCAGATATACTTATTCAATTAGTTCATTTAAATGAACTGTGAAATTCATATGACATTATTCTAAGTACCTTCAATAGTTCATTTTTAATTTTTGTTGTATGAATAGAAATGTATACATTTGAGATCTTTATAACTAATCATTTGTTTACCGAGTATATAATAGTCTAACGATCATAAATTCTTAACATAAAACTGCAAAAATGATGGAGGTATGTGATCACGACTTCATGCAAAAGTTCATCCTCTTTGTATATCGACTGGTCAACCTCTTTCGCTAAATTTTACATCATACTATAGTTATAAAACCAATGAAAACTAAGAATCACTGAACAGCTGTTTCATCCTAATATACCACTCCGAAGAGGCAGGCACCAACAATCACATTTGGAGTTGAACAAAGCACCTTTTTATCTAACGGTGAGCACTTAATTTTAGAATGAACAAGTTGGCGTTGGATGGTTTACATTTTTTAACTCCAATCATTTTGTGAAAATGAGCAACCATTGGTGGATTAATACTCCGCACCCAGTATGTCTGAAATTTAATAATCATAGCCTCCCATAGGAATTCTGAGAATCATATCTCAAAATTAGTCACTAATGAATACATAATTAATATTGTAGGTAAGTTTGTGAAGATTGTTGAATTTTATAATATATATGTTAAGTTCGTCACTAGGTACGCTTGAAGCTCTTACGAGTTTACCTTAGTCGATAAACGCGAACTAGACAATTACCAGCGACCAGGTAGTCTACCTTGATCCCGGAACTGAAAAACAGAAGTCTTGATAAGCGTAGAAGTATGTTCTACAAACGCTCAGCAAGCACAACACAATCAAACACACAACTCTCGTTTATTTACACATAATAGAAATGTCACGAAAATAGCACACTAAAATACACAGAAGCCAATCACATCCAAAGATTTCCCTGGTGGGAAATGAAATGTCAAGGTCAACTGATCAGCCCATGCTCGCGAACGTGAAATCCAAAATAAAGACATTTATCAAGCGAGTTCTGGGGATCTAACATCCCCAACAATATACATCGAACTGATATTAGTCAGTCAACTACTAGAGATTAAGAAGCTTTGCGTAGCTGTTTCATCCTAGTTTTAGACACTTGAGATCTAACTTAAAAGCTTATAATATTGATGTGAATGATAAAACTTTCAATTATTGAGTTGGTTTTGAATAATTTAAAATTGTTAAGTTCATAAATTTACAATACTGAACAAAACAGAGTATGTGAAAGCTTAAATTATTTTTACTTAAGCTTTCAAAATGAACTTGTGATAAAATCATCTCAATTAAGCATGCACTAATTTAGGGTTGTTTTAAAGCTGTTTAGTTACAAATTCATACGGTTTTTAAAACATTTCACTAACTTGAATATACTGTAATGCTAGAGTGAATTTTTTAAAATTATATATATATATATATATATAAAGATAACTAGTAGAGGTGGATAGTGGCTAGTAGTGGAATCAAGGATGCATATTTCGTCCTGTTTGAGACTCGTTAGGTGAATGTGTCTACATTTCAAAGTTGATATTCACTCCGAGTCATAAATAGGACGAAACGCCTCTGCTTGTAACCAAAAGGTAACATCAAAACAATCGCCGCAAGAAGCGCATTAGTCAAAGAGATTGATCAGCTGCAGTACAAAGCATCAGTGGAAAGATTCAAACAACCAATACAAATGAATAAATAGATAACTGTTCAATAATCTAATTTAGAAAATATTAAAATTTATGTCAAAGAAGAGCAATAGGCATCATGGGATGAATTGGATTCATTACAGTTCGTGTACTCTCATTTACATACCGATTGACTGGTAATGATAATCAAAATATTTTACAATGTAGTTATGTTTGTAACATGTATAAAGTCATTTAGTTCACTAGCAAACCTAGCAAACTAATATACTCTTATATCAGTAATCTTCTATATACACTTTACCGAAAGAACATATAAAAGTCAGAAGTAAACTGAAGAGAAATAATCAAATAGACCTATTAACAACTGGATAATGGATTCTGTGTAGTTACTGTGAATAAACATGAATATCTTTCAAAAATGCTTCAGTTTTAAAATGATGTTAAACGCTTCAACATGGATAAACAGTACGAAGACATGATTCAGTAAACTAAGATTAATCAGATTTTAGACCAGCTTCAGATAAAGAAATTAGTGGATGAATTACCTTGCAATGGTCTAAACCTAAGATCCTTACAAAATCGCTAACTCTCTGTAGTTCATCTGAACTCATCACATTACAAACTCGCTCAGTGACTCAGTCAGTTGATAGAGACTATAGGGAAAGAACTACCTACATACAGTTTGAAAGAAAGTTTTGATTTGTAGCTACAAATTTTCCTCACCATCTCACAGTTTTATTTTAGTAAATAAAACTGATGGCAGCAATTTAAATAAAAATTAAATAGTTTCTTCTGATGTGGAGTCTCTACTTCCTAATGTTCTACTAGAAGACACCACTGACATTATATACAGCCATGCTGACAAAACTGATTTGACGAAAAACAAACCAAGAGGATTTATAAGGAAATAAATCCAACATTTCGCCATGTATTCCACTTTGAGAAGAACAACCAAATACTAAGGACACGAAGTTCAACGAAGTAGTCACTTTTCTAAGAACTTACTGTCAAACTGTACATATATATATATATATATATATATATATATATATATCAGTTCGCGATTGTGCGCAACCTTTCAGATGTTATAAGCTAACCTTGTTACGGCATGTATAAAAATCAGGTGATTACTAAGTAATGAGCAGTGTTATGTATATCAAGTCCTTCCATGAAGATCACCGGTGCTCCTTGCTGGCAAATATCCAAAAGCACAAAACCTATGTCTAGTGTCGCTCCCAGCCGTCCCCAACCATCTTACATTAATGAACTAAGTGCATTTCTTCAAAGTAATGATAACGGAAATTAAGGCGAGTGTCATTTTCTGTCTGTCGTAAGACATTTTGGTCATAGTAATATTTATTTTTTAACACCCGGCTTATCGATGGTAATCAGATTATGATCGACAACGAACAAGAAATTATTGAAAGAAACCTAATCGAAAACGATTATTTCAGGAAGTTTGTAATTAGGAACTTTCAGTTCACAAGTTACAGCAAGCCACTGTATCTAAAGTGAATCTCTCTGTTCAAAGGGGTACTCTTAAGGTACAGAATGAGCATCAGCTTGGGAGTAGCATTGTACTAGCCACTAGCATCATAAGCATATATACAATGCAAAAGGCTACTCAGAGATACCAACTTAGATGATAGACCACCTCTGGTTAACTTCAGTTGTGTCTACCTTGTCATCTGTACCTACAGTAGTAAGTGCGTTGTGGGCATGAAGATGATATTGTCTGAAAGAATCTCGAAATATATATCAAAAATTTCGATCTTCAGTAGTTCCAAACTATGTAGTAGTCCCATAGGAAGACATATAACATACACTGGTCATTGAGTAAACCTTTAAACTGAATTCCAAGTTATTAATAGACAGAATAATGGCAGACTTCTACATTGTGGAAAGACAGTGTATGTATATGGAAATAATATGAATTCTATTGATTTTACAGTGGTGTTCTCACTTGGAAAAGTTTGACATGAAACGATGAACCGTTAGAACCTTTATTCTGAGTAATAGTATTTCTGTGCTACTAACTCTAAAAATTACTACCACCATTGTTTTATCTCCTCTGGGAACCGCTTGGCAGAGAGTGCTAATAACCCCAGATACAGAAACAAGTATCCAGTCAATATCCAATGTTTCAAAATTTTAAATCCAGTCAAAAAGAAACTGAATCGGATCCTCTAGGCTTTCACTGATTTTATAAATGGTATCAATCCCCATTAAGAACAACCTTTAGAAATTTTTATAAAATTATTTAATTTAATAATTTTTTATTTCAGTTTGTTTGCTCCATTTAAGATGAATATGTTAAGCACTAGAAAATAGCTTTCATTATAAAATGTTATTGGCTGATTGTAATTTAAATGTTTTCTTGTTAAATGTATGGAGATTTGTGGAGACGAAATGATCTTGCCTAAATCATCAGTGAAAACCTGAAAGCTTTGGAAAAAACTTTTCAAGGTATGGGTCACCTCAGTAGTATACATCTACAATCTTACATCTAAATGTTAAACCCAGGACCATTTTGAACTGGTCATTTTTATGCTTATCTAAACTCAGAGTTGACTGTTGTTATTCTTGTTGTTATCACTGAGTTAATCATGCTAAGCAGGGACGTTTCTGCAATGTAAGTTGATTATAATTTGTTGTGGAACGATTATTTTTTATTTGTAAATAATTATGTAGAGTAGGAGGAGTTGTGGATGCGCACTGTTAATCAGTCTCATATCAGGACGAAACGGTCTTCCAGTGCTTTAACGTTTCTAATGGTGGTCTAACAATGATCGATTGATGATTTCAGTGATAAACTGCATTCTGTATGATGATTAATAATTATGCATCAGTAGTGTGAGAACTGTGGAGTATTTTGAGTTCAGTTGACGTTCAGTATGTTATCGCAATGAATTCGACAGTGTATCCAGCTCAAAAATTACATTAAACCCTAATAATACATCACTACATCCATCAACGCATCGCACATTTACACAGTAGTTTCATTTAATAACAAATTGTAAAAATTTATTGAACGACTTTAGAAAGTTTTAATTTTTAAAAAAGAAAACTGCTGGAAATTTCAAAACAACAAAAATCTATACAAATTTACCTTTTGCATATGTGCATTGATCCAATTAGTAAAAGTTTTCTTCTGTACACGTTGTTGTTCATCTATGAATGCAAATAAATATTGTACAGTTAGGAACTAATCATTATGTTAAGATAGTAGACACTGTGTTATAACATAAATTTTTCATATATTTACTGTATTAATTAAACTTTCTAATAAATTAATATATCATCACTTATACAATTGTAGTAGTGGTCTTCGTCCGACTGAAATCACAATCTCCAAACCTACAGGATAATTTTATTTGGTCGGTTATAAATGACTATTTTGAAATTACTGATAAATCTATTAGCCCGATACTTTCGAGACATCATTACCAATGACGACAGAAATCTTTAGCGAAACAAGAGATGTGTTATTTTCAGGGTTCACCATTTTAGCCTTTTTCCTTTCATTGTGAAGTTGTATCGCTGGAGATATTGGTTGTCTGAATAGGACACTTTGTTACTATCATACTTCAGCAGTTGTTGGTACGACCTGGTCGTTAAGCCTCGATTGTAAGACGACACTAGTAATCTATGTGAAATATCAAATAAGGTTCTTCGTTTATACTTCATGATTTTCAACTTTAAACATAAACAATTATGGTTAATTATTGTTTAAACTTAAAATTATCATTTTATTCTCATTCTTTATTCATAATCGATATCCGGCTAAACAATTTTTTGAAATTAGCGATATGTAGTAATTGACCAACCTATGATTAGATCAGTAAAAAAACTATATTTTGAATTAAAAAATAAATGAATATTTACTATGAATACAATTATAATGTGAATGTCAGCAAAATGGAATCCAGTTCTTCTACTAAAATTGAGAATATAAGGTTTTCATTGCAGTATTTGTTTTATGTAAGCATCAATACTGGCACATAATGGTACCAAAATATATGTGTGCCACACAATAAAAATGCGATTGTAAAGAGATAGAGAAAAGACAGTGAGTGTATCAGAGTGAAGAGACGTAATGGGAGAAGCAATTCTTTTAAGAGATATACAACCAGAAAGGATCTTTTTAGTTGAAGAATTTCCTCTCACTTATATGAAGAAAGTAAAACGAAGTGAACAAAGGACAGCTATTTGTTTCTATTCGGAGTCATGTCTAGTAGCATCTTAAGCCACTAAGTTGCACTATTTCCGAGACCACAATTAGAGAGTCGTGAAGGATCAATATATGCCGGTTGAGTACAGCCTCCTTTCCTATCAGGAGATCATGTCCTACAGTGACGACGTCACTGCTCTTTCCTAACCAGTCTTAGTTTCGGAAAATGATGGACGATGTGGAATCGTCTGTGAAAACATCCGTAGTACATGTTCGAGCCACCGAAGTCGGCTATTCAAGGTGGTGACACCAGCTGAATTATAGTCGATGTGCTCTAAACCTCCTGATTACTAGTATGGCGCAGCCATTGCATGTCACCAACCCTTTTGAGACAGCGATAATCGAACGCAGAGAGTTAGTTAACTTGGAGAAGCCAGGTTTTATAAGCACAGAGCAAAACTGCTCTTACCGACGCGTTGCAGATCCGACCTTTTACAGCCACACAAGTATTACAAATGCTCCACAGGTGGTCCGAATCGGCAAGTCTCTCTAAATTTCACTCATACCACTACCACTTAGAAAGCTACTCAGAAATACAAAATTTCAACCCCTTCTATCTGTTAACTACCAAAAGTGAGTGCAGGTTTAGGATCCAGTCAGTCTTGTGAAAGTACTTTGCATCTACTGGAGCATAGTCTATGATATACCTATGAACACTGACATTCAGCTAAGTGACGATTACATGGCTGGGGTATCGTCACCCTTGACTGTGCCTTGATACACCAAGAGTATTCTCAAAGAGTAGTCAACGCTTCAGGTGTTGTGTTTTCTGGACTAAATGGTTTAATTGTGGTTTCATTGTCTTTCTAGCTATCAGCAGCATATGATTCAAAGAAAGTACTAAGCATATTCAAAATACAGATTTCCATTTCCGCCAAAAATTAGTGCACTAAGCACAAATTGCTCAACATAAATGTTTCTAAATTTTAGAATCTTTAGAACTAAATGGGGGCAATTTTACTTTAGCTCTTAATGTAATACACGGGTTTTGGAGTTCCCGTGATAATGAACAGAGTTAACATGACTATTATGAAGGATTGTTCAGATTGATTGGATAGTTAGTGAGGGTAGTAGGATTTAGTAATTAATGAAAGCTTGGAGTTATCAACATTTGTCTGTTACAGACATGTCTAATGTAGTACAACTTGATATCCCATATGAAAAACAAATCTATTAGGAATTACAGTTTGAAACATAATCTTTCATAGATAACGAAAACCCACTAAACTAATAGAAAAACAATCGAAATAGGCTGTTACTCTACTTTCAGTAAACTCAAGCCCGATTTGATTGTTCTTAATTACGACATGTACTAGTTGCCATACCACATAAGCACAGAGAAGCAAATGTCAATTCAAATCCCATAGTGGTAGAGATAGGAGAAGAATTACTGCTAATGGAAAAGATTAGGATTTGAAGATAATATTCAAGAAGTATAATTCAGTGAGCTAAGTTTAGAAAGACAAAGGTAGAGGTGTTGATGAATCCAGAAGATTAGGATTTGAGAGAACAGAAAGAGTGGATGCACTTGCGCCATTGCAAACGATTCTGAGCCATGTCGTTCGAGGTCTTTGACCATTGGTGACTTTCGTCTCGCGGACCCCAACCACGTAGCGTACATCTACCAACATGACTCAACCCACTTGTCAGTGATTTCATGGATTTGTGCCATGTTTTGGTTTGGCCGCCGCATCGGACATAGCCTCTCATCATCACATCTTTTTAAGGATAACCCAAGAGAAGAAAGTAATTCACACTTCCCTAGAGAAAATCATATTAGTATAGAAACATTCGAGAATCCTTCAAATATCAATGATAATTCACTAGTCAACCAATCGCATTGTCCTGCTTATCACAAGGATTCCACTGAAGCAGAACAATTTTCAAAAACTCCCTATCTGAAATGAAATACTATTAAGATTTATTAAGCCAAACTACACAATATATATATGATAAGGAGGATACATATTAACCTTGTTGGTAGATCACTGTTACCAAATGGTAAATTTCACTTTAAGAGAATATACGATGAAAATTTTCAATACAACATCAAAACTCACTGAGGACATTAGACTTAACATTATTTCTTGATGGTTTCTGTTCAACAGCTTTTTTCATCCTCCCTAACAGAGAGGAGGACCAATCAATAAATAATCCTCTGAATTCAAATTCAACCGATTAATTACAAGTTTTGTCAACATTATTAAAACATGATAAATCCATTAATCTGGGCATAATGGTATAATGATTTGCAATTTTCAATATGATGATTATACAAAACTCATAAGGAAATGATAAATGACAAATAAGTTTATTGCATAAAATACATCCACTATTTATCCTACTGAACCCCATTCCACATTAAGCAATTGTAATTTCATTGAGAATCTCAGAAAAAAAATTCAGTCGGTAAATTTTATAAAAGTTATTATGAACAAATAAATAGAAGCAAAAGTCACGTATATGTATGAGAAAAAAAATGTATATGTTGAAGGTTATTTCCAGACCAATGAAATGTTAAGTAAGAAATATATATATATATGTAACCGTTTCTTAAGGCCTGTTGCTTTTCAAATTACTCCAATAGGCAAAAAGTAATCATGATTCTGATTGGCTATCATTGATGCATTAGTGATATGATGTTATTGAGAATTTCCAATGAGTGGATTATTGAGAATTTTTCAACTACTTAGATTTATGGTTTGAAAAAAAATAACCAACAGAATATAAATATGAGGAAAACAAGTAAATGATTGACTCTTTACTCATGTGATTGCACATAATTCCCAAGGTATCCTACATGACAGAGGTTTCGTGATAGTAGATAGTATCTATAGTCCTGGAGAAACTGAGACTTTACTTGAGGTTCAGACCAGTTTAGTTATTCAAGCCAAAACTAACTGCTTGTCTGAAAGATATTTGCACTAATATATCACTTGATCACTTGTCAATAATTAAAGTTGTATTAAAAACGGTCCCTTTAGTAAAACTTTGATAGGACAATAAAAAGACGCAATTGATCTGAAAAATGTGATGCATTTGCGCCATATATTTCGAACAATCTGGTCACACATTTACATTTGTCAAGGCATTTTATGTGACAATTAATAACAGGTCAATTCAATGAAGGTTCAAATAGGTATAATGTGATAATTCTAATGAAGGCCAGAGAAAATTAACAAAATATCGAAAGAATAAGAAGGGGTAGGAAAATGAAACATTACCCTAGGCCATAAAATGCCTTAACAATTTAATTGACCTTTTATTCATTGCCTATAAAATGCCCTGACAAATATATATGTGACTGGACTGTTCGAAATGTATTGCGCAATTACATCACATTTTTCAGATCAGTGGCGTCTTCTTACTGATTCTATCAAAATGTTGCATTTGTCAAGCCATCATAGTATTGCTCGATTTGTAGTTATCCCGACAGTAAGTCACAGTACAACCTAATTGACATAATGTTACGGTCTGAGCTACAGATAAATAGGCTTCTTAAACTGTAAATGTCGAACCCAAAAAACCGTATGCAAATCATAAGTATATATATATATATATATATATATATATATATATATATATATATATATATATATATATATCCTTTTGACCTTTGTAAGAACATATGAGCTGATACCTTGAATAAATGCGTAGTTGGATTCCTCTAATATGATATGTTGTTTATCATTTCGCGTTTACAGTTTGGTCTAGCAATGGCATGTGTGTGCAGACAAGTGATATCTAGACCCACCCAGCTTATTACAGAATTTAATCTGGACTTTATTGATCATAAGTTTAATAATGTTAAATAAGGAATTAGAAGTAATGACAAGAGTTCATACAAAATGATACCCACTTTTAATACAAACAAAATTTGTGACCAAAGTTTAAAATTACTGGCTATTTTAAAGATTTTTCAATTAGAGTTATGGAGATCAGTGTTTTAACACAAGAAAATCATCAATCAATCACTTTTAGACCACCATTAGAAACCTAGAAGCACCGGATGGCCGTTTCCTCCCGTTATGGGATTCATCGACAGTGCGTATCTACGACTCCTGCAACTCGCAGGATTCCAACCCAGGAGCTCCGGTCTTGCACCCGAACGCCTAACCTCTGGACCAATGGGCCGGCATCCATAGGTGTTAATGTCTAATTCTGATTGATCTAGAGATTTTCGCGACCTCACTCATTTGTCTTCGGTAGCTGCTGCCTACGCCCGACAGGTTCGAACCACACTGGTCACGTCTTTTCACTAGAACTCCGAGAATCTCCTCATGAAGATTTGTAAAACTGGAAGTTACATTTCATTTTACCTAAATGATAAGAGTATATACTGGGAATGTTAAATTCATGCTGAAACTGCAAAAATGAAACGTCAGAAGAACGTATGTACAAGTTCCTAACCAATACGCAATCGGGTTTCAAGCAAATAAGGTTGAGAAGAAAAACAACGATAAGTTGATTAGTCACGTAAAACTGCTACTCAAAAAGAAACTCACAATCATTTACATACAGACGAGTAATACGATGCTGCAAATCAAAGTTATTTTATGAAAAATGCCAGTAGTTTTTCTCATAACTTACTTCATCATACTCTTCATAAGTTTATCAAACCTGGCATGTTCATGACAGAAAACTGTGAATACCTACAGATGTTTGAGATGTAGTATAAGACTCACTCAATAGACGAAGAAATGACAAAAGTGTTGGATTCAACACTTATTCAGCATCTAAACAGTTACGAATCACCTTACCTCTAGGGTATACTAACACTTAACGTGGACCGATTCAAGTGTCTTCGCTAAGCTGTTTCTTTTTCCTTATCCGTTAAAGTGATTGGTAGTCACAGATCAGTTATTCTGATACAATGAATAACAGGAATAACCAAACATGGATGGATCGAAGCACTAGAAAAGTGTCACTTTTACGAATGATAATATGCTTTAAGAGTATTCTAGTAATATTGTCCAAAATTTCGGTGTTCACATGCCATTAATATATTACAATAGAGGAATAATATTCTTATCAAAACTAAAGCTTGTGGAAAGAAAATAACATTTCTACAATTTTGAACTAAGGTAAAATGTTTTAGACACAGTTGGATAGTGAATAACAGCTGAATTCAGAATGCGCGTTTCGCTCCATTTTGGGCTTGTCAGTTGAATGCAGCTATAGGGTTTTGATGCTTACACTGGGTCTAGAGTCCAGTACCTTTATCCGTTAAACTATTAGGTACAGATACCCACTAGATTTTGCAACACACTTTCTGGATACCAACGTTAGCCACTATCTAACTCTGCCTAATAATGCTTTCGCGTAAATGACAGTATGGATGCGATCCGCCGAGGAAGTAAATATACCAAACGAAACTGATTAATCAATCTTTGACGTCAACAGAAAGACTCAACACAACACTGACAAGTAAAAAAATCAATTTAATCGTTTATAGATTTTCTGTCAGGCAGTAGTAACGAAGGCAAAATCCAAAAGATAGAATTGCAAACATTGAAACATATAAAACTTGTCTGTTTTAAGCAGTTTTAATGAATGACAGCAGTGGGTAACACTTGTTTAAAAAAACACATCAGTTTCCTGTTTTTACATATAATAAACTTGTCGTCCTAAACGATCTGTACGAGGAGTATTTGTCATAAAAATCAATACAGAGTCGATTAGAATTAGCAAAAATGAGCTCTAATCACTGGATTATATTCAACAATCTTTAACTCGCACTGATGATCAATAATCAAACAGTATTCAAAACAAACAACTTAGTTAATTCAATAGAATATTACTCAAATGATAACTTGAATGAAATTAAGAAACGCTGAATTTGGAAAAATCATACTTGACTCAAATGTTAGTCACAAATATAAGTATAAACCTGTTTTAAGGTTCAATAGTCAGTGTTGAGTTTTATCGAAACAACACAAAAGAATGTTCAAAAGCTGCTAATTACGATCAGCTTTTTTTCAATAGAGCTATACACACTATTTAAGGATTACAGAGGATTAGAGGTAAATATGAAAACTGTTTAAATATGATTTGTAAACATATTCATGAAAGATCCTCTGCTTGAAATTTTATTCACTGTTGCATATTGTTATAACTAACAGT
>OX103972.1:31498367-31889260 GCA_944470395.2 Schistosoma turkestanicum
GTTAAACGAAACCAATTAGCTGGTGATTATAATAGTTCAAGAGAATTTTAGACTCGCCTCACTTCTGTTATGTTGATGTCATACTATAATCATCTAAGAGTAATGCAATGCCTTTCAGTTAGCTAAATTAATCATAATCATGATTATTAATCACAAAATTATCATGCAGTTTATTGTTTAAGTTGAACGATACTGATTAGTTCTGATAGGCTGTGATCTAATTGGTAATGTTCATTCAACAAAAGATCAATAATTTCCGTAATTCTTTGGTTCAGCCTCCTTTTCCTCCTTACGTCTAAAAAATAATTTACAAATAATCATCGAACAGATTTTAAAAAAAGTGTTTTTACACTCACTTTTAATAGATGCAATGATATGACTAATATCATCAGTTATCAACTCACTAAAAGTACTATGATTAGTAACTATATTACAATTATTATCATGATCAAAATCATTGTGAAAATGAATACTACTTTGATTAAAATCTTCATAAGTAGTATCTAGTTCATAATGAGAAGAATTCCATTGTTGATGATGATTGGAATTTTGACAGTGAATAGATTTAGAATATTTTGAAAGTTTTGAGCTGAAATTAAATTTATGATTTATTGTGATATTATTTAGTTCATCATATTCCATTAGGAAATCTTTTTGAATTAATTTATCAGTAGTATAATCGAAATCGTATGAAATTAATTGTTGATTAGATATGTCTAATGTTTCAGTGTTGTATTCAGTTAAGTTTTCATTTTCTTGTCTACTATCATTATTGTTAATATTATGATCAGCATCATCATCATCACTATTCTGATAACAGTCATCGTCAGAAGGATAAGCGTTATTACCTGGTTTCGGTTCCATAAGTGAGGAATTTCGCAAAGCTCAATTATTTGTTTATTTGAATGAATATTTGAGTATATATTTTTGTATATAGAATGTATTTTAAAGTGTGATAATTCCGATTAACCAGCTGTTTTTCTCAGTTTTTTTAATTTGATCAAAGTTAATTCGAATATCTATTTGCATACTTTTGAAATAATTTGCATTATATTTATGTATATAATTATCACTTCTCTATATGATATCCAATCTAAGCTTTACATAAGGGGTCTTAGTAACCACACAGGTGCAGATGCTGGTTATTTGAAATTAACGATATATCATTATACTTGTTTCATTACATAAACTTATATTCCAGTCGTGTTAGCTTATTGATTACAGTACTCGGCTTGTAACCATTAGGTCATAGGTTCAAACTTCGATCAACCTTTTTTTCTCAGTTTACACAACTAGCTAGTTTCATTAACCCATAGACAAAAATAGTGTAACTTAAAGCTAAATACAAAAACTCGGTGCTGTAATCTCAATAGAACTCATGCTCCCTAATAGACAATCCATATACTTACAAAACAGATTTGTGATGATGTACATTATTCGTAACTGTTGGTGATGTTAGATTCACAGAACTCGCTGGATAAATGCCTTATTTTGGATTTCACGTTTGCGAGCATAGGTTGATCAATTGATATTGAGATTTCATTTCCCACCAGGAAAATCCTTGGCTGTGATTGGCTTCTTTGTATTTTGAGTGTGCTATGTTTGTGACAGTCCCAAGGACATTTCTGTTATGTATAAATAAGCGAGAGTTGTGTGTTTGATGATGTTGTGCTTCCTGGGTGTTTGTAGAACATACTTCTACGCTTATCAAGACTTCTCTTTTGCAGTTTTGGGACGCTGGTAATTGTCTCATTTGCGTTTATCGACTAAGGTGAACTCGTAATAGCTTCAAGCGTACCTAGTGACGGACATATCAGTAACACATGATACATAATTGTTATGCAGAATCGAATTCTTCATTTAACATTTTCTGTAATCAGGTAGATTACTTTTCACACTAGTTTATATATTTTATTAAATAGTATTTTGTGCAACCTGAAATTATACTTTGTGCCATAATCTTATTGGTAACAGGAAATTGCTGGTAAAAACTGGGTTACATTATCCAATATTCAAGTGATATTCGTTTCAAGAGTATTGAATACTTGTTCGATATTGTTGGAATTGTTTGATAGTTTGATTAGAGATGTAGATGTCTCTTGACTTACTATAATTTGCAATAGTCAACAGTTTCACTAGTTCTCATTCAATTCCATCCAGATCAACGTCTACTTGATAAATGGGTTACATAGTTCTAATTATATTAGTCAGTCCGGACGAAAATAATAAATATATTATTCTTTAGAGATAGCCACCACAGAGTTCCAGAAGTAGGTCGCGTATTAAATGGCACTCGCTTGTTGAAGGAGCAGGTCACTTGTCTGCCTAATAGTGTGACAATAAAATATGAAAATGTGAAGCTGATTTAAACAGATTAAAATGCCATAAGGAGTGTCTAGTCCCTCAAGATTACAAATGTGCCTTGCTAATGAGCTCCAGTTAGCACAAAACTTAGGACAGTCAGGGAATCTAGTCTAATAAATCCAGGCAATAAACACTTCACCATGTTTCATGAAATAATGAGACACTTAAACTGATGAGCATTCTCCATTCAAAGACTGGGAAAATACACCACTGATTACTATGCAGTGATCAATAGATGAAAAATCTGTAGTTTGTGTTCGCCAGCTATTTAGTGGACAGAATTAGGTAGGTCAAGTTCACACTTGGGCATTCAATGATAACAAGGAATTATTACATAATTTTGCCGATAAAATTTAAATAATTTCTTATATAGCAAAATTCATGGTCTAATTAATGACAATCGCGACTGAATCGCATGCCTAGAATTATACAGAAAGAATAGATATTTTATTTTTTTTTAAAAAATCATTCATTCATTTGCATCCTGCAACACTTAACAACTCCTTTTGTAATTTTTCATATCACTTTTTTCTATGTATAAACTTGAAGAAAGTAAAAAAAAAATCAAATTTATTCATATCAGAACATTGTGAATTTATAATTGTAGAAATGTTGTAACAAAATATTTAGTTGTTTTTTATGTCAATTGTAACTGTACCATTTGTGAATGACATCATCAACGCTTTTATATCATTTATATCATAGTCTTATGTTAAGTTGTATTTTTTAAAAGATTATTCATGAATAATTCGAATGAATTAAACATCTAAAATATTAAAAATTTATAATTTATTTCATAAATTTAGTTAAACTTAAGTTGACTACTTATTAGTAGGTATTCGTGTACAGTAAAGTTTTTTTCTGTACATCCACATCACGATTTTTCTAATTTAGGTCAGAATGAAATGATAAACTATCAGTAGCATGGATAGAGTTATACTTTTATTTATGTTGACATGTCACGTAAGTATGATTGAAATAACTCATGACTACTTGTTACATTCGGAGGAAAATTAGTGAAGTGGTAACTCCTAGAATTAACTCACGGATTATTAATATATAAATCCTCAGTGTAAAATTATGAGATAACTTTTTTTTACAAACTCTTGACTGCATGACTAACTAATTTCAAGTGATTTACAATTCCTAATCTTTCGCCAGTTCATTATTCATAGACTCCTCTATTCATATACAATTTTGTATAAATGTACTTTCTGATTCTATGATATGATTTGGTTAAGTATATCTTGTTTCAAGTAGATACGATTCTATAAAAATCTGTAAGCAGTTTTCTTCTTGTATCGACAGGGTTTTTTTAGACTATTCTCATGACATTGAATAGAAGTTAATTTTCCGATTCCTCCAATGCATATGGTTTTTCATGTAAATGTAAATTTACATATATACATTTGGAGGTGAGATACAAATACACTTATACACTTTTGTTTGTGTTATATATTGAGCATAATGCTGAATAGAATGTACACAGCTTTGCAGTAAGAAACATGCTTTTTAAAGCCTTTTCTCAGTATTTCAGTAATTTTATCTATTATCTGATTATATTAGATTAGTCATCTGAAGGAAATATTCTTTTTTCAAGTTTATATTCTGTCATCTTGCTTGAGTATTCAGTGCTATATATATATATATATATATATATATATATATATATATATGATAGACTGAGAGTATCTATTCTGTGGCAGACAATTATTTATTATACTAAACTCTTACTCAAACTTTTATTAATTTGTACTAAAGCATTTTTACCAACTCATATTTATAAGCAATAAAGCAAAAGTTATGAAATTTTTTAATACTCTTATGTTATCAATTGGAAATAATTATACATATGAGCATTTATGTAATTGAAGAGAATGTAACAAAATGCAACAAATCAATTTTATTCGAATAGTTTGAATGTACAATGAAAACATATAATTGAAGATTGAATTCGTTTTACTTTGAAATCAATTTATTTATTAATTTCTTTATTTCATTTAAATGCTTATAATTTGTTATTCACTTAATTATCATGTAAAATACGGATAATACTGATTGTAATCAAAACTATTCATATAATAATTTCTTTCAAAGTTATATTTATTGTGTTCAATGTTAAATTGATCAATTGTCCATTGTGGAAGCCATATTGTATTTGGATTTTTACATGATGATGAGGATATTGGATAGGAAATGGTTGTTAGATCATAATCTGAATTTCTTTTATTTTCTAGAGAAGAGTTTAGAAGATTCTTATCTATATTGTTGTTAGCAGGCAGTGTGTGTTCAGTACTGAATGATTGAAAAGGTGCTAGATAACTGTTACATGTTCGATATGTTTCAATTGAAAATTCACTTGTTATGCTTTGTTCATGTTGTTTAATTAATGTATTGTTATTGCTACTGAATTTATTGAATTGACTGGAATGATAACAATTAAATTCAGTGTTATGAAGATCTTTATTTTTAAACTGAGGATGTACATCAGTTAATTCTAAAGATTTATCACGTTGTCTATGATTTTTAAACCAGTTACTAACCTAAAATATAAAGTAAAAACAAAAATCCATTATCTAACAAGATAACAATGTTCAAAATATATTTATTGACATGAATTAGAAAATAAATTCTTTTCTAACTTTAATGTTCACTATGTAAAGTCAACTAAAAGAATTTATTTTGTTTGAAATAATCAACATTTTATTGCCTTATTACTCAATCGTATTGTAGAATATTTTTAAACTATCTTTGATAAATATTTGAATATTTTATTAGTCTAAACTGCAGTATAGCCATTCATATTTTTACAAATAATGAAAAGTATGTATCTATGTAATTATATGTCAAACAGTGAAATGTTGGTTTTTTTTGGTTGTGGAGATTGTTGAGTTTCATTGAAATCATAAGTCGACCATTTTTAGACCACCACGAGAAACCTGAGGGTACTTGTATGTCCGTTTCGTCCTTGTATAAGACTCATCATCAGTGGGCATCCACGACTCCTGCTCACGGGAATCGAACCTGGGACCTTCATTCTAGTGTATGAACGCTTAACCTCTACGCCACTGAGCCGGCATTCAGTGGTGTTACTATCTAACTGCGATCAATCCTCAGTCTTGCGCAACCTTATCCATTGTCTCTGGTGGGTACTGCTTCACACCCAACAGGGTTGAACTCTACTGGTCAAGACTTTTCACTCGAACTCAGAGATCGATCGGATTGATCAAAAATAGTTAGTGTTTGTAACACTTTTAATTAAGATAATTTTATCATAAGGAACATATTTATCTTTGTCGAAGAGCTGACTAAGGTGTATTCTAGTTATAATTTGTGTGGGTGGAAAAATAATATTCGAAGAAAAACTTATTTACATTTATAGACGTTAACACAATGATTTCGAAAATATGACCTAGGTTCACTAAGGATCATATCTAACACTGTCGACAGTTTCTGTGTTTATTTGCTACACGAATACCGTAGATGAGACTTGCTTTTAATTATTAACTTTCATCATAATTTGAGTTTTTTGTCTGTCAAATCTGATTGAGTTTATACCGAACTTGTCCATAACAGAAAATTGTGTAGAATTCGAACCACTGAACCATTACTCTTATGTGATTGTATACTACTATAAAGCAGTTTAAAATAAAAACTATCATCTTAAATTTCTTTTTCTAATGACTTTGTAAAATAGTGGCACGGCCACATACTATAAGTACAAGTACGACGGTTCATTTACTACAGTATCATGGAAAAAAAACTGGTATTTTCTGAAGCCAGGAAAGAAAAGTATGACTATAGATGAAGAGTTTATAATGCACCAACCGCATCCACGACTCCTGCACCTCGCAGGATTCGAACCCAGAACCTTCGGTCTTGCGCGCGAAAGCCTAAACTCCGGACCACTGGGCCGGCATCCGACGGTGTTAATGTCTAACTCTGATCAATCTACAAATTTTGCACAACCTCACCCATTTGTCTGTGGTAGTTACTGCCTACACCTGACATGACTGAACTCCACTGATCACATCTTCTCACTAGAACTCCGAGAATTTCCTCACAAAGCTAGTCACTGGTGAGCATTTTTTTACGATTTATAAACTGCGATACACAAAAAAAAAAAGATTGCAGTATAATACCTGAGTAAAAGTTAATCCAGTCTTTAGAGAAATTTTATATTTCTCTTCAGAATTCGGATATTTATTTTGTTGATAATGCTCAGTTAATGTACGTCGAACATTTTGTTTAAAACAATATACTGTCTCTTCACCATCCCATATTGTTTCAGGTAAAGGATATTTTCTACGTATACGATATTTATCAACAGCTGTTAATGGTCGGTCACGTGACTTTTGTACTTCGGCATAATGTGTTTTATACCATAATTGTTGAAGTATTGATTGATGTCTTTCATTAAAATGATTATATTCTAATAATTGATAAACTAATGTATAATTTCCATCTTCATAAGATATCATTGCTAAAGCTATGAGAATTAATTCACGTGATTCAAATAATTTTTCAGTTGTTAACATTTCCGATTGCTTGATAGATTGTTGATAATAATGCGATGTGAAATTTTTCTCAGGTATTAACCATATTTTTGGTATTCTATTTAACAGATGACGAAGGGATACAATTTGATTTGACTTGATCAGTACTTCACACATACATCCAACCTAAAAATTTGAAAGAAAATAAGATTTAAATAATTGTGGTAGGTTCATTTTATAATCTCAACTTCGGAATCATTGAAAAGCGAGACATTTTTGATATCTTGAGTCTTTACTACGACCACTTTAGAAAGAGGTTGAAAAGCTTAAGATACAACTGGTGACTGGATTAGTTCACTTGTGCTTGCAAGTGAAGGTAATTTGACCATTAGCGTGATGAAATTTTTGTTCTATAATTATTTGGATTGACTGAATTTTGAGATGTGGCCCAATGAATTCAGGCTCATTAGTCACCACGAACACTGTTGATCATGGGTATTCATTGTTAAAGATTCTTTAATAGGGGTGAAACAGGTGTCTAATGCTTCGTTAACTTTTACTAACTTCCAACTTGATTCTAGTTGACGGTTAAATTAGTTTTTAAATTTACTTAATTCTGGACACAAATTTTTTGACCAAGGTTTCTTCCATCTTATGTTCGATTATCTTCAACTATGACATTCCTTCATCATTTTTAGATGTCGGTGCCGAATGAATGTTCATATTGTTCCACTGCGTATACCAGATTCCCATAACAATTTATTGATGGTCATTAAGTTCTACTTTTAAAATGTTAATATTACTGGAGTTTCGTTTAAAATCTGACTGAAATCATTTCGAAAATAATAAACAAATTACTGATTAGTGATATTAAAGAGCAGATTTACTAGCATTCACATTTAAAAGGTTCACCGTACAGAGAGACTTGAGACTTGGATAACTAATTAAAACGAGGAAGAACTGGACAGTTATTTTATCCTAGTAAAGGACTGTTGGTTAGTGTGTATCTCTTATCTCATCAGGAACGGAAGTTATCACTTCCACATCTCACAACTTGTGTTTAACCTTCAGACCACTGAGCTGACATCCAACAGTTTACGTTTCCAACTTCAGTCCATTCGAAATATTGCGGAACTTCCATTGATGATATTCACCTCATGTTCTACATAGTTGTTAGCGCTTTTTCGGCAAGCTAGTTTTTTCCGGGATGGGGTCGGCAGCCCACATCTCAACTCTCCTCCTTTATCCAGGCTTGAGACTGGCAGTAGCCCCGAAGGGTCTACAGGCAGAGTTTCTACATAGTTGAACTCCACTGTTACAGTTTATCTCTAAGAATCCTGAAATTAATCCTCGAAGTTAGATTTTAAGGAGGAAATTCCACTCTAAGAAATTTAACAACATTAAATTTTATTTCGTCGGAACTTCCAAGCGAATTTTATTGTAAAGTGTGTTAGTTAAGTGTCGTAATTCAAATACGCATTCAAATTTTCATTACTGTAAGATTTTTGATATTTTTTGCTAGCCATATCACTTTTTTAACCGTTTTTATTATCTATGAAACCCTCCCATTAATCTTCTTCCATAAAAATTAATATTATCCACAAACTAATCTATCTAATATGTTCATAAACAGAAAAACACTACTGCTATCACAAAGCGGTCTAAGTTAGACATCTACTGAGAGCCGGAAATCATCAGGTAGCTATTTCGTCCAAGAATGGGACTCCGCAGCAGTGTGCATCTATGGCTATATCAAGCACTGAACCTGAGAATTTCAATCTCGCAGTGAACGATACTAGAACAAAATAGCTGTTTCATACTTTAGATGTCCAAATTAGGCTGGTTCGTGATATCAGTAACATTTTGTAATCCCAACGAACCACTGTACTGATAAGATAGATAAATATAGGTGATTTCAGTATCAATACTGTAATAATAAATTTTGTTCAGTCTACTACAATAATGGTTGAAAATGAATACAAGATTAATGAAATTTACTTTAAAGTGGAACGATTCTACTACAAAGTATTTATGACTAAACACTAATTATCTTTTTTATACATTTAAATTCTAATAGAAAAAAGAGTTATGATGAGAGAAAATGAAGTGAAAAGTTAATTCATTATGAAAGATGTAACAGCTTTCATAACAGTGAGAATGTAATACAGTGAATAGAATAAAATTTGTAAAGTGAAATATTTTCAATCTTCTTGTAGCGACGATTCATAGTTAAACTATTGAAAATTTCAAGTAAAGAAATTGAAGCTTAGTTTACTTAATACATAATATAATCACTATTTGTACTCCTTTTAACAACTAGTGGATGACTTCATACACATTTGTAGGTCAGCATTTAATTACGGTAGTCATCCCAGGAAAAAAAAGTCTGCAAATCAGTTATTTGATCATGAAAAACATTCCATCTCATCATAGTAAATGTTTTAAAAGAGAAGGGATTCATCACAGCATTCCATTATGAATTGTCAACGATTGTTTTAATGAAAAGAGCCGGAAAATGAAACTATATGATTTTCATTTACTTAAAAGTGTTATTTTAAAGTCTGAATATAATGATTACTATGGTGGTTTTGAAAAGAGTATCAATAATTCTACCTACAGACCGTTGAGCCCGGATCAAATAGTATACAAGTCTAAATTCAGTCATTCCCTTTTCCATTTCCTCACACGCGACTAGTGGATTTCGGATTTGGGGTAGGTGTCTACCTGAGAACATGAAAGATGGTTTCTCATTATCGTGGATTGATGAAAATTAGACTTGTACACCACTAACTCCCACGTGTATGATTTAGAAATTATGCGTTCGCTTGTGAGACTGAGGGTTCTGAGTTGGATCCCTGATTGTGAGAAAATAGATGCTTACTTCTAAGAAGTATCATACTGGAATAGCAAAGCTTCCAGGTTTGCAGTGATTTATCTGCCTCCACACCTTCGTATCAACAATCCTATATATTCAAAGATCAATCAAAAATGATAATACTCGCAGAATCAACTGTGAATTCTTGTTTCGCAGTTTCAGGATAGATTATTACTACTAGATCAGTTTGAAATGTTAACATATTTAGAAATTCAGAATTACATTGTCTAATGGTAGGTAGCAAATTATTCAAAGGGCAAAATCATAGTCATATTAAAATTATGTGAGCGAAAAGAAGGTAATCAAATACCAGACGTTCATAGTATTCTAAAAAATATTATAAATTTACAGTTTGTGAAAAACATTTTTGGAAAGAACTAAGTATATGAAATGCTACGTATTTTGGGAATTACTAGGTCATATTATGAACCATAAACTTTATTGAGTGGCATACATTAGTTGGAGTACTATCGAAAACGAGGGACAAGTGAACGGTTCTAACTTAATTTGAGGTGAGTTTATGAAGTTCTAGTAGAAAGTTGTTACTGCGGGAGTTTAGTTATATTGAGCGTCAAATAGTTTTCGTCAATGATAATTATGTTATATTGTAAATTGACTGAAGTTGGAAATATGTTTTATTGGATGCCATCACAGTAGTCATACAGTTGACCGCTCACCATGAGACCTGAAATACATGGGTTTCATTATCGGATGATCATTGTTGAGTCGTTTGTAAGTGCAGACTGGCTGGGGCCCGCGAGATGATAGTAGTCGATGGTTAGAGACCCTGAATGACATGGCTCGAAATCGTCTGCAATGGCGCAGGTGCATTCATTCATTGTGTTCTCTCAAATCCTAACCTTCAGAGTTCCTCGTCACCTTTATCTTTTTCTTTTTAAGTTTATTCCACTAGATTCTACTTCTTCAATAATATCGTCGAACCCTTATCTCTCCGATTACTGCTAATACTTTTACTACCTCGATTACTATGGGATTTGAATTGACAATTACATCTCTGTGCTCATGTGATATGGCAACTTGAACTGTTGTACGTACGTACAAAGTTCTACGTTGCCGTTGATTGACTGACTGATTGTTCAGTCGTTTCATACTAAGAAGAAGCAACTTCATAAAACTTCTTGTTTTTTTTTAACGACATTCTATCAGAGACCAGTCAGTGAGATTTATCATCTAAAATAGATAATTCAAGTTAACTATCATTGGACAAGAAAAATATCATCGAAATGGATGACTAAAAGTCAATTAGTTAGCCAAACATTAATGTCTAGTCATATTTGATTCTACTTCATCAGTCACCTTGGTTATTATTATTATAGGCTTATTTTTTGTAAATGGCTCAAAATTGATTATATAACTTTTCATTTTGATGACCAGTTAATCGACTAGTTGGTTCCTAATAATAATAATAATAATAATAATAATAATAATAATAATAATAATAATAATAATAATGGGGCGTTGGTGTGAATCCATTAAAACAAAAGCACGCTGTACATTAACGCTTTCTTTGATGGGATTCATTCACTATCGGTTTTTTTTCAAGTTTTGTTTGTAAACAAATCAATTAGAAAGAAAACTTTTTAAAAAAAAACAGGGAAAATTAAACTTTCAAAGTCACTTTATTCATAACCGCGAGAATTTCCAGGAAATGTGAAGCCTTAGCGAATGAAGCTCAGTCATAGCAAGTGTGGAGGAATAATACTAGAAGCTGATCGCGTATTATGGAAAATTTATTACAGTTAAGCATATCTTAAGCTGTCGCTAGTAGACTTGACGGTCCTGGGTTCGATTTCCCCTGCTGTTCGCTGCTGAGAAGTCTCATACTCGAACGAAGCAGACATCTAATACTTTCTAGTTTTCCATAATTATTTAACTAAGATTAATCCATGATGTTAAGTATAAAATGTGAAAATTCAAATGGTTCTGTTGTTATCGTTATTTTTACTATAAAAAAAGACATTAAATGGAGAATAATTTTTAAAAAAAGGATAAAGTTTACAGGATAAATTATTTTATCATTCTGATTGCTCAAATTGACAATTTTAAGTTCGAAATTAGATGATCCTGGAAAAAAGTTTCACAGCTATTAAAAACAGTTTACCACTTAATTTTATGTGTTCTTACCAACAATTCTATGTGATATAAGTTTATTATGAAAAATGGATGCATATTAAAATAAATTATTTATTATTCACATAGTTTGAAATATGAAAATGAGTTTGTTATGCTCGTCAATTTATATGCTTGAATGCTATTACAAGTTCACCTTAGTCGGTGAACGAGAGTGAAGACAGATAATCCAGTGACACGATAGGCTACTCTAATCCGAGCGTCTCAAGGCCCCACTAAGAAGAGGAAGAAGTCTTGATATGGAGTAGAAAGTGCATTCTACAAGCACACAAATCGCGTTTATTTATACACGATAGAAATGTCCTTGGGAGAGCCCCAAAAATAGCGTACTAAAATAATCCATCAACCAATTACATTCAAGGATTTTCCGGGTGGGAAATGTAGTCCCAAGGTCAATTGGTCAGCCCATACGCGAAAACCTAAAATCCGAAATTAGGACCTTTATCAAGTGAGTCCTGGGGATCTAACATCCCCGAAAGAATTGATAAAAAAATCAAATAATTATTGAAAATCACTGAGAAGAAGAAAAATTGGTTTATATCTTGTCCTGAAATTATTCTTAACAGGAAGAATTACTTAACATCAAGTTCAAAGGTTACAGTAATCATTTGTATAATTATGTAATCATAACTACATTTTAAGGACATGTTAATGAGAATGACTTGTTCAGGTGGTATGACTGAATGTATTTGGTATGATGTGATAAGAAATGGATTTCAGTTGATAGTATAAGAATCGACAAGAATAGAAACACTGACTACTCTTGGAACTTTTTCTTTTAATGAATCACAAATTATTTGACAGTAAAGAATATATTTTAAGAAAAAAATATCATCCATTTAAATATCGATTTTCTTTGCGGTAATTCTGAGTGAAATTTCAAAATTATACATAAAATAAATATCATGCTGAGGTAATACAAAACATCATATAATAGCTAATAACATGACACTAACAACATGGACATTTACTAAGTTACAGAGTTTTAAGTCATTAAGTAAGTTCTGATACATAATCCGAGTGTTTATTAACTTTATATTGTTTGGAGAATGAAAAGCTTACTAAATCTGATGATGCCGTTAGTTATGTATTTCTAACATTAACTCTATAAATATCATTTCGTAACAAGGGCATTTTTATGATTTATTGGGAATGTATCATTTAACTTAGTTCGAAAACTCCAGTAAAATGTTCCAACGTTTGGTTACAATGATTCTGAACTGAACACAGTGAACAAACAGTCTGAATTACTCTTGTGATAAACGAGTAGTTTATATGATATATCCGTTAAAGAAACCTACACCAGAAATATAATTATTTTAATTTGCAAACTTCTTCGCTTCTTCTTACTGTTATTAATGACAGCTGGTTCCTGATTCAACGATTGAACTTTGAATGTCTACGTTCACGTGATTAATCAATGACATTTAAAAACACTATATCCTGTTAACTATCTACTTCCAAAGACCTTCACTGCCTATTGACATCATTTAATGATACAATAGTTGTGTATGAGTCATTCTATTTTAAATTTTCAATCAAGGTATTTGTTTCAATCTATGAATAAATGTCTGCTTTAACCAGAACCATGAGAAAACTACTGTTAATATAGGGTGCTTTTCTGTACATATTACAAGAAATACATTGACTGGGCTTAGTTTTGTCATTGATATTGACTGGAACGACAATCAAAGTTACACAGTTGAGAAATCTAGCTTACAGAAAATGAGTTAGGAGTCATCAGTAACTCCATATTCGTAAATAATTTCGGAAACTGCACAGACTTGTTGAATAGTTCTATGAATTGAATAGTTTTTCACTTATCATAAAGTCTAAAGAGTTTGAATTTTATTTTATTCTGGTGAAATCTGCAGTTGTGTTAGAGTCGTGTCGAATGACACTGAATATTCACTTGCTGTTTTTATTTTTTTTTTAATATTTTCATGTTAGCTATTACAAAATATGTTCTTAGCCCTTGCGCAGTGATTTTCAACAGATAACCTTTTGAAACGATGGTGAAACCCTAACCAATTACTATGAAATATTTTGATATGAATGAAGCAATTTATAAATATATCTATTTGAAACTGTTTATAAAAGAAAGTGACTTAATGTTTTTAATGAATGTAATTAAGAGATTGAAAATGACTGAATACCGTGATTGGTAATCAACTCTTCATGTTATCTGTCAGTAAGTACTTCTTTCAATTTTTATCCTGATCATTTCGAATGTTGCCAACTGTATCATGAGAATTTATATATTTTAGTCTAATTAACTTAGCTCTCAAAATAAATCCTAGTTCAATGTTATCAATAGGTTTCTTTGACTAGATGTCATTCTCATTTGAGACAATGAAATTCACCAATGTACACTTTGCTTTCGTCTATTATAAATTCATTTTTAAAGTTGGCTATAATCATGGTGATTGAAATAGTCTATCTGTGAACAAAATCAGCAATAAATAATGAAATGGTTATGTATCTATGATCTAATTAATGAGCAGTGTAAAAACCACCTATGTAATTTAGTTACATAAACCATTTAGCATGATTTTTGTTTTATACGAACCTAAGCAACATCGATGATAAACATGGAGGAAATGATGCCGTTGGAAAGATACAGATTAACAAAGTAAGGACAGCATTTCTACACGTGAAGAACATTTGGAACTCAAAACAGCTGTCAATCAACACCAAAGTCTGAATTTTCAATATAAGCGTCAAAACCGTTCTATTGTATGGAGCGGGAAATCGGAGAACCACGGAAGCCATCACCTACAAGGTACTGGTGTTTATTAACAGTTGTCTCCTCAAGATCCACTGGTCAGACACCGTCAACAACAATCTACTGTGGGAAAGAATAAACCACATTCCAGAGGAGGAAGAAATCAGAAAGAAGCGCTGGAAGTGGATGAGAAACAATGTGGATATCACCCAACTGCGTCACAAGACAAGCCCTTATATAGGATCCTTGGAGTGAAGGGAAAATGGGCAGAATAAGAAACAGACTGAATCGAGAATCGGAGGCAGAGACCAAAAGAATGGATAGCAACTGGAAGAAACTGGAAAGAAGAGCCTAGGACAGAATTTGTTAGAGAAGGCTGATCGGCGGGTAACGCTCCATTAGGGATTACAGGCCTAAGTAGGTTGTTTTATACATGAGTAAAATACAATTAAGCAGAAAGTAAAATGGCTAAGGTTTTCGTTTCTTATCCCTAACAATAAGTTTTGAAGGTATGGCCATAAGTTGTTTTTAAAAAATACTCATTAACTTAAATATTATCGAAACATATGCCCATTACGTTCTAAGTGAATGGCTTTTATTCAGTCAAATGTATAAAGATTGATCGTGTTGTAAACAAGTTATCTCTGGCTGTAACCACGTTTAGAAACTTCAGTCTCAATTAGTAACAGTGTGATTACTGACTGCCAGAGCTCGCTGTTACTAAAAAAAAGGTAGTAACTGCATAAATTATTGACGTTTTTTGTTCATTCATAATCGACTGTAACATTTTTAGAATTATTAATAGTATTCGAGGACTTATTTGAAAAATACAAAAGAGGGAAGAGATGGAAAACTGTTGACTCATGCTGGGCTATTAGGAATATATAATTCAAACTATAACTGTTTTATTGTTATTCAATAAGGCAATAATATTTATAATTACAAACTTAATTCTAAACCTATGACTGGTGAATTTCAGTGTTCGGATTTGAAATTATTTTTAAATACACTATTTAATTTTATTTCACTTGATAAGAATTATATGCCTCATGGATAATTTAATTAGTCTTATGTTCATTGGGGAAATCGATCTTTAGCACAATGAGTTTAACAGCTTGATTAAGCTTATTCACTTAATTTCTGACTGTCATTATTTATGAATAAACAAGGGTTAGTAGACAAAGCGGTTTCATATTCGAACATCTAATTGACACATTATACTAAAGGTAATAGAGGAACATATTAGCAAATCTAACTAATGTATCTGACCATTCTTTATTCTAGGTATTTTAACTCATTGAAAAATCTTTCAAATTTTAATACATAATTTTCATTTCTTATTTTCATTGATTACAAATCATTTGTGACAATTAACCGACTGAGTTAATCACGACTCAACTCCGAGGAGTTCAGTAAATGTATCATGTGTGATCACTAATAATGCGAAATACATTAAATGGTCATTTTATAACATTACTCATTATATATTGCAATTATTCATACTAAACTTGTTCACAGTGCTTCGTCTTTCAGTTTATATCTTCAAATGATTATCATTATTACTATTAGTAAAACACCAATATTTATCATTTCTGTCATACTTCGTAGATATTTTTTAGTTTTAAAAGTAGTGTGCATTTTTATAACTGATTTCACTGCAGAACCTATTCCTAAAATTTTAACAAAATGTATGACTAGTAGAGTTCAGTCATTGATGGCAATAGCAGTTTATTGTGCAATCTAGTGAATTAAATCAAGTTGAAAATTCACGTCACTCGATTAAACCTGTATGGAACGGAAACTTGGAGAACTACGAAGGCCATCATCCAGAAGATACAAGTGTTTGTTAACAGTCGTCTACGCAAAATACTTCGGATTCGTTGGCCAGACACCATCAGCAACAACGTACTGTGGGAGAGAACAAACCAGATTCCAGTGGAGGAGGAAATCAGGAAGAAGCGGTGGAAGTGAATAGGACATACACTACGAAAAGCACTGAGCTGCGTCACAAGACAAGCCCTCACATGGAACCCTCAAGGCAAAAGGAAAAGAGGAAGGCCAAGGAACACATTACGTCGAGAAGTAGAGAAAGATATGAGTAGAATGAACGAAAATAGGAAAGAATTGGAAACCGAAGTCTAGGACAGAGTTGGTTGGAGTAAACTGGTGGGCGGCCTATGCTCCATTGGGGGTGACAGGCGTAAGTAAGTAAGTAAGTAAGTAAGGATTGCACCTAAGTGCTCATAATCAATATATATATATATATATATATATATATATATATATATATATATATTGATTATGTGATAGATCCTTAGTGAAGTTATGACAGTGCATTGCTACGGTGAACTTGCTGTCCACTACCCTCAGTCAAATACACGAAACTTGTATCTATATATTACTCAAATAGTTAACTAAGAGTGAATAAAACAACTTTTCTAAACTTTGTAACAAATTATAGAGAGAAATAGGAAATATTTTCAACTATTAAATAAATAAGACGTATATTATTCATCAGTAATGAATTTTTGCTTCTTACCTGACTAATAGTAAATGGGAATTCGTTTATTTCTTGAACATAATTTGTAGATAATAGATTATTATTATTATTATCATCAACAGTGTAATTCATAACGCATATTTTTCCCCTTTCTCCTCTCTCTTTTGCCGCCTAATTTATTATATATAAAATATGAAATCCGTCATCGACGTAGTCAAGATCATTTCGGAGTTGAAAAATATTATGAAGTATTTCAGTATTTTCTATTGAAAAACTGTAATTATATGTTTGGGAAAGTGTTGCTCATCTTTTGTCCTTTAATATTCGAGCCACTTTTTTCTTATCACTATATTGTATTAATTAGGGACAGTGAAACACTGACTTAGGAAAAATTTTTGCGCTATTTTTGCTTTTAAACCAATGAATATTCAAGATAAGTGACAGATCTAAATAGTTTGATCATTTTACAGATAATAGAGGTAAGAGATGATCAGTAATCACAATTTGATTGGTCAGTTCGATTGATGACAGTAGGATGAAAATGGTGGAAACTAAAACATTTAAAATGTTGCATAAATTATAGGATCGACTAGATTTTCATGGTCGAGATCAAGATAGTGGAATGAAATCAGATATATGTGAATTAACTGACATATTTGATTTCGCTAGATTCATAGGGGAGAATAAAATAAGATTTTCATTATGGAGTTGTGGAGATTGTTGAATTTTATTGAAATGATGAGACAATCAGTGTTAGAAATGAAAATTATCATGTGCTCAATAGTGACTGGCTTAGTGAGGTAATTCTCGGGGTCCTAGTGAGCAGCCGTAATCAGTGAGTGGTGTTCAACCGTGTCAGGTTCGAGGCAGTTTCTTACCGAAGGTAATGGATGCGGTCATGCAATATCCTAGCCTAACTGAAGTTATACATTAACACCTTTGTATGTCGGCTAACTGGTCTAGAGGTTAAGCGTTCTCTCTTGAAAATGAAGGTCCTGAGCTCGATTTCAACGTGCGAATGAATATTGGTAATGAGTCCTATACTCAGACGAAACGGCCACCCAGTGCTTCTAGGTTTCTAATGGCAGTATAACATTAATCAACTTATGATTTCAATGAAATTGGGATTTATCTTATGGTATCAGTTATTTAAACTGTGATTCACATATTTTCATACTGATTGAGTTCTATCAAGAATTAATTGAAGTTAAATTATTTAATGTTTCACATTATAGACTGCCTTTGGTTAAATAAAAATTAAAATAGCTGATTATTCATAGTATTGGACTATTCAAAGGTATGCATTTACAAACTCACCAAAAATCAAACAAAGCTCCCTTATAACTGACTAAGTTAAGGTAGATGAATTATTAGTTTTCATCTTAATGACTTGACGAAGGACTATTTCCCTCGTGACATGAATATTTTGAATTGGATGCTATTTAAGATTGTCAGTGGATGTATTGGTGAACTTCCGGATTACTCTTTGGTTTTCAATAACTCTTCAACAGATATTAATTTATGATAAAAGCGGCCTACAGATTACTTGAATACAGCTCAGGATACACAATATGAAGAAATTGTTAGGATATTCATCCAATATCCTAAGAGAATTATTGGTCAATTCCTATTGGTTAATTCTTACTGGTCAATTTTATGGTCGTCCTAGATATCAATGTCGCGTGTTCCAATGTTGTTTCTTATTGATTGTCCTGACTATCAGTGTCACCTCAAATGCTGCTTCTTGTTGACCGTCTTAACTGTCAATATCACAGACTTCGATGCTGTTTCCTATTCGATCAAAATGTATAAATACGCATTATCCGGAACGTTTTAGGACCAGGACCAGGACCCGGACCCGGACGCGGATCACTAGTCCGGGATCCTGATTCACATCTGGACTCGGAGCTCGTACTTTCTTGATGTTTGTAGAATACATGTTCTATTTCATATCAAGTCTTCTTATTTTTACTCAATATGGGGGTTGGGATAACCGGATTTGAGTAGCATGTCGTGTCTCCGGATCCTCGATCCCCGCTCTCGTTTTCCGATCAGGTAAACTCGTAATAGTTCAAGTATATCAAGATGACGTGTTTACGTGCAGGCGTAACAGAAATAGACGAAAATCAAACAAAACAAGCATGGATTGAATATGAAAATAATAAGGAATTGACAATAAATATATTGAACACAAACAAAAGTGGGCAAGAAAACAAAATTCTCGCTTTTACCTAGTATGCTACTGTATAGATTTCTTTCATCTTCTGATACGAAATTAATAGAAATTTATCAAGTTTTAACATAATGACTTATCATTCAAATTGAATCATTTCAATTAATGATAAACTGACCGCTTATATTCATTCAAATTTATTTCAACTATGTAAGAATATTCACTTGAAAAAGCAAACATAAATTTAGGATAGAAAATTAACAACGAACAAAATATTGAAATTGTTCAATTCCAATTAAATGAATAATAAGAGAAATTTGACACTTAAAAATGACATTACACATAACGAATTAAACTCAATTATTAACTGACCCATCCGATATGACCATACTTATACAGACACACACGCCATGGATTACTCCATCTGTCATCATATGGAGGAAAAGAACTGCAATTAAAAACGTTTTGAGTTTAGCAGTGCGTATACAGCGAAAAAAATCTTATACGAATCAGTCTTTTAATTAAATAGCTTTTCTGAGAATTGCTTAAGTAGCAAAATGAACGCCAGTCAGTAAAGTCATATTATGGTGCGTACTAGTCACAACGAAGCTTATAAGTAGTATACAGTGGATTTGCAGCAATTTCGCTCTGAAGGTACGGACGACGGGAAGTGTTGGATCTGGATGTATGGTACGATCAGAGTGTTTTGAAGACTAGAGGACATGTGGAGCTAGACATTAAAGAATAAACTTGCTTTGAAAATGAATGTTTCTTCATGCATTATAGATAGGTAATAGTGTAGTTTAGAATATCGTCATTTGAAAAGTGTTGTGTGCATTCCAAGGTCAGATTCTGTCATATTTATGATAGGGTCCATAATTTTCTCATATCCTCAATCCTAAGTCGAGTTGAGACTATCAGCGAATATTTGGCTTGGAGTTAAGAGTTCTCATTTTACGAGGAATTTTAGCGAAGAAAATGTTTTTTAACGATCTCGTTTTCTAAGCCACACAATTATTTTGTTAATTATGAATAGTTATTCGATGGTTATAATAGCTTCTTAAGACATAATGAATAACTAGCAAGATTTCATATTACAAATATTATAGAAGTAAATTACTTGTACTGGAATAATTAAAACACCTTATGTTTTGCGGTTTAATTCAGTGGCTAATATACAGTTCTATTATTAACCAACCAACTGTTTAGAAAAGTCTTCGGGTGTCTGTTAAGGCGAAAAATGATACTCGTAACTCGTATTTATATTATGTATTGGTCCAGAAGTGACTCAGATCAATGCGTGTACGTGCAATTAACCTTGGCTAGTTGAGTAGTGCACTTACAATATTTCATCGATATTTACATCTTCCTGTCGTACATATATGATATAACATGTGATGTACAGTAGATAAATATGACGTACGATACCTATCCTATGAGAATTTACGTTGAAATAAATTATGTGACAAGCAAATTTATAACATGATAGCGTCGTATACTGACTGGTAAAAATACACGTCTATTTAACTCTGGAATTCACACAATTGTCTGACTGAATGCCAGTTAAAGTGTAAAGCATTCGTTTCTTGTTACTGAGATTAAAATTAATCAGCAATTTGTTTTTTCATGTTCTTAAACTTCAAATGTTGGTAAGAAAGTTAAATGTAAAGTTTGTTATAATGAAATAAACATTAGAGATGATTTGTTAGATTGTTTTTGTGATTCCTCAATAAGTCTATTTTATTAAGAAATTAATGTAACTTGAAGTCGTAGTATTTCGAATGCATCGATAACCTACTGGTTGAAGGCCAGGTGTGCTTCAGTCATTAAACTATTGCTTTATACGTACTGATAAGTGTAATATGTAATTTAGGGGGGATAAATACATTTTCTTTAAATAACTCTAAATATTTTAAGGGAAATTGCAAACTTTCATTTCAAATGCATTTAAAGTATATCCGATCATTCCTGTTTGTGGAATAATCCACGTAAACTGATAGATATTTTAACTTACTTCATAGTTGTTGCCTTTGTCGTAAATAGATAACTCATTCGGTTTTACTGTTTTTGTGTGCTATTTATACTTAATAAGTACTCAGGAGCACGTGAATCATTATTTTAACTCATGGAATCTACTGTAATTGTTTATGAACTAACTTCTTTTAAATGCTTGACAATCTCACTGATTAACCAATCTCAAAGTATTCTAGAATTCTCATCCTACGTGAGACTTGTAGGCTGGGTGGAAGACTCAACCAATAGAAATGAATTATTCCTAATTCGATTGCACAAGCTTGTGTTTACATGGACCCAGTAGCTAAGTGGATAACCCAAGGGCATTTGGAGCAAACGGTAGTGACTTCGAGTCTCGGAGTGAACACCAAGTCTGAAATACAGATACATCCACATGTCGAGTCCCAGACAGGACGAGAAGCACGTCCTGGATTCCACTGCTAATTAACCACTCGCCTATGTTTATAATTCCAGAATCATGATTGTAACATTTTAGACTAAGATTTCTGGCTCATTTCGTCTCTTAAGGACTAACCAGATTCAGGTTTATCTCGTCTTACTGAACATTTATCATTATTATTTAAAGATGATTTGGTAACAATTGAAATAGCTAAGTGATACGATAATCAATGAGCGAGAGATATCGTTCTTTTGAAGGACTGTCAAATAGTTTCATAATCGCAATATTCTTTATCCAAACACAAACTTTAGTACTAGAAGGCAACAAAATATTCATGCGCCACATTAAATGTGTTTGTGGGCTGGGATACTACCCGTGTGACCAAACCGAAGCAAGTGATCTTCTTAAGGGATCATTCTCTGAACCTTTAACTTACAGTTCTAACCCAAGAAGCAGTTGATCAAAATCAGCAAACGTAGTCCTATGGTAACCGATGACCAACAATAGGTTCGTGCGTTAACATGTTCTATCAAGATCTTTTCAGGCAGAGCTTCGGAGGTTTGTTTTTACATATTTGAAATCATCAATCAATCATTGTGAGACCACCATTAGAAACCTGGAAGCACTGGACGGCCGTTTCGTCCTGGTATGGGACTCATCAGCAGTGCGCATCTATCAAGATCGTCGAGCTCATGAACACCATTGATTTGGAATCAGGGTTTTCTAACACTCCATACACACCAACATGGTTTAAGCCTTGACAGGACATTCATTTTTCGTCTTTCCAATTTCATTATGCATAATCATAGTTAAGTGTCCGTTTCATTTTTGGTTAGTCAATAAGCAGACAACATTTGACCAGAAATTGTAAGGTTGGTTTTCCTAATATTCTGACAAAAATTGACCAAATGGTATGAGTAAATTTATTGCCAGTCAATAGGATTAGATAATTTATCACCTATCTGATCATTATATAGACTAACTTCGAAAATAGTCCATAAGTATGCAAGTTCTTTTTAAGCGTAATAATTATTTACATTTAGGTCGAGATTTGATGAGGATTTTCAAATCCTAGCCATTTGATTATCCAAATTAGTATATCAATGTCTGTTTTATATCCCTGAGATGTGACAAACTACAGTTAATTACACATTTGATGGATAGATAATGTGACAGATTATTATGTGCTATAGAAATAAAAACATTTGATAAATGCACTTATTAGATACGGATAAAACAGACTCATATACTGATTCTTACGTGATTAAGTGAAATCACTAGATATAACCTAACGGATAGCTTTATGAAATGAAATACTGACCTGCGGTATTCAATATATAACCGATGTGCCATTAAACTGTTTGGGACGTTAGATCCCCAGAACTCACTTGGAAAAGGTCCTAATTTTGTAATTTATTTCTGAAATATTTCGAATCTCTATGTTTTCGTGCCAAAAACGACTAGCTGACCTTCAGCTTACATTTTCCACTCGGAAAATGCTTGACTGTCATTGGCTGATGGATTAATTTAGTACGCTATTTTTTGTCTCTCACTAAGTGTTTTATCAACTGTATGGATAAGTTGGAGTTGTGTGCTTGGTAACTTCGTATTTTCTGGGTGCATTTAGAATAAATTCTCTACACCTTATCAAGACTTCTTGCTATAGTTATCAGAGTCTGGGACAGAGGATTAGAATAGCCTATCGTGTCAGTGCATCGTTGACCTTTGTTTCGTTTACCGAGTAAGGTGAACTCGTAATAGCATTCAAGCATTTCATAAACTTATTGAAAATAAGAATTTAAGAAAGAAACTTATTATCTGGTTATACATATATATACGATATATATATTTGAACTTTATATGTACAAAGTTTTTAGCGGCTCACAACTGGACTCCAGTGTGGACGAATGATCAAGTGTGCAATGAAATAAATCTTCCTGTCCATTTCCGTGTATCATACTTAGGCGAACCCCATTTGTGCGACAGTGGTAATAAGAAGCCCAATACGGTTTCATGCATTTATTTATACAGAGAGACATGAGAATTGAAAGCGTACAAATAAAAAGAAGCGAATTTGAGAAGACGAGTGAGTCAACTCTCTGTTTGCTGAAGAATGGCCAAGTATTCCTAGTCAAGCAATCATAGGCTAGAGATGTAATATACGAGTAAGCATGCACACACACACACAATCAAACGTACAATAATCGATACTGTACAAATACAAAAATATGATCGCTACTATTATATCAAATAATTTAAACGACTAATCATTGAAGTATAGAGAAATAAATGGTGATAAGCTATAAGTTAAAAGAGATTGCATTTAGTTAGTTGATAAATTAAACAAGTTATACAGGAATAACATTCTTCATACAGAATTCATTTGTGCATACGGTGTACCAGGTAACGGTGTGAAACCAGGTAATTGTTGTCCACATCCAACAGCATCTGATTCCAGTTCCGGTGTGATTGCAACAAATTTAAATCGACTACCCATTTGTTCATTGGTGATAAGCATTTCACATGCTGAATACAATTCATCTTTTTCTTGATCTGATTCACATTTAGACAATAAAATCTATAGAGAGTAGATAAAACAAGTAACAGAAAACACAAGTAGGCGCGTTGAATAAGAGAACATGAGACAATCAAAATTTGCAATTTGTAACTTTATGGAAAGTGTGAAGCATTAGATTTCAACTGAACATTTATTAAGATGCTTATAAGAATTACGCGATAGGTTTTTGTTACGCATGAACGTAAACATGTCATTTTGATATGCTTGAATTATTATTACGAGTTTACCTTAGTCGGAAAACGAGAGCGAGGATCCGGCGACACGACATGTTACTCTAATCTGATTATCCCAACCCCCATTGAGTGAAAGAAGAAGACTTGACATGAAGTAGGACGTGTATTCTACAAGCATGCAGAAAGTACAAGGTCCAAGTCCAGAAGAGAATCAGCAACCCGGACTAGGGATCCTGGTCCGGTCCCAAGCCTATATCTGTGGGGCTTCTTCACACCACCGGTTGCTGGTGCACTTTTGCGTGCAGCCTTGGTAGCCAGTTGCTTGCGTGGGGCTTTACCACTGGTTGATTTACGAGCAGTCTGCTTGGTTCTTGAGATCGCGAAACACCGAGAGACGATGACCAATAAGAAACAACATTGGAGCACGTGACAATGTTATCTAGGACGATCATAAAACTGACCAGTAGAAATTAACCAATAGGAGTTGACCAATAATTCTCTTAGGATATAAGATAAATATCCTAACAGTTTTCAACATGGCTGTAATAAATTGAGGGATCTAAACTATAATCAGATTCATAGGCAACTGTATTGCATCCATGATAGTCTCCATCAAAGTCTTCATGACCAGTGCAGATCAAACTATGCTCGGCACATAATTCAAAGAAGTAATTAGATAGATGTTCAGGATCTAATCAGATAACAACTTAAATTCTAGATGCAGGAAAACCTTCATTTGATTAAGTGAAGTGTAGAAATTAGTTTAATTTACAGACGGTATTTATCACCGACTAATAACATTCGAGGTACTATTGAAAATCAAATCATTTCGGAAATAAGATAACCATCGTCACCGACAGTACTGGATGGTAAGTTAAACGATATTGTGAATTTCTTGAAATAGGAACTATGAATCATTGGGTTCTAAATCAGTAGTAGTCTACAGGTATAACATGTTTACTGTGAGGCCTAAATCAGTTGATTGAACATTGTTGGATAGTTTAGATAATTTCTAGCATAAAATATTCTGTAGATTTCAACAGCACCGCAAATCAAATCGACTGGCAAAGAACATCACCTATGGAAATATGCAATTATATAAGGGGGGTAACATTGAGTGAACAAGAGCAAATATCGCAACTGGAGTGGAACCAGAGTTCTTGGAATAATTAATTAACGAGATATTTTACATGTCAAATTATACAACACAACTAACAATAAATCCATTAATTTATTCGGTCAAAATATTAAGCAGTGAGTCAGGTTTTATTTAATGTGACTCACTAAAAAGCGCAAAATAATTTTTGTATCTGAATTCAAAATATACTCAAAGCTAAAGTATTCTTGTCCTAAACTGGAAATAGATACGGGTAATAATTTTAAATGTTTTTTTTTGATAATATGAGTTCTTTATGAAGAAAAAAACATAAATCAACAAGGAGAAACTTAATTTACAGAAAATCAATCACAAATCAATGGGGTTACCTTTAATCTGGTGAATAAACCCATATTTATGAGAAAATAAGCTTGAGTTACAGGACCATGAAGTTTTACTAGAGTAGTACGAAAAGAGAAAAAAAAGTTTTACAAGTTAAAATATCAACAAAGATATTGAGACAGAGAGTTTTTGTTCACTTCGTTGATTAAAAAAATGCAAAGTTGAGTGAGAACTGCTTGATTTGATATCAGTCTATGACATAGTTGACTGTCGGACTGGATTGTGTCGGAAAATGAAGGCTAATTGGTTGGGATCCCTAGGATTATTGTAATTACTTAGAACCATTTGCAATGGCAGAAGCAAACTCAATCTTTGTCTCCCCTTAGATTTTGAAACTACTCTACTCTAGTTGCGCTAATCAATTCTTCTTTACAAAATTATACTGACTATGTCTAATCTTTTCTACAACGGCCGATACGATTACTACTTCTGTTACTCTGGCATCCCGCTGTGCTGTTGAGGAGAAGCGATTATAACCAATGCATCTGCTACCAAATGCTCTGATACGATTGAGGGTAAAGTGAGTCAGCTCTCCATTTCCAAATCCTCTCATACTGCCACAAGTACATATTCGCTGTTTGGGAAATCTTACTACATTCTCGTAGACGGGGTACTTTTTGTCAAATTGGAAAGACGAAAAAATGGATTTTCGGTCTAGGCTTGAACCTCGTTAGTGGATACAGAGGATCTACCTAAGAGAGTTGGAAAACCCTCATTCCAAATCAATGGTGTTCATGAGCTCGACGATCTTGATAGAACATGATAACGCACGAACCTAATGTTGGTCATCGGTTACCATAGGACTACGTTTGCTGATTTTGATCAACTGCTTCTTGGGTTAGAACTGAAAGTTAAAGGTTCAGAGAGTGATCGCTTAAGAAGATCACTTGCTTCGGTTTGGGCACGCGGGTAGTATCTCAACCCACACACATTTAATATGGCGTATAAATATGTTGGTGCCTTCTTGTGCTACGGTTTGTGTTTGAATAATTTAAATATTGTGATCATGAAACTATTCGATAGTCTTTCAAAATCGTAAACAAAAAGACGATATTTCTCGTTCATTGATAATTCATTTATTATCGTACCACTTAGTCATTTTAATTATTACCAAAATATCTTTTTAATAATCGTGATAAATGTTCAGCAAGATTATAGAAATATAAATTAGATAAATTGTAGTGTAACTGAAATATTACACTATCAACTTCTAGTTTTCTATAATCTTAATCTTTAAATGTTGTCAACTGTTCTTATTACTAAATGTAAATGTATTCATTGTACGTGCTTACTTAGTCGTCAGCTCACTTTCGCTATTCCAGATCCTCTCGAACATTGCTCCATACAATTTTCCAACACATAAGATACTTTCAAGTTAAATTAATATCTACTAGAAGCTAAACGTCGCCTAAGTTATTATTTAAAGTAAGAACTGACAGATGATAACGAGAGAAAATTAGTTAATATGAGCCTTCCTTTGCAGCTGCCTATTTTATTTCATAATCGATAGTAGGAATTTAATAGTTGGTAATGTTAATTGAGGGGAAATAAGGAGGAATTCTATACAAACAGTTCTATTGATTATCATATCAGTTAGTTACAAGGTAGAACTTGTATGTACGTACATCAGTTTGAGTTATCATACAACATTACCACAGAGATGCAATTGTCAATTCAAACCGCATAGTAGTAAAGGTAGGAGAGGTATGAGCAGTAATCAGAGAGATTAGGGTTCGACGATATTATTCAAGAAGTAGAATCTAGTGGAATAAACTTAAAAAGAAAAAGATAAACTGATGAGGAGCTCCGAAGGTTAGGATTTGAAAGAATACAAAGAACGAATCCACCGGCGCCATTGCAAACGGTTTTGAGCCATGTCATTCAGTCAGTCAGTCAGTCAGTTGCAACGTAGAACTTCGTACGTAAGTACATCAGTTCATGTCGCCATACCACATCAGCACAGAGATATAATTGTCAATTCAAATCCAATAGTAGAAGAGGTAGTAAAGGTATTAGAAGTAATCGGAGAGGTTAGAATTAGAAGATATTATTCACGAGGTATGATCCAATGAGATAAGTTTAGAAAGTAAAAACTAGAGGTGTTGAAGAATCCAGAAGATTAGGATTTGAAAGAACACAAAGAATAAATGCACCGGCGCCATTGCGAACGATTTTGAGCCATGTCATTCTAGGTCTCTAACCATCGATTATTATCATCTCGCGGACCCCAACCAGGTAGTCGACAATTACCGACATGGCTAAGTCCACTAGTCAATGACTTCATGGATTTCTGCCATGTTTTGGTTTGGCCGCCCCTAACTTTCTTCCAACCTATTCCTACACTACAAAACAAAGCTCGACGAGGCAGTCGGTGGTTGGGCATACGCAACACATGTCCCAACCACCTCAACTGATGAAGTGTCACTACTGCGTCTATTGATCTGCCATTCTTACCTAACACCCGATTCCTAATAACAGCGTTGCTAACTCGGGTGTCCCACGATGTACGAGCAATGCTTCGAAGACATCTATGATCGAAAACCAATAACCGACGAGTATCTTCTACTCTCATTGGCCATGTTTCATAGCCATAAAGTAAGACGGAGCGAACCACTGCGCAGTACACTCGTCCTTTAGTCAGCAAACGGATATCTCGCCTACGCCATAAGTGACGCAGGTTGGCAAAAGCCAATCGAGACTTCTGTATCCGTGCCGAGATTTCACGTCATGTCATTCAGGGTTTCTAACCATCGATTACTATCATCTCGTGGGCCCCAAACGTGTAGTCGACACCTACCAACATGACTCAGTCCATTCGTTAGTGACTTTATAGATTTCCGCAATGTTTTGGCCTGGCCGCCCCTAGCTTTCTTCCAACCAACTCCTACACCACAAAACATAACTCGTCAACGGTTGGGCATACGTAACCCATGTCCCAACCATCTCAACTGATGACGTTTCACCACTTCACCAATTGATATGCCATCCTTACATGGTAACCATTTCCTAACAACAGGATTGCTTACTCGACTTTTCCAGGATGTACGACCAATGCCTCGAAGACACCTATGGTCGCATATTATTAGTCTACGAATATCCACTACTCTTGGTGGATACATTTCCCACTCATAAAGTAGGACGGAGCAAACTGTTATGCAGTAGACTCATCCTTTAGTTAGTAAATAGATATCTCACCTACGCCGTAAGTAACGTAAGTTGACGAAACCGAGTCTAGCCTTCCGTATTCATACCTAAATTTCGTTAGACGCTAGGCTATAAAGGACTGATGAAACGTCTAAGATGAGTGAAGCGGTCAACTTATCTTTGGAATCACTAAACTGGAAAGTATCAATTTAAATTTTATAGAAATATATAGACAAATAAATCAAAATCACATATAATATAAAATATACATAAATTAATAAATAAACAAACCTTTACTATTGGAATTTTTAATTGCATGACATAAAATACTAAAATCAACATCACATGTTAAATCAATATGACCAGGATTAGTAAGGGGATCACAAACTGAATGTTTATAAAAACCCTGTAGAGAAAATTTTATAAAAAAGCAGAGAATACATTAATAGTATTGTGATGGGAAAAAGAAGCTTTTCAGGATGGATTAATACATTTTTAAGTCGACTGGTGTAAACAGAGGTAGTATAATAGTTAATGCGTTAATTAATCAGCGACTCATTTGTGTCTCTGTGTTAATGCGGTATGGTGACCTGAACTAATGTACGTACGTACGAAGTTCTACGTTGCAACTGACTAACTGATCAGAGACTCAATGTTCCTCGTTCGAATTTCTCTGCATTTATCTCCGTTCGGACAAATGAATGGTGTCTCATTAACTCTTACACTTACAATGTAATCAACCAACTGAAGTCACATCACTTAAATGAATTAAATAAAGCATAAAGACTAATGATATTTAACCGGTTAAATTTATTTTTAAAAAAAGCATTTCATATATGACATGAAAAAGAAAATCAGTTTGATAAATTTTACTTCTGAGAGAACAATGAGAAGACGCAGTCAATCTGAAAAAGTGATATGTTTGCGCTATACATTTCGAACAGTCTGGTTGCATACATACTTGTCAAGGCATTTTATACAAAAAATTATAAAAGGGCAAATGACCCGATAAACGTGGAAAAAAAACCATGTTCTTCGATAACAAAACACAATCGAAATGGGGCATAGGATTGACATCAAGACAGCTTTCAAAACATTGTGTAGAAATGTTCAAGGGCGAATTCTGAGGTTTACAGAAGAATATTCGTAAATTGGAACCCTCCTTATATGTACAAGAACCTTAAATTTGTTACCTTGGTCATCTTTAAGCCATTTTATAGCCTGAAATAATGCAACTATTTTCTATTCTTTACAATTATCACTAAACGTTTATTTGAACTTTTATTTATTGATTTTCATATAAAATGCCTTGACAAGTATATAAGTATGATCGCATTATTCAAAATTTATAACACAAATACATCACATTTATCAGATCAACTACGTCTTTTCATTATTATATCGAAATTTCTAAAGTCAGTCAGTCATTTATCATACCACATTAGTATAGAGATACAATTGTTAATTCAAATCCCATAGTGTTAAAGACAGTAGAAGTATTAGCGGTAATGGAGATTAGGGTTCGAAGATAATATTTAAGGAGTATAATTCAGTGAGATAAATTTAGAAAGAGAATGACAGAGGTGATGAGGAATTCGGAAGGTTAGAATTTCAGAGAAAACAAGAAGCGGATGCACTTGCGCCATTGCAAACGATTTTGAGCCATGTCATTCAAGGTCTCTAACCATTGGTGACTTTCGTCACGCGGACCCCAACCAGGTATTCTACATCTACTAACATAAATCAGTCCATTTGTCAGTGACTTCATAGATTTATGCCATGTTTCTGTTTGGCCGCCCCTAGACGTCTTCCAACCTATACTCTTACACCACTAAACATCACTCGATGATGCGATCGGTGGTTGGACTTATGTAACACATGTCCCAACCTTCTCAAATGAAAACATTCCACTACATCTATTGATTTGCCATCTCTACCTAGTACTACGACAGAATTGCTCACTTGGTTGTCCCAGGATGCACAAGCAATGCTTCGAAGACACCGATCATTGAATACTAAAAACCTACGAATACCCTCTATTCTTATTGGTCATATTTCGCATGCATATAGTAGGACGGAGAGCACTTCTGTACAGTAGAATTCACCTTTGGTTAGAAAACGGATATCTCGCCTACTTCATAAGTGACGCAAGTTTGCAAAAGCCAATCGAACATTCCGTATCCGTGCTGAGATTTCGTCACACACCAGGCCATAAGCAATGATGAGACTCCCGAGATAAGTGAAGCGGTCAACACGCTTAACCACTTTATTCTCTATCACTGAAATCCACGGCTTATCCCTAACCTTATGGTTTACCTTACTAGCACATATCACTACTGTTTTCGCGGCTTTTCGGTTATCGTTCCGAGCTGCCTCGGGGTGGGAATCACTAACGTGGCCACCTAACTGCCTTTCCATTTGCTCCTGAAGTATATACTTAGCTATGCTATCATTAAGTAGAACCCTAAGAGGTTTACTTGCGCGTCTTTCCTTTATATGAATCAATTGTTTTAAATTTTACTTCATTTAGTTATTTGCTGAATTTTATTTTAACATTTTAAATCATTTAATTTTCTGAGTGATAATTACATTGCTTTCGGTTGAATAATGTGTGTATAACTAAAACACTTTAGATACTTTTTAATAACTACATATATTCTCTAAATATTCAGTTGGTTGATCATTTAAAACAGACTGATTTTATGAAAGAATTATAAATTTGACTGCTTCATAATCATATCAATTAATTGTGTTATCCATATTGAGTTCTATGCAATACTACTGAAAATTACATTATAACTTTGACTTACACGAAATGTATCACCTTTTTCACCTTCATGACCATAATCAACCAACAATGCAGCACCACCGGTTTCATTGATTCGTTTACATAGTAATTGTGTTAAACATATCATATCAGGACAAATTTCTACAGCGTTTCGATCCGACAGATTAGGAACTAACTACAAGAAATAATTGAAAAAAAAATTGGTTGGAATCAGTTAACATTGTGTGAACATAGGCAATGATAAGTACTAAACGGTATTATCTTTAGATGATACACTAAAATTCAAGACAGTGTAATCAGTTACAAATGAAACAATAGATTCAGACCTATCGAAATTTCTTACTATTCGGATAATCATTTCGGTCTCAGTGTTCAAGTCGTGCAGTCGTGTTTAGTTCATAGGTTATCAGATTGACTATAGATCTCTGTCAATGACTTATAGTACAATCATTTAGCAATCGAAATATTACCAATCTTTGATTGCTCGATTTATTAGACGGCGAGCTGACAAGTAATAGATTGAAATATAATTGTTCGTTCTCGTAAAGACAAGAAGGCGATATTTAGTTTTATATCTTTGTCATTTCTGGTCTGCTGATTTTCTTGTGGTTAACAACAGAATAGCATTCGACTGTAAGTATAAATCTTGTTTAGCACTTGATGTGTTATTAACGCAGCCAAGTTGTCCAACGTCCATAACTAAATTCTCAAAACTAGAATTCTCTTGGTTTTAGAAGTTTCATTTGGACGTGTCCTTACTACGATTTAATTTTGTTCCTAAAAAGTGAAGTGAAAAACTGACATATTTAATAAGTGCTATGATTAGTGAAGGATTCAGGAGAGACATTTCGAACCAAAGTTAGCCTGTAATATGAAACTTCAATTCCATTCGTTTATAAATTGTAACAATTACGGTTTCAACTTTCTTGTAAAATATGTGTAATTTTACAATAGTCTAAGGATTACTTGACTGTTTAGATTTAAGAATAAAATATAAAAGATCACGATGATTAGCAAATTATTAGAGATTTTAACAAACGAGTTCATAAAAATGGAAATAAGTAGCTTACCGGAAGATATGCTACTGATGCTGGAGTTTTTGTGCCTGAACGTACAAAACATAGACTATTAGAATTCATTGTGGAGCTAACTAACATTTCGTACCATTTCCCTTCATATCTCTAAGAAAGAAAAACAAACAGAAAAACGAGAATGATAAGGAAGAAACATCCATTATTACACAACACTAATGTGTCGAATCACACGATTTCGAACGAACGCCTACTATCCACAAGTAAACTGTTTGGTAGAACGATCTCATGAGCATTTGAAAGCCTCATTTTTAGCTACAAACTTATCACAAAGGGCTGAATTTCTTCTACTTGTCTTATACGGCATTCGCAATGCGGTGAAAGATGACGTCGAATGCACTGCAGCTGAACTCTTTTACGGCACGACACCTCAACTTCCAGAAGAATCCGTTGGTCCATCATTTTCTTCAACGGACATACATCTAAACTACTAGACGAGCAAACTCGATGAGTTCAGTTAAGCTTGTTTCCACTCGACCACAATCAACTGGTCTTTTTGTTCAACACGCCTTACGCTTCGTACGTCGCGACTCATTATGCTGACCACTCGAAGCTGTATACGAAGGACCCTGAAAAGTTCTTTGTCGCAAACCTAAGTACTATATAATTGATAAGAATAGGACTAAAGATAGCATCAGCGTTGACTGGCTGAAAGCCTCCTACTTAGAAGGAAACCGTTTCCTTGTCAATTCCCCCAAAACACAGACGAACGACACTCCCCACGAGTGCGATGCAATCTTCAAGTAAGTAACGACCACAACAAAACTTCGTTTGTATACGAAAAGGGATCAAAAACGACGCACTCAAGATCTATGAGATTTATAGACCATCTAAACAACTACAACGTGTAGGAAATTTTAAAAGCTGATTCGTTCATTTTTTTCCCGTGTTCTACAACTCACTGTTCACATTTTCGCTGCATTGAAAACAAAAAAATTCCTAATATGCCAATATATATTTTATTAGAACAAAACTGGCTGAGGTATTCTTAATATGCATATGTGTGTATAATTTAAAAAAACAGTACGTGTTACTTTCCTCGATTTCGCAAGGTATATATACACATTTGTACTGAATTTCTCTGCACGTTTTGCTTACTTACATAATTACTAATGTATTTTTGAAAAGTGCTTGCATTTTCAGTTCTTTCTGTTCCAGGGTGATTGGAAAAAACGAAAGCAGAAGATGCATACGAAGAACTGAAGCTTTCATTGTACATTTTTTTAGTATAATTATTGACCACATAATTCTCTAGAGTAGGAAAAGACAACCAGATGCTGCTGAACGAAGCGAGCTATCAGAAAAGTATTTGTCAACGTCAAGTACGTTGGGTTTAAACTTCTGGCTGATCACATCTTAAAGCCATAACTACTTCATTAAGATGGGGGTGAGCTATAGCGGTAAATAAATCCCCAATATGAATAGTCTTCGAAAATGATGCTAACCTCATTAGTTTTACTGGACCACGTTCTAGTTGGAGACGCTCGGCCACACATCCGCACTAGATCACTACTGGGTACGCCATGCTACGCATTTTTTCACATCAACTAGCCAGCCTATATTACTCACACCCAACAACCATTCTTCAAATATACCTTTCACCTGCTTCATTTCTGACTTCTGGTTTGACTGAGTTATGTATTTTCGATTAGAAAGGTGTTACGAACAAAAGCATTGTCAAACTCTGAATATCCGTGGCATGACGTATGTATAACGCATTATAAAAGATCGACAAATGAAACGTTATTAGGATACATAAATCCTATGAATCGTATAGGAATAGACAAATCAACAGAGAAGATAGGGTTGGCGCACCGCCCAGATAACTAAATAGTTTCACGTCTCAGTTTATGAATAGAATCAACAACGGATAAAATGTGAAAATGAGTACGCACATACATGTAAATAATTAAAGAGTACAACATGGTTAGTGGAATAAACGAGGACATGTATAAAAAATTTACATGTATAGAGTATCAAAATTACTTATGAGAAGTAGAGAATTGTGAGGATAGAAATAGCACATTAATTACATGATGCTTGAATGATTAATTGATCAGATAAGAAAAAATTCACGTAAGCATATATGAAGCTGCTACAATGTATGACTTACCCGAAAACAATGAACTGGGAGTACATCGAAAAATTCATGACCTATAAAGAATGAGAATGCTTCAGGAACTTGTCGTAAGTCAGTATACCAAAATATAGGTGGAGGTTTATTATTTAAATGTGATAGAGCTTTTTCTATTGTTTTCTTTTGAGTCTGTTGCATTGATTGACTTATTTCAACCAGGTGTATTGCTAAAGCTGAATATATATCTGGGAATTGAGAGAAAACCTGGAATAAAGTAAAATGTAATTAATCAAGATATTATTTATGTTAGTAACTTATTAACGGCTTAGTTATGGAATATGGACATACTTGATGTATTCTTACAAATAACCTTTTGCTTTTAAAGTCGTTTTTCACTCAATGAGCAGAGAGCCTGTAAAAATCGGAAGTATTTTGCAACAAAACTAATAAAATATGGTAGACTTCAATAATTTTCGAAAGTTTATTATCTTTTTAAGTTCTTTGATCGTAAGACAAAACGAATATCGGGACATAACCTTGTTTATCTGGATGCAAACTTATTCACCCTAAAAAGCTTTGTTTTCGAATCTTTCTTATGGCTATAAATAGTTTCCTAGAACACTTGTTACCGCCTAAAAAATTGTTTGTTATTAAGAGTCATGAAAACGGAGTTATCAGGGAGCTATCGTTATTGTCATAATGATTTGAGGAAGTAATGCTGAAAAAACGATATTCGCTTGCGTAATCCTACTTGATCAGCTTGTCTAGTGTTCAGATAACTAATAATCAAATGTTTTTATAGTTTTATCACAAACGGAGTAAATTGAGATAAAAATTAACTGGTTCACGTTTTTTTTTTATTTATCAAATCAATGTATAAAAGTTGAGCACCCAGTAAATCTGAACGTTTAGAATATTGCAGTAAGACTAGTTATAAATTACTAAGGGATTGTGAAAATTCATGTACTTTACTTCGATGTTTAGATATGCGACTCTATGGATTAAAACTCCGATGTTTTGGTTACTTAACTGCTGCTTCATATTTATAAATCAACTTATCACCATGAATTGTCTGACGTAATATTTGAACCTACGATTTAAGGAGAAATAAAGAACAGATAGATTTGTGTTACTAACACCAATTTTAAGCAATATTCAAGTCATACACATGGTTAGACAGATTTTCGTACTATATAGCCGGTTTGTTTACAAATAAATGTCCACAAATATACTGTACAAAAAAACAGCCGATGTTTTTATACGCATCTGAAAATATACGATGCAACAATTTACTGGAAATGTCACTCTCAGGGTCAGGTCGATTACTGACAACTAATAAGTGCTGATCATTTGTGGGTACTTTTATGGACTTTATTTTCAATCATTAGAATATGCTAGGTTAATAAACAGCAATTAATACCTTGTGCAATTATTATGACTTAACAAACTAAAGTAAAAAAAGCATTACTTTATAGTATTTTTAATAAACAAACCCTTAGTATATCAGCGCAAAGTGTACCACGTCCAGGACCAAGTTCAACAAGTTGTAGGTGTTTAGGGCTGTTTTGTCTTTTCCATTCTTGCAGAAACCATACACCTATTAACTATTAACATAATTTAAGTAGAACAAAATATGATTACTTCGCCAAAAATTTGACATATTTCAGGTGAAGTGGTAAAATCTCCAGACTTTCCGAAAACATCATGTGTATTATAATAACCCTGAAAAGTAACTAGTAAAAAGTTAATTAAAACCTACATATAATGGGTTAGATAGACATTCTTTCATGTATTCAGCCACAGTTAGAGGTCCAAAAGTGTTTATACGTTCTAATAAATGTTTATTTAAAACTTCAGATGGTTGTTCCGGAGATTTGGATAAACTAAAATAACGCCCATAGTGTGGAACAGGGAACAAGGCCTTGCTTATACTGCGCAGTCTTAACAAGCGGAGCATTCCCCACTTTGTAGTCAAAAGAACTGTTGAGAAAAACAATTTAGGGTTAATATGGTATAAACAATGGGCAATATGTATTATGCAGTCATGAGGCACAAGGAAATAAAAATAATGAAGTCACACTACAACATACACGTACTATTAACTTTAGGAACGGATACTTTTATTACAGTTTTGGCTTTACAAGTTTTAGTGGCAGTCTCATCAGCGCTGATGGCCTGGTGACTGACGAGATCTCAGCACGGATATAGAAGGCTCGACTGGCTTTTGCCAACCTGCGTCACTTATGGCGTAGGTGAGATATCCGTTTGCTGACTAAAGGACGAGTGTACTGCACAACACTTTGCTCCATTCTCCTTTATGGATCCGAAAAATGGCCGGTAAGAGTAGAATTTATTCGTAGGTTGTCGGTTTTCGATCATAAATCTCTTAGAAGCATTGCTCGTGTATCGTGGGACAACCGAGTGAAATTCTGGCTTATGCAGTCCATTTTCACGGGTCAACGAGGAACTGACTAAAGAAGCGATTTTACGAGACCTTATTTAGTTAACTATCAGATAAGCGAGAACATGTACAACGTCAGCGAAGAAAAAAACGGGAAACTTAATTGTTCATTTCAACCGATTAAGGGGTATGAAGAGGAAAAGAATAGGTAAATGATTAACAAAAACCCTACCTATGTATCGTTTATTAGTACAATCTCGTATTTCTGTGATAATGTATTATGACAGCTTAAATTTATATGGGTACTACGTTCCACGTTATGCTGACTGGATCAATGATATCAAAGGATTAGAGAAAGATATCGAAAGCAGAGGTGATAAGTTTGGGGACAGACTTAGCTCGACATGGCGATATTGTGACAGATTTCGTATATATGGGGGCCTAAAATCGACGTCTAAATGACTGAAAATGAAACTATCCGAAAATTTGCAGACCAGCGTGGGCTGCTGTTGTGACCACATACACAATAATTCAACGTGGAAGCGTACCTTGTGTGAATGTTTCCTCCGGCTAGCCATGGCGCTATGTTTTTGGTTTTTTCTCTGGCTTTGTGGATGTACCACGCCAGAAACTTCAGGACTCATTACATAACTGTACAAGTTCGTGTCTAACCAGGAGGAACCTTGTGCACCATGGGAGCATGGAGAGTAGTGTGAGTGGGGACAGCTAGAAACAAAAACAAAATAAGAGGTGAGCCGACGACAAAGCAGGCGCAAACAACTCACTTGCATCCAACAAGAACAGCGATATGCAACTATCAGTAAACACACAAGCTTCAGATTCAAAGAATCTGGAAAGTGGAACTCAAAGCGGATAGCGCGAGGGTTCCAAACGGTTAGATCGGACCCAGCTCAAATAGGTCTTTTTCCTTACACCACTTAGAGCACTTTCAACTTAAGCGTTCTATGTTCATAGAGCCTGAGGTTGATTGAGTGTATGCTAAGCTGTGAGTTTGCAGTTTTCACAAGTTTATTGACTGAAAAATTTAGACCAGTTTAAAAGTCATTTTAGTTACATTCCTATCATTTAGAAGTGTAAACATTGAACTCGTTTCTGAGTAATTGTTCATCAGAAAGCTGCCGATATGCCCGCTTCGTTCAATATAGTGTTGGATTACAAAAGAATGTTATATTGGCAAATAGGTTGTTATGCGAGTCTAGATGCTCAGAGTTGACAGGCAGACTTCCGACGCTACTACTCAAGCTTTTAGTAACCGGGAATATTTAAGTTAATGTGAATGAGAGTTTGAATAGCTGGCGCTAAACAAACATTTTTGTTTTTGTGTGATTTTCAGAAGGCAGTTTGTGAATCTTAATGTGTACGACAATCGTCATACTGTTGCTTTTTGAACAACGCACACTTACAATGCACTAAGTAAATTAGTTCCTGTACTACGTCAACGACACTATTCGCTGTACAGGAACAGTTGAGTTCTCAAGGACGTGCCATCCATTTCAAATTAGTCCCATTGTAACTTGTAGGTCATTTCACTATCCAATATATTTTTCCCGAGCAAGTTCAAACCCATTGATTTCTTTTCTATTAGCTCCTGTTCTTTCGGTATGGTTCCAGGTGTCTGACAATGTCCAGAGGATGGAGGTCTAGCCACTTGACTTTTTAATTCTAGTCAGTTGGCAGTTGTTTGTGATTTCGTATGTCTCGTGATATGAATGAAAACGTTTATTTCAGGGCAGTAGGGTTTATAGATGCCAGCAGCTATCACAATACCAGGCCGGAGATCAGTTATTTGCAATGTGGAGAATAATAAGGAGAGGATTCTAATACTAAGAAGAAGATTTCAGAACTATATAAATAACCGATAATTTAATTTGTTAATTGGTAGTGAAGATTGTGCGACAGGACCGAAGTGTAAGCAATAGAGAGGATGCAGAGATAATAGGCGAGATAGATTAAGTTATTGACCTGAGGAGATGGCAATGATAACAACTAACAGGTCTCAATATATGCATCAGGGTACAGCTTGTCCACGAGGGAGGTGATAATCCGTATGTGAGTACATGTTTTTCAAGTCTCTTCCTAAAGCTAGCCCCTGACCGGAATGGTTTGAACAGTTAAAATGGTTGTGAACGAGATAGAGCAAGCTTTTGTTTAACGGGTTTTCATACCTGACAACAGTCACCTTTCCCTCCTGGGGAGAATCTGATAATATTTAACGAGTAAGGTTGATTGCTGCCGCACTGCTAGAAGTTTTGATACGCCACATTTCAATTATATAGAGCTTATTAATTCAGAAGAATGTTTTGAAGACAGCACCTTGTCAACTGGCATAGTATATTACCAAACCGGAATATGTTGAGTTGAACTACACGCTGATGTTGTTGTCAACATGCTGCGCCTACCAAATAAGCATTTTTATACGTGTATTTTTAACAACACTTCTCACGACATACGACTGAAATTTCAGTTACAGAAGCAGTGCATGTGGTTGACGAAACTGTTCTTCATTCCCCTATTAACCTCGGTCCTGATTAGCAAATGAGTCCTGATGTATTTCTCCAACGATTGCACTAATCCCTCGCGAAAACCGACCCAGAATCCATCACAGTACTATTCAGTCGGTCTCATTACCAAACACGACTCCTTAAGAAATGGAAGGATGGTACAATATGCCCTATTTTCAAGTATGACAAGTAATAGCATCCAACTAGCCTGTCAAGTGATCTATGTTTGAGGAGCCCATATCCGGAGAAGCGGTATCAGTTTCATCAGTGGAAACTTTTGGAAAGAAGCTAGACCTTCCGGAGAAGGTAAGGTGCTGGGATTAACACAGGTTCAACTACCTGTTGACCTGATTAACGAAGACACTGGAGCAGTTTCACGTGTTGAATTAATAAGAATACTCCTATGTAATGTTCGAAATCGAGGAAATGATTCACTCACAGTCTTCTATAAGGTCAGTAGACCTGATCACACTGTTAAAAATATTCACACAGTTATCTGTGATGACTTATCTTGTTGTGGAAGTAAGTACTTCGTTTTTTAATACATCTGGAAAAACTTTTTAGGCGTGAATAATACGTTCATTATCAGAAGTAAAAAATTAAACGACATGACCATGCATGCATAACTGAGCTATGTCGTCTAAATCATTTCTTCCAGACTTCACTATTCCTAATCTTTCCATTATGTTAAACACTGAACTTTGCTGTTCCTAGTTACTGTGTGAACAGTTTTAGGAGTCGTGTGTTAAGGAACCAACGCCACTACATAATACCAAAAAAGAATCAACGCGACTGCTATTCGTCACACAATCAGGTGAGATTATCGAGTGTTAGGGATTACTATCTCAGCGTGTTAGTAAAGTAAACGGTAAATCACTAGGAATGAGTTAACAAGTCTTCTAAGAATAAGTGCAATAATTTCATTGTAACTTAGTTATTTGAGAATAAATTATTATTATTATTGTGTTTGGTTCCATTCTTCAAAGTATACAAGGCCCTCCCTTGAATTCTGATCACTTATCTTTCAAAACCTAAAAATCATAGACAAGATATGAGTAGAAAATGACTGAAGAAGGTTCATAAGGCGACGGTTAAGGTGCAATCATACTCTCAACTTCACGGAAAGATGAAAAAATCCATCCCTGGAATCTTTATAACGCAATCGGTTGAAAGATAACTTAATAATAACGGCAAAACACAAAACATCACTGAGTAATTGCTTTGCAACACGACACAGTTTATTGTGGAACAGACTACCGATTTGCATCCGTGTTTGTGACGCAATCACCAGGTTCAGGAAATTAGTAAAGCCTTTTTTAGAGTCTAGAAGGACATATAAACTATTTCCATAACTCAGACTAAATCTCAAGGCACATTTTTATGATCAACCTGATAATATAGACGAACCATAGATACTATGAAACTATGATGTAAACGCTATCGGTTGAATGGAAAAATCCATTGTTATATCCAGTTAATGTTAGTTTCAGAGTGGATTCTGAGTTCAGAAGAACATTTCTAGCAGTCTAGATACGCGCATTGCCCGGATATCCAAATAAAAAGTAATTTATCTGGGTGAGAAACGGTTATATTATTAATTAAAAGGTATAGATAGTTGCCCAAACAATATTACACTTTTGTCTGTCAAATGTGTTTCCGATTCTGGGAGAATTCTTCCGTTGTAGGTCCAAAATTGCACCCTATCAGTCCAGATTCAGGTTTACCCGCCAGAGTATCAAATCCGATATGGCTGTAGCCATAATAAAGTACAAATTTAAATAACATAATACAGTTCAAAAGAAAACATAGAAACTCCTATAAAGGTACACAAAACAGAAAGCGTAACAAAATACAAATATGAACATCACAAAATAGGATCAAAGAGAGTACCAAAATGTAGCACAGAAAGAGTCGGTAAGAACATATTACAAATTTACACATAGAGGGATTTTCCCAAAACAAAGCCTTCAAAATGTATTTTACAGTTATACAAAGGGTTGATTTACTGAAGTTCTTGCATATTTGTACATTGGTACGCGCAACATCCACCTGCCTAGTTACCATGTTAGTTGTACTGCTCGTTGTCTCCGCATAGATTCTCCGGCAGGACCTTGGTATTCTTTCGGCATCACGAGATTGCCGAAATATCAGGATGGTACCAAAAGGTATACGCGAATCTACCAAGATGGCGACGAACAGAAGTCCGAATAAACAAGAAGTGCGTCAAAACAATCACTGTTACAATTGTTTATAATAATGAATGTTTCTGCTTAACCCGTCTCGTTCTCTTCACAAAAGTGGAGTCACCATAGATACGACGAGATCGCCAGCAAATACACTCCTTCTTCTGGACTAAATCTACTTCTCTGTCTTTGATTCACGTCCGGATTACTATTAGTGGCAGGAACAAAGATTGGTCTATAGTGATGTTCATGGTCAACGAGTAGATTCAGTATGTAAACCAACAACAGCGGCCTTAAGAAGAACCTGTAGTGAAGGAAAACACAGGTGAGGGCAACCAAATTGTATTTAACGAAAATTACAGAGTTACTCAGTAAAATAGGAAAACCATAAAGTTCATAACCGTTAATTTGCAAATCTTCAATCCATCATCAATCCATTGTCTGACATTTCACTATTCATGCTTTTCATACAAATTCCATTGTGTTTCCACTCTTCCTTTCTGGTTCTTCCCCCATCTTCTGCTGCCAGACATTACGTTTGCACTCGCGTCATATACTACTTATAAGTAGCGCTCACCACAAACCTTCTCACGTGATTTCACGTCACCGAAAGACCTTCAGGGTTGATCGATATGACCGACTCGAGATCGTGAGGATTGGTCGTTTCAATCAGCAAACGACTATGAAAGGGCCCTGACTGACAAACTGAGACCCAAATCTAGACTAATAAACTCATCAGCGGGATCCGTATGAATCTTCAAAATTTCACGTAAGATACATCAGAGAACTAATTCTTATGCCTCAGTCAACAGCACATATCATCTGCGTTGTCTACGAATGAGACTCCAGTCTCAAGTCCAGATCAGTAGACCTCGCCACCCTTGACCTCGGATGAGATTGCAGTCTCATGCTCTCGACCATGAAGTACGAACGAAACTTCCGTCTCACGTTCAGTCGACAAGTACATCTACCTGCACGCTATTGAGACTAACCTCTCAGTGAGCGACGTATGGGATATAAGATTCCGACCTACATCACATGGCTGCCACAGCTGTTTTATTTTTATTTGATTTATTCGTATTGAGTTTACGCCTCCGGCCATCACCCTACCAATACTGTCAACATCACTCAAACTTGGCAACAGCTGGCCTCATGACCAACGCCCTTGTCAATGTAATCGGTCGACATTCTTGTTCTGGCTACGTCTGACATACATACTATCCAAAACCTGGTTATTATGGTCGCTTCTGGCTTCTCGGCTCAACATGTTTTCGTCCTATGTCTGCAGTTTTTATGGTTCGAACCCCGTCTTCATATTCTGAATACAAACACTCTGGTATGGAACGCCAACTCGAGTAGAGAAAAAGATACCCCGTCTTGTGGATTAGATCTTTTTCTCTGTCTTTGGTTCGCGATGGGATAAAGATTAGACGCGGGGACATAAGTGATTTGCAGTGGTGTTCGTAGTCAACGTCGACTCGAACTACTATAAGGTAAATTAATGAAGACAATTCACCAATAATGTGACGAATCAGCGAATGAACATACGAATAGGTGAGATTCAAAAGAAATAAATTGTTAGAAATTATTTTGATCTACATAATATGATATGAACGGCATAGGGATTTGACTCTCTTGTGATACTGAAAGAACACTGAGATCGTGCCAGAGAATATGGGCGAAGATACAACGAGCATTATAAACAAGATGGCAACCAAGCAAGCTGAAAGTGTGCGTACAGAAGTAAGAATAAACAAGTAGTTCGTTAAAACAATCACTGATGCAACTGGTTATAATAATGATTATTTCTATTCAACCAGTCTCGTTCTCTTCGCAAAAGTGGAGTCATTACAGTAGCCCCCTACTTGGAAGGGTTTACACTTTCGATACATAGTGGCTTTGTTCGTAGCACTAATCGGCGAAATGTGTGAGTGTAGGACGAAAGGGTTGACGGACAGGAAGCAATCACTGATGCTTGAGTTGTCACCGAAGGCCTTTTACGGAGAACGGCACCAGGAGTAGCGTGCCGTGTTTTCTGCTCGAGTTGGCATTCCACAGCAGTGTTTGTATTCAGAATATGAAGATGGCGTCCGTAGGGGGTCCGGACCATAAACACTGCAGAAATAGGACAAAACAATGTTGGGCGAAGAAGCCAGAAGCGTCAATAATAACCAGGTTTGGGATCGTACGTATGTCAGGCGTAGTTGTAACAAGAATGTCGACCGATTACATTGACAAGGGCATGATTGATGAGGCCAGCTGTTGCGAATTTTGAGTGAGTGTTGGGTATGGGTTTGGCGACCCTATCCCACAGAAGACGAACTTGCTAAGATGAATGATCACCATGAAAAAATGAAATAAACCATAAATATGATGTTGTAATATTGAACTAATCTAGGTTCTTTAAAATTAGAAGTGTCATTTTGAAACTTTTAGGCAGTGAACAAAATCTATAACAGTGATTGAAAGTTTAACCATGATATTTAATTACCAATATCTCTTATTTGTCTTTACTGCAAATTTCGATTGTATGACTTTACTACATCATCTGCACTTAGTAGAATGTATTTAACAGAAATAAAACATACACAAATAAGTATTTTAATTTACAATTAAAGTACGAAATATTTAGGTACAATAATAGTTTAGAAATATTTTAATTCATACTTACGGTTATTTAAGAACACATATTCTTTCACTAACTTTAAATGAAGCCTCTAAAAATGTCAATCTAGAATGATAAAATGTATACTTATTCAGAAGCAAAGAATTTAAATGAATTTTTAAAAAGTATGGATAATTTGTTCCATTTACAGGAAGTAGAATATTATTGTATAAATTTAAACATCAAATTTCTAGAACTATTATTTCATTTGATCAATGTGTCATTCATGCAGACTGGTTAAATAATAGTTGCAGTTGTGTTTTTGAAATTATTTTCGCGAATTAGTGATCATTATTATCCGGTTACGACAGGATAAAATGTATGATAATGTCTGAATTCAGTGTGACATTTAGTGTGATTTCTGTTTAGCATAAAATTAATTTATTTCAATATGATATTTACTCAGTATAACAGCATCTCATTATACTCATTCACCACAAGATTCAGTATTTGTATCGTACTGACTCAGTGTAAAATTTATTCTACACGTCTGTTATTTCATTTAGGTATAATGTTCACTGAAGAGTCATTAACTGTCAGTAAAATCTCTATATAATTGTTTCTATTCAGTAATAAGTAGTCATTTTATCTTTTGAAGTAGGACAAAATCTTCTATCATCAGCAATTATTTTCTTTGAATCTTGCAAATCTCATTTTCTTGTCTTCTAAATATGGTGTGTACAAATCGCGTCGTAGCTTATAAGCAGTGCACAACGCAGTATTGCCTAGGAGTTACTTCTGAAGAGAAGAGTAACAGACCCGGATGTATAGCATTTTGAAGACTAGAAGACGTGTGAAAGAAGACTGCCAATACTTCGCTTACTTTGCAAATCCCAGTCTGAAGATATAGTGTACACATTCTACTAGTAAACTGAATATTATTAGACAAATGTGGTTTTCAAATCTTCGTTCACTTATACACAAGCACTAGTATTATATGTTTATATAATATCCTACTTCCCCGTGTACTTTTTAAACTTTCAGAATAAACAGAATACGCAAAATTTTCGCTTCAGTGATAAATGACGCTTGATGATTTTAAGTTTCGCTGTACTTAATTGTATCTTCAACAAAACTGAATCATTCCAACATAGTTACAGTTAGAATCACATATTTACTCTTTGATAATCTAAATGTGTACATTTATTTTATACGTGAGAAATTTACTACTTGGAACTAATTTCACTAGGTAGTATTTTACCAAGCTATGAATCATTTTATTCGTAAACTTAGAAGGCCATATTTGTATAGCATTATTCCTTTAGGCGTACGTTTTGAAACCAGAATACTTAAATTTCCATTTGAAATGTTAGAATGCATTCAAATTCATGATTTTCACTGAAATGTGTAATAACTCCTTCTATTAACTCAGCCGTATCATGGACACAAGCTAAAAATATTGAGTGATGGTCGTTATTCAATTTACGGATACTGGAGTCCACGAATTTTTAAAGTGATCAATAAGAAGCCTGTAATAGCATGGATACTTGTATTTTTATATATATACGTAAATTTTGAAAAATTGTACATTTCTGAGTTTCCCTTCTTATATCCAAGGATCAATGAAGAATATTGAAGTCACTTCTTTCGTGAAAGGAATATCGTTGTGCAAGGTGCCCCCGAAAACGAGGACTCTGATAATGCAGTCTACAATATTGAACATTGGGAGTAAATTCGTAAACTCATCTCTGTAACTCAAGAATTAATCAACCCCACAAACGGTGTGATCAGCCAAGAAGTGTTGGGATTCTGCACCCCGGCGACTAAAATAACCTCTCTTACCTCCCAAATATCTACTGCCGTTCTTGTGCCAACTGGCATGCCAAAGGCGGGGAGTTTAAGTTGAAGCTTTACTTTCATGGTCCATTCATTTAAAAGCTTCTGAAAACATGTTAAAAACTAGCAATAAAATCAGTAATTACCCAATGGGAATATAATACATAATTTTTTATTCTTTAGAACTCTAAAGTTTCTACTGAGTATTTTGTTTCCCAGCTTCTGAAGTTTTCTTCAAGTAATTGTTGGGGAATCCCAATAGATATTGACTTAGAAATCAAAAGCACTCACAATAACCGTTTTATTTCTAGCGTATATTCGTAGGTACATATTGCCGGAACGTTTTGATGTTGAGAACAACCAGCTGCTCAGTTAATTTTTACAATGATATTTTAGTTATTATCAAGGTTGATTTCAGTAGAATTATTGGATTATTATCGAAATTATAATTTATAATTGTTAAAAGAAGCATCGAATTAATTTAAATGTTTTTTTTTTCAAAGAAAAAGCTAAATTCATACTTTCTCTGCATGTTCTAATTACTAGAAAATGAATTTTTCTATTCCTATATAGAAAAGTTCTATAGAGAATTTTATCGTTTTCTTATGTAAATAATTTATCTGATTCTTTCTGTTGAAGATTACATGAGAGAAAAAGGAGAAGTAAATTTCACTGTCAAAAAATCTCATGTACAAGTTTGTTGTTGTTGTTTTCCTGATAAGTTACATAGATTTACTGATCTACTTTTTACTTGTAAATCTATGCCATCTACTTGAATGATAACAACAAAATGATGCAATAAATAGTTCATCAATGAAAATTTTGTCGATCACAAGACAAGCCCTAACTTGGAATACTCAAGGCTAAAGAAAAAGAGAAAGTTCGAAGAACACATTATGCTAAGAAATTTTAGGGGGTGTATGAAGGATTTGATTTTGACCGATTTGGTCTCGTGTGTTGTTACCGGTATGAGGGCGGATGTCACTTACCGGCTTCCCACACCGTAGGAGAGTACCCATACGGTGTATGAAACATGGCAGAAATTCATGAAATCACTGACAAGTGGACTGAGCCATATTGGTAGATGTAGGCTACCTGATTGGGTCCGCAAGACGAAAGTGATCGATGGTTAGAAACCTCGAACGACATGGCTCGAAATCGTTTGCGATGGTGCAGGTGCATTCACTCTTTGTGTTCTCTCGAATTCTAAACTTCTGAATTCCCCACCATCTCTATCTTTCCCTTTCTAAACTTATCTCACTGAATTATACTTCTCGAATCATATCTTCGAACCCAAATCTTTTTCATTACTGCTAATACTTCTACTATCTCAACCACTATTAGATTTGGACTGACAGTTGCGGCTCTACGTTAATGCGGTATGAAAACGTACGTACAAAGTTCTGTGTCGTATCTGTCTGTCTGTCTATCTTTGTCAAGAAATGGAGATAGGCATATTAAGAATAAACCACAGTTGGACAGAACTAGAAAGGAAAGCCCAGGATAGATTAGGTTGGAGAATGCTGGTCAGATGCCAATGCTCCATTGGGGGTAACAGGTGAAAGTAGGTAAGTAAGCAAGTAATCTGAAATACACTATTTCATCATATTTTAGACAAATGTAATAGAAATAAAGTATCTCTCATTGAATCTCTGTTTTTTTTAATGGTAGTGTTGTTGTTGGAAAAAATTAAATGAAAGTAATTTTCGCTACTTTTTTTAATCTATCCTGTTTAAATTGTAGTGAAGACTTGTTAGTATAATATTCTAAAGGGTAAGTACATTTATATTTTTTTTAGAAAAAGAATACATTTTGTCCATATTTTTCTTCTGAATACTTTACTTAACTATTTTAAATATAACAACAACAACAACTGATGTTTTTTTCTTTAAACTAGCGAATTAATTTAAATCATGCTAATTCAATGTTCACATGGATCTTTTGTAAGAAACTACAATACTGTTTATTTATTGCATAATGACTGATTTAATCAGCAGGGGATAAACTTCCCAGATTCTAAAATTAATTCATATCGTTTATTTACTTTTCTAATAGTATTTTAGAAAATATTAAATACTAGAGAATGAGAGGTAAAGAAAATCAAATTATTTCATACACGAATTGTTATTTTTGAAAACCTCTATCAGTATATAAGTCAGTAATGGATCATGGAGATTGCTGAGTTTCTCTTAAATCATAAACCGATCAATGTTAGGCCACGATTGGATGTTAGACGTTAACATTGTTAAATGCCGGCTCAGCAGTTCGGAGGTTCGACGGTCCTGAGTTCCGATCCTGCAAGATGCAAGGGTCGTGGATGCGCATTGCTCATTAGTCCCATACCAGGACGTCCATCGCTTCCACATTTCTAATGGTCGCCTGACATTGATCGATTCATGATTTCAAAAATAAAAGCAATCACAGTGAAACGATTTTCTTAAATGTCGATTTGTGCACGGTACAAATAAGCCATCGAACATATTAAACTTGGCCTAAAAAAGTCATGTAACATAACATGAACTGGACTATTTATATACACACCATAAGTTCATAATGAAATATTTTAATTTGTTTAACTCATTCTGACTACTTTTAAACGAACTGAATTTTGGGCAATGAAACTTTCGAGATAATATTTTATATGAAATAACATTCTTTTTTTTCAATATTTTCTAGTATCATTGTATTCTTGTTTCTAACATTGTGTTAATTACAATGTTAGTGTTTAATTTGAAATTTTTTTTCGTTATCTCGAGTTTTATATAACACAAAAATATACACATTTATATATGTTTTATTGTCATTTTATGGCCAATTTTTTTTCATTCAAGATTCAATTCGAGTGGTGTTTGTTGTTTTCGTTGTAATTGTGAATTTTATGTGTGTTTAGGAGAGAGAAAAAAATTATTATTTTACGAGTATTGTTGAAGGAGTAATAGTGATAATAATAATAATAATAATAATAATAATAATAATAATAGAAAGACTGTTCTAGAAACAACGTAATTTCTCATTTCTCTTGATATAGAGTAATAATATTAATCATAATCTAGAGGGTAATAAAAAAATGATTGTAAGTTTATTTGTCAAAATGAATTTAACATACCAACTAACTGACACCACATAAAAAAGCACTTGTAGAGGAAGAAAGAGAGAATTAAAATTTAGACGTAGAATAAAATGGACATTGACTTTGGAACAGTTGAAGTCTTCGTAACAATCCAAACGTACCACACTGTATGAGTTTGTTTGGAGAGACTTCAAGTGTCATGGGAAGAATTCCGTCTTTGAAAGACTTCAATGAGATTTACTAATCAACAGTTTCAAAGACTGTCAACTTTCTTATCAATTGCAAATCTTTGGTTTTGAAGATTTTACCACTAGATCAACTGATGTTAATCAGTGATAAATTATCTGTGTAAATATTACTCATAAATTTTGCCTGGGATAACAGGAATTCATCTAATTTCATTCAACCATCAGTAAACGTATTCAGCTATGTAATATTTTAAAATAGCAACTACTGATTAAGTTGTTACGAAAGTTTATTTTTGGAACGAATGAAATTCTTATAATTCTTATTTAATCTGTATCTTATTTCTAAATAATAATATTTCTATGTTCTTAATTGAACTTTTTCTGATATTTTCTTTAAAAAATATGTACACTACTTTTGAATGATGATTATCATTATGTTTAGGTTGTAGACAACTAGTGAAAAGTTCACTAAATAAAATGGATTCATGTTATTCCGAATTGTTCGGGCTTTATTCAAAAATTTATTCATGAGAGAAAATTGTACCTAGTGTAATATGCTTTTAAAAAGAAAGTTGGTAGGCAGTTACAGTGAACACATCAGCCGGATATAGTAAAAATCCAATAAAAATATATATGGATCCCTTTCCCTTCATTTTATTATGTCAAATGTATCTTTCAGGGACTTATATGTTAATTATAACTGATGAGCATCATTTTAATTCATTCATAATGAATATAAAGAGCGATCTTAAAACCGTTATCAGGATCTTGGCAATGGAAAATTAAGACATCTTACTCTTTATTATTAATAATAAAATGTTTAAAAAACCTGCTTTACACCCAACTGTAGTGTGTGTCACAATATGTGGATCCTGTATGGATTGCCTTTGCCTTTGTACAGATTAATTAGTCCATTCTTCCCGAGTTATTATTCACATGCATATTTTGATCTTGTCAACTATTCATTCATAACTTTGGTTGTGTTTTCCTTGAGTAATTATGTGCACTGCTTTCTTTGCTTATCACATGTCTAGCTTATTTTTATTTGATTACAATTATAAAGTCGTACTTCATCGTATCGAGTTGGCCGAACCGCCTTGACTTTGTACATTCGAATGAATGTAATATAGTATTTCAACTCGTTTTTTAAAATTTTCATAGCGTTTTTTTAAATGTTTTTGAAGAAATAAAAACAATACTACTTTTTTAATTAAAGTTTTCATTAGCAATCGCTTTTAAACAATAGCGACGTATATGCTTCGAATAATCTTATAAATCATTTGTGGTTAACATAAGATTTGTGAGTGATTCATTAAATCCGCTTGCCAGTGATCTTTCTTACAATGGATTTCGTTTTTCGAAAATGCAAATTCAGTTGGATTAAGCATATATATAACTATAAGGGGAAAAAAACATTATCTTTACTCCCTTTATATCAAAAAAAAAAAAATGTTTGGTAATATTGGAGACATGGATCTTTGCATTATCAAGGATAAAAATGAATTTCTTAAAAATTGATTTTTGATTGTATTTTTTAATCAGTTGATCAAAAAAATGAATGAACTTATCGGAGTTCACTGAATCAAAAAAATGTTTGAGCCAAAAGAACTTCATTTCCTGTTATTGCGGATATCAAACTTACATTAGTTCCATGTGTTGACGGAACCATGGCACTTGCTGGTTTTCATCTTGTAGATCTTCTCAAAGTCTTCTCAAATACAAATTAAAGAATGATTCATCAATAAAAACTTTTATAGAGGAGTCTTCGATATTCATAAAATCTTGCGCATATATCTGTCATTCAATTTTACTTGATTCTGAGATGATGTTAATCAATGTATAAGGACATTTTAAGTATTATAAAAAAATTTAAAAAACGAGTTGAAATATTATAAATTCATCAAATATGAGGCTTATTAGGCTTTTGATCACTGCCATTGTACAAACAATGTTCCCCTCAGAATTATTTGTAGAAAATAGATGACAGATTTATTTTTTATAACCTATTCAATAGTTCATACAAATAGTAACCACTAAAACTGCCTTAATTGATAAAGCATTCGTGTGAACATAATTCATGTCTAGTTAAATTAACTAGACTAAATCATAATCAAAAAACTTCCCAAGTCGATATATAAATACAACAGAATTACTTTTAAAAAAAAACAATCTTAAATTTCAAACTAATTCTATGAACTTTAAATCCGTTAACAGGATAAAAAAAATAGAAGTTCGAGTAATGGTCAGAATTATCATTAACATAAAGGATTAAAGTGAAAATATTATTCAATAGAACTGGATAATAACATTTGATGAAGCTTATTACTGCATAAAATATTCTTTGATACACAGTATACGTCATTTAATGTAACAATTCTGTTTGGACAACCTCAGTGAATTTATTATAAAAATTTTCCTCCGTTTGATATAAAACCAACCATAAGATCGGCTACTTATTGAAATGAAAAATGCGTCATCATTTGTGGTGAGTCGTATCGGGTCTGAGTTTCACTGTAAACAACAACCCTAATGAGATGTAGGCATACCTCATCTAATAAGTCCCCTAAAACAACAAAGCTCATGTCACAGATTGCCTTGATAACCATTAACCAACTTTAATCAGATTTTATCACTTACAACAAACTTTACTAGGATAATTTACGTAGAATAATTAGTCTGGAATTTTCAATGTTTGTTTTTTTTCTGAAAAAAAATACAAACATTATGAAATTAACTAACTAACACCACGTTTTTCTTCTTAACAAACGGATTATAACAGATTTTCAAGTTTTGCTTAATAACATAATTTTATTATCCACTATAATATAAAAATTTGTGCGCCGGTACTAGCTATTTTCACGAAGAAGAAACAAATTCTCTTCCAGTCTAATAAAAATTTTGTTTACATTCTCTTAATGTAAACACACTGAATAGTAAGAAAAAAGGAATATTCAACTAACTAGATAAATTTTCTAAGACTGTTTAATTATTTCATCATTTCAAAATCTTGAAATCTATTAAAAATCTTAGTCTAATGATGACTACATTTTAACTAATCGGAAATTTAGTCCAGTTAACAAAATCAATGCAGAAAATGAATCGTTGAATCGTGTTACTTTTTTATGTCATGTAAACGGATGAAAATCAATAAAGACTCCTTGGCATTTATCATAAGTAGATGAATCAACAGTTGAGAAGATCTTCAGTTAGCTAGCCTTTCTTCAATAAATGTTAGTTCTTCTCTGTTCACTTTTTCGTAAGATGTTTGAGTTTTTTCTGACTGGTTGCTGTCATTTTTACTTCATTCGGTTATTGTTCTACTTATCAAGCTCATGTTTTTCTCGCTACATATGGAGAGTTGTTCTACTTCAGTTATGACTTTATTGAATGCCAAGCGTTTTTTTAAAACTCATATTTTCCTTTTGGGTTCGATCGTCATAGTCTAATATTCAAGCCGTGTGTGTACTAGTTCGTATTAGTTCCTATTCTGTTTAAGAGATAATCATTCTTTCATAATTAGAGATTACTGAGCAACCAACGGTGCGGAAACTTGGAGAACGACGAAAGCAATCATTCAGAAGACTTAAGTATTCATAAACAGTTGTCCATGCAAAATACTTCAGATCCATCGGCCAGACACCATGAGCAACAAACTACTGTTTGAGAGAACAAACCAGATTCCAGTGGAGGGGGAAATCAGGAAGAAGCGCTGGAAATGGATAGGACACATACGGCGAAAAGCACCGAACTGCGTCACAAGACAAGACCTCACATAGAACCCTCAAGGTCAAAAGAAAAGAGGAAGGTCAAGAAGCACATTATCCCAAGAAATAGAGAAATATATATGAAGAATGAACAAACACTGGAAAGAACTGGAAAGGAAGGCCCAGGATAGTGTAGGTTGGAGAGCATTGATCGGCGGCCTATGCTCCATTGAGAGTAACAGGCGTAAGTAAGTAATTAAGTAAGTAAGTAAGTAAGGAGCATCCAATCAAATAAATTATAAGATATAAACTTTAAACTTCCAAGGTTACCTATTTTTCGCTATGAAATATCGTAATAAAGTTTTCGATTTCATATTTATTTTAACTTGATCAGTGTTCATGTTAAGTGTGAAATGTACTGAATAACCTCTAGGAATATTCCCTTGATATTATGTCAAGCAAACCGAAATGACAACATAGGTCTTTCTAACATGTCCATTGTTATCTATTTTTCAACGGTTCTTTAGTTGATTTCATTTTTGTTATGAAAATTGTTTACGAACGAGCTACATAACAAACCAGTGGAGATCTTTATGAAACAATCTTGCATAATTCTAGACATATTCACGAGTGACTGGTCTTGAGATAAATTTTCTTAAATCTTCTTTAGAAATTATTGACGTATGCTAAGATTAGTGTGAATGAGAGGTAGTAACATTAGACAAATACTATACTCTTATTATAAATATGTTGACAATTGCATTGTGCACAAGTGTCAACATCAACCAATCGAATCAAAGGTCAACAGAACAAATTGCTAATCGCTTGTGAAGATATTTTCATAGTTCACTTCTGTTTGTGCTGGTGATTTGTTTTTATCTGGAAAGACTGTGGAAGATCTACAATCGTATCATTCAGTCCAGATAACTCAGATGCCAAGAAATCATTCTCATGTGCTAAAAATCTCCTACCTAATTTTAATACTTTACAGTTTGACTATATATATCAGTCAGTCAGTCAATTGCAACGTAGAACTACGTACGTATGTACATAAGTTCAGGTTGCCATACCACATTAACACAGAGACGCAAGTGTCGAATCAAATCCCATAGTGATAAAGATAGTAGAGATATTAATGCTAATGAAGAATACTAGGGTTTGAAGATATTATTCAACAAGTATAATTCAGTGAGATAAGGTTAGAAAGACAAAGGTAGAGGTGCTGATGAATCCAGAAGATTAGGATTTGAGAGAACACAATGAATAGATGCACTTGCGCCATTGCAAACGATTTTGAGCCATGTCGTTCAAGGTCTTATATATATATATATATATATATATATATATATATATTCAGTTCATTATAACACTAATACGCTACAATAATACTACTATTATTCTAAACATTTTCTCAAAAAATTAATGTTATGATTTAACATTTTTTACATCGAACCAGTGTTAGTCAGTGTCTCATAGATTTTGATAATGAAAAACCAAAAACACAATTTATTCTCTACCTTGCCCCTCCCCGCCACCCCAACTAATTCCTTGTTAACGAAAAAAGAATTAATTGAAATTATGTTTGTTTTTTGATAGTGAAATTGAGACACACACGCACACGCACACTGATAGAAATTAACAAACATATGAAGGCATACAGTGAAAAAAACACTGGGAGACATGTGAAATCAAACAGTGTGGTTGGTATAGAGCGTAAAAATGAACATCGATGGAGTGAATTTTGAAGTTTATTTCATTCACATTGTTTCTTTGCCTTTAGTTTCGATGAAAAGACAGCGTCATTATTTTTTTTCTTTTTTACTCTTCAACAACAACGAACCGGTGGGAATAGTATCAAGTAAAAAAAAATTTAATTAAGCCCCCAACTAATAACAGATACCTATTTGTGTTTTTTGATTTTTTTGAATATTTATTCGCAGATTGACATAGATTGAAAATCTCAATGTCTATTGGGGATTTTATAGATTTTGAAGAAAGAGATTAAATGGCTAGGCTGTACATACAGGTACACACATCAACACGTACGTATATATATATATATATATATATATATATATATATGTGTGTGTGTTTGCAAGTATGTACATGTTTATCAATGGAGTAAAATAACGTTAATTTTGTAGTTTTTACATTAAACAAATTTTCATCATTAGTGTGTATAAAATGATATTTATTTATTTAACTATGTTCCGCTGATTCACCTTGTAGAAACGAACTGGATCAATATATGAAGTAATAGCTGGCAACTGACCATCGTTTGTCGGATCGGGATAGATGTTCACAACTTATTCCTTTTGTTATTATCCCTAGGAATCATTTATTTCAGAGATTTATGGAGGTTATCACTAGCGAAGAAAGTCTATAGGACAATATGGAAAGTCCTACTTGTATGTGAAACGCTTCATAACTCTCTCTTTCCATTATGAGAATGCGGCATCATTGAAGATACTGGTCGTTTGAAGAAAGCACTTTGTTTTATGTCAGTTAGTAATGAATACAGTTTAAAAACAACAAGTGTTAAATACTCTTATTAAGACAATAAATATTGTAAACAGTTTGTGGAAATTGTTGGATTTTCATAGTTTACATCATGAACAAATTTTAATCCTACTGCCATTGAACACCAGGTAGTATTGGATAACTGTTCCATCCGTGAACGAAAATTTTAGCACTAGATATTCATTAGTCCAACAGGAATCAATTCCAGTACTTTCAGGTTCTGAACTAAGCGCCTAGACTTCGAACAACTGAGTTGACGCCAAACCAATTCTACTCTTAACTTTAATCAGTTTACATTATTGAGCAATCATCTTTCAACACTCAACACAAAATCTAGTTGAAATCTATCAATAATAATTTGTCAGTAGAATTTCCGTAATTAACTTTCAAAATTAGTCAGTAATGAGTGGATGATTATTAATAATGTAAGCCGTTTTTTAGATTGTCGGATTTCATAGGTTGCATCACAAACTGGTTTCAGTTGGCCAACTCCTCAAAAGTCCGTATACTAGAATAAAATAATTGTCTAATGCTTCCTGTTTGTTAGAGGTTGTCTATTTGAGTCAATATATTTGTTAGTTGGATCAAAATATTAAGGTGACGGATAATGACAGATATAGATTTCAGTTATTCATTATTGTACATGATAAATGTCGAACAATTTTTTGTGACAACGAATATGATTTAAAACACGAATATGTTGTTAACATGTAATAATTCCATTGATCAACTATTTGTTCTTTGTGACATTCATTTTTATCTTTCACTATTAACATCGATCTCAAACGGCATTCGATCGATTAGTCTACTTCAAATCCCATTTATTTCAAATTTACTCAATATTCAATCAATATTATTCATTGTGAAATGAATCGATAAAATTTAGTTAAAAATTGATTTATTTTTCTTATCAGTTATATAATTCAGGAAACCAAGATATTTTCTACCTATTCCAAAAAAGCACTATATTGAACATATTGGCCATTGAACTTTAACTTATAGATATAAAGTTCCGAGTAATTTGTAGTTTGTTAGCAAGGTCTGCCTGTAAACTTGACAGAACAAATACTTTCTATGGGATTGGAAGCAAGTTTAGAATTGTTAAGAATCCAGTGATATCTCTCGACAAAGTCTTTTGTTGTACGAAAATATGTCGAAGACCTTTGAGTCAATCAATACTGAATGGAATTTTCTCGGAAAAATCTATGAAAATGAAATATCACGTTACGTTTCCACTGAATAATTACCCATGCTCTTATCATATTTCTTTGAAGGCTACGACTACCGAAAAATCTATCAATAAACTTCATTTTCTATGTACAGACTAATTTTACAATAAAGCTTTCATTCATATTCCACAAACGTTTCTACATTTTTCAAGTTTTAAGTTCTCAGTAGTTTGGGGCTGAACGATGTGGTTAGAAAGTTGGTAACAAATACTTCAAGCTCACCAAAATAACCATATTTCTTTTCATTTTTCTCAATCAAATAAATAAGTGTAAATTTCTAATTTAACGATAACTTCTAAACGTCCAATAAAATTCATAAAACTTTTTAACTTTATCTAAAAATTTTATTTGTCAATCAGAATTATTTCTTAATAATAATAAACATTATTTTTCAATTTTTTCATTTTTTTCATCTTTTCAAATTTTTTAATTTACCCTCCTTGTAATTATCCTAAATAAAAATTATCATTTTACTACGAACAAAGTTGATAAGAAAAAGAAACGAAATGTTGACAATTCATTTTTATTGCCTATAAAATATTCTCTATCTTTGTCGATCATTTGGCATAATGATCTACATATCATTTGTTATTATTAATTTCGCATTTATGTCACAATAATTTTGATTTGATAATATTAACTATTTTTGTTCAAGTTAAAATTATCTTTTAATTAGTGTACATTCAATCTTTTATGTTTTATTGTCTGCCATTCAATGTACAATATCTACATAAATCTTCAATATTAATCTTGAATACGTTTGTCTGTTCGTGTATTTCAAAATAATTAAAATTACACGAATAATAATAACAATAAATTAATGAATTGATAGTTCTTTGATTATCACTTACATTTCTAAGTGTTGTTCAGTTATGTAATTGCTTGTTGATATAATTCACAAAATGATTATACTTGGAATAGTAGTAGTAGTAGTAGTAGTAGTAGTAGTAGTAGTAGTAGTAGTAGTAGTAGTAGTAGTAGTAGTAGTAGTAGTAGTAGTAGTAGTAGTAGTAGTAGTAGTAGTAGTAGTAGTAGTAGTAGTAGTAGTAGTAGTAGTAGTAGTAGTAGTAGTAGTAGTAGTAGTAGTAGTAGTACTATCTAATACCGATTTCCCATCCTTAAAAGAGGAAACGAAACATTTTAAATATACTGAACTAGTTTCTCCCAAGTTGTAAATAATTTTCATAAAATGGACTTAAATTGTTTTTAGAAAATAAATTCTTAATTTTTGTAAGATTTCAAGTAAATAAAACAAATAAAACAAAACAAACGACTGTACCCCCCATAAGAGCATAGGCCACCGACCAACATTCCCCAATGTTATGCTCGTCACTTGATATGCTTGAAACTATTACGAGTTCACCTTAGTCGATAAAGGAGAACGAGACAATGAACCAGTGACACGGTAGGCTACTCTGATACGTTGCCCCAAACTAACTGACGAAAAGTCTTGATATAGCGTAGAAAGTGTATTCTACAAACACCCAGGAAACACAATAATTTCAAGCATACAAATCGCTTTTGTTTATATATCATAGAAACGTCTTTGGGAGAGTCACAAAAATAGCACACTAAAATAACACAAACCAATCACAGACAAGGATTTTCCTGGTGGGAAATGTGATCTCAAGGTCAGCTGATCAGCCCATGAAAAAAATCCAGAATTAAGGCCTTTATCAAATGAGTTCTGGAGATCTAACGTCCCCAACACCAAACTCAAGCTATCCTAGGCCTTCTTTTCCAGTTCTATCCAACTATTGTTCATTCTTCTCATGTCTGTCTCCAGTACTCAGTGTAATGTATTCTTTAGTCTTCCTCATTTCTTTTAGCCTTAAGGATTGTAAGTAAGGGCTAGTCTTGTTACACATTTGGGTGCCATCCTCAATATACGTCTTCAGTGATTAGGGTTTGTGGACATCAGCCTGATTCGTAACTAAATCTGATCCTTGACTGACACTAGTTTAAGAACAGTTAGAAAATGGGTGACTGTTGATACCTGGGTTGAAACTCTTCTATCTAGATATCGTCAAAAAATAATAACTGTGTACTAAATAACCATTATTTCCAAAATAATTTACCAAAGTTTTGATCAGAAGGTATAAATGGTTAAGCTCACTCATTTCGAAAGAAGTTAGTTTTCCATATTAGTTATGTTATGTAGTCGCTTAACTTAATTTGGGAATACAGACTACTAAATTTTGACTTAATGGTCTAGAAGTTTGACATTCACCGGCAAGGATTACAGTTTTTGGGTTAGTTTAAGGTTAGGGTCATGAGTAAGCATTGTTGTAGAGTCTCAAAAGACTAAACATTGATTCGATTTCTAGAGAAGGGAATGAATTCACATTATACTCTTCCTATTTCCATACTCATCAAAAATTTATCAGAAATGAAAAGTCGATAGACATTTCCCCACTTTTTTATTGATAAATAGCTTGAATTACCAACCAAATAAAAAAATATAGAGATTTATTGAAAAAAGGCAAAAATAGTGAATGGAATTCCCAAGTGTTAGTTTACAAAAATATATCTAAATTCCACTGGCTGACCTTAGAATATGTGCATAGGCTTATTTACAAACGGTCACCTTTAAGAAGACATGAGATAGAAAAACACGCTGAATAATTCAATTTCATTACAGTTAGTGTAATACAATCACCTATTTTATTTTACACATTTTTTTTTTCATTAGAATCTAACTATCTATGGTTTATCAATGTGTCATACATAAATATCTAATACAACTGATTATTTTATTCATGAGGAAAAAAATCAGTTTTTTTCCTCATACAAAATAATAATAATCATTATTATTATCAATATGCCCTACAGGGAAATTATTTAATTTTTTCGCCGGTCTCATGGGTAAAAATACCTTTCACATAAATGTATATATATATATATATAAAATAAAATAAAAATATTATCTAACTGTTCTCGCGCAATTCTTTGTCATTGCATCTTGAATACCTAGTAGTTTGTAACTTTTTTTGCTCAAAAAAACATTAAGAGAAACCTCATGTCTATATTTGTAAATATGTATTAATTAAAAAGAATGTATATGTTAGATTTGTTAGCTTATTTAATGAATGATGATACATAGTTGGTACACAAATTCCAGCGTAGTCGCCTCTGGTTCATTTCAAAAGAAGATAAGGAGAGAGATATGCCAGTCACTGTAGTCATTCCGTCTAAAATTTGAAAGGAATGAGCCTAATGAAAAATTGTAAGCTATGCATGTTAACATACAAAACTCTTTTCAGTTAAAATAAATTTAAAATAGGGACATTTCCTGTGATATCTGTACAACAGGAGGAAAAATGGTCTAGAGGTTCGTATAGGCTGTTAGGTGGAGGTATATCTAGGAGTCATTGATTACCAGACTAAGGCAGCATAAGCGTTCAATACACTTCTAGGATTCACTAATGAGTGATGATAAACAGCACTTTTCATGTACAGAAATGTATGATAAATTCACTTTCTGATTTCATATATATATATATATATATATATATATATATATATATACCTTAAATTTCTAGGCAAAACTTGCTACATAATCTAGGTCAGGCATTGAGAATAATTTTTAGTTATAGCGACATTTAGAGATTTTAGATAATGAATGAATAACAATGTAAAATGTAATATTCCTTCTACAAGACCGTATGTAGAATTGCTATGGAAAATGACCAATATTCACAAGTGACGTAACAGAAAGCATAAAATGTGTCTTGTATAACATCGTAAGATAAATCTGAAAATGAAATACAATTAGAAAAAGCATAGAATAGCAAACCAATAGATTTTATTTGGAAATTTGAGATATTAAAGAAGGAAAGTGTGATTTCTAAGTCAAGAGATTACAAGCATAGTAAAAGAAAAGGTTTAATGGCTTTTTTGCATACACAACTTGAGATTCTCAATCCCACCAATGTTTTATCCTCAAAGTCAACTTCCACGTAATGCATCTTTTCGATGTCGAAGTCAACAATTCCCTGAATGGTTTGGACTTTATTATTCGGTCTACAGGTTTTGTTGAATATCAATTTTGAGACAGTAGATTTCTGAGGTACCGTTATCTTTTCTTGTACAACATAATGAGTGGTTATTCGTCTGATGTAAAGGACGAGAGAGAGAATTAGATTCTTGTTTTAGCTGATAAGGAGCTCGTTATGAAATTTGTCAGTTTTGGTTTCGATTCGGTTTTTAGGGAAAGAATTGTTTTGACCATCTAAAGAACATCGATAAAGAGACCATTCCGCCAAATTTCCATCCAAAGTGTACAGCTGATTACCAGTTGATAAGTATTAGATACTTTATAAAATATGATTCAATTCATATTTAGTATTTCCAAAAAAGTAAGGTCATATCTGTACATACATTTTTAAATTGCGCGTTTTGGCAATTTCCAAGTGTTCGCTCGTTAATAACTAGCTTATTTGAAATATTTCACTTGGGAATTTTACGTTTGGTTGATAAATAGTTGTGAGATTGCAGTTGCATGCTTCTGTCTGTTAAATTCATTATTTGGGATTAGTAAAAGTACTATTATGCTACGTGGATATTTGCCGTATATTTCCCAACATTATTCTCTCTTCTGAATTCCTGCTCGCAGTATTTATTTTTTACCTACATCTGATCAAAAAGAAAGCGAAATACCTTTATGACAGACAGTAACCTATCAAAGTTGAATTTTACAACTAAACAGAAAACCTGGACTGTTTCCAGTTATTAAAACAATTGAAAAGTGTCATTGTTTAAAATGAAGACATTGAAAATAAGACGAAATTCTATTCTTATGCAATATTAACAACTGCAAGCAATCACACTTGACAGAAACTCATCTTCATATGGAATGATTTTGTAAAATATTTATATCAACAGTTTAGAGTGTACATCAAACTCCGTCAACCTAATTATAGTAGTGTTACAGCACTAAGTCGTGTTAATAATAATATTCATTGTAACACTGAATTAATTGTGTGGCTTAATTCGATTCACAAGCATTAGAGAAATACTGCGTACATTGACAGAATTGGTCACACATCAATCTTTGCTTTGAATCAACAACGACAACAACAGCAACAACAACAAAATATTAAGATAAATCGAGTTTGTATTTATTCATTTTTAGAAAAAAAAAATTCTAAAAAAAATTCTCTTGAGATTTTAAATTATACATTTTTGTAATTAGTAGCAAGAAAAAAATTATTTCCAATTCCTAATTTTTTTTAAAAGCAAATGTACAATTTCTCTTTTGTTTTCATACTAAAACTTCATTAGTTATTTTTCTCTTTTTCACATTCTATTTCTCACTCTCTTATTTTCTCTGATATATTTGTCACGTAAATGCAAATTTCCTAATGTAGAGATGAAGCATAGAAATTAGGCGGTTAGAAAAAGTCACACAGATATATATATATATATATATATATGTATATATATATATATATATATATATATATGCATATATATGAATATATATTTATGTGTAAGAAGCGAATATATCATATAATTTTCATAGCTAACTAAATCAAAACAACTAGTAACTTATCATCACAACATCATATTTTCTTTTAAACTATAAAATCAACATTGCCTGACCATATATTCTCACTTTTTGATGTACTGAATTTTAAAAGTTTGAAACTTGGGAGGAGTAATTAGATAGTTGTCTTTTTCTTCTTATTGGAACTCTTCAGTGGTTCACACATTGTTTAAGGATTCAATCTAGAATATTTTTATTCTGCTGAAATTTTAATTGTAGGTGAAGTATAGAAGTTGTTAGAAATAAACGGATCATATCTCATTATATCTCATTGGTTTATCTCATCTATTACACTAAAGATAAATACATGAATATGTAATATTACTGTTAACATCAGAGACAATGATAAGTGAATTTGAATGAGTAATTCAAAAGAGCGACTGTGTATATAGTATAAGTGTGCAGGAAATAAAAGTCTAAATACAATTATCTGATTTCCAAATTTTATATCTTGATATCCAATGACCAATATCAGTCATGCATTTTCCACTCAGAATCCTAGTTCTAGTTTCATCTGTTCTTTAGTCAGTGGCTTAGTGTCTCTGATTTGACCAGTTGCATGTGCAGTTAGTACTACTGACCTTGAGCTGGAACTAGGTTTCTGTCGTCTATCTACATTTCAAGAGATGTGGTTTATATAAAGAAATAATAGACTGCACCACACAATAAAATGAAAATTCAAAACAATTCATGAGCAAGCTGTAAATATGGGTGACTAAATTATATGCTGGCAACAAATGAAGAATAGTAAGTCATATAGCATTAGTTAATGCGGTCATCGAAAGCTAATGATAAATGGCATACAAATTAGTCATTGAATATGAACTCACTATGCTCTATATGAGACCGGTATACCATCTGCTTAATTCTGCGTAAAATCACAAATTCAGTATCTTATACTTAAAAGATTTTGTTTAATTAATAGCAATTCATTAAGTAAATTGGCTTCAACTAATGTATTTCTATATTTCAAATCAATAAATGGATTTCTCAGTCAGTATATGTATGTTGGTTGTGTTCATCAAAGAATAATCACATATGGAATGCTATTGAAAACCAGGGAGCACTAATGCATTTATGAGAAGCTATGATTGATGTAGTGCAGAGATGCTCAATGATATTATTGACAAAGCACTCCTCTCAACTCTACCTGAAACCCTTCTTGAATTTCTATCGGTCCCGAACCTGTATAAAGGAGGAACATTAGGCATGGGGCTAACAGTCCTACCCTGTAAAAGAAAAACATTCAGCACGACCCCTGGAGGTCCTGAACTCGCTTCTCAGTCGAGTTACGAGTGAACATGGTCGAGAAATCCAACACTTCGATGAAACATTTGTCTAATACTTCCTGGGGCTCAGTAATACTTCAAATAAGATAAATCTGTGACTATTATAACTTACAAAACTAAAACAATCTCTAAAATGCCTCTTCAACAAAAAATAAATATATATTTATATATTATCAAATATTGATTGCTAGTTTGAAAATGTTATCTTTAGTATAAAGAGACTAAGAGTTTAGTTGAAATTTCTAAAAAAACCAATTTATTCTGACTCAAATTATTTTTTTTTTCAAGTATGAATTTTAGTTCTTCTTGCTACATTGTCGATTTATTTTTTCGCGATTTGACTGAATACATACATCGATTACGTTGAGTTTTATCTCCCTTTCTAAAATTAAGTTGTAACGATTTTATTCAAAGATATGAAAAAATAAAAGAATTCGAAGTGATGAATAACAAAACGATTTTCGTCAATGGACAACTAACATCAACTTGTCTCATTATTATTATTATTATTGCTATTAATAACATTCAGTGTTACTGATTTCTAATTCTAATATTAATAATAATAATGATAATAATAAAATCGATAAATTATTATTATGCTGGTCTACCTTTGTATATATGATAATTAACTGAAATTTGAAATCTTAATGAACTGATCAATAGATGGATATGATTAGGATGAAAGGAAAAACTAAAAAATGTTTTCACAGCTGATTATTTGAAAACTTTTAAATAAAGGAATTAAAGGGATATAATCCGTTGTATGTTATTTGCATTTTCTTGTACAGTACTGAGTTATATATATATATATGTGAATGTAAAGTGTGAGATTTCTCAAATTTATTTCCAATTAAAAACAAATTCATGATAGAAATCATTCTTGAATCGAAGCGATACTTTCAAACTATTTGTTAAGCTAAAAAATATGTTTAATGGTTAGTAGTTATAAGAGAAAAGTTTTCAAAAATACACCTTAAACGTTGTGTCAGTTATAGAGGTAACAATGCTGAGAGTAAAGTAGATGAGATAGCTATACCATAGTGTAAGACTTGACTGAAATTAGAAAATATAAAGTTCTGAAGTTCCATTTGAATAATCCAAGGGCTTTTTATTTTCCTTCATTACAAAGTATGAGAATTTTATTTCGGCTGGCTTGATGTCATGGATGAATGAATCTAAAACGAGAACAAGACAAATTCGTAATAGTTTCTGATTTTGAATAGTTTCTTAATTGGTACCATTTTATGATGAAATTATTTTGAAGTATAAAAAAATATTTGAATATTTCTAAATTTTTGAACTTATCAATCATTTCATGAATTATTATGGTTTGTATCTGAAATATGATTCAAGCAAAGGGAAAACACGACTATATTTTCATTTAAAAATAAATTCTTATATATTTTAAAAAAAAATATCATCTTATTTCTCTGTCTATAAATACTTGAACACTTTCACCAGTTGAGACAGCCATCCTACAACCATGTAGACTGTGATTGCATTTGGAATAAATTGTTTAATATGACTTTAGAGTAGCTATTACTGGTTATATGCATAACACTTAACTGGAAATGACTGACTATACTGAATTCCAGTTGGTGCATGAAATAAATCGACTACAAGTTAATTCTTTTATACATCCGGTATCAACCAGAATCCATCAAATGATTTCAGAGAATTAAAATATTCCAACCTATTACATGTTAATCTCCTATAATCTATGTTCATATCACTCAACTATTTAAGTGATTTCACTTCAAAATGAAAGTTTAATTTGTTTGTCATTAAAATGTGTTTCACAAACAAGGTTCGAAAATAGAACATAATTTATGTCTTATTGAAAATTCAGACAGTGTATGAACTGAGTTTTTCATATTCTACAGTACGTATTAGATGGTATATATATATATATATATATATATATATATATATATATATATATATATATATATATATATATATTGGTAAAAGGGATTTATCAGAATGTGTAATCAAGGACAATTGAAAGTGTGCATAAGTGATTAGAAAAATAAATCTATTCCAATAGTTTGATAAGAGTAAATAATAGACTATTGGTTTAGATTTATTGTTAAATGGAGGCCTATTCGGATTGATGAAAAATTTTATATTACTGATCCAAAATGATCAAAGGTGTGTACTTAGATATTAGTGAAGTATTATCTGTTCTAAACTGTAAACGTCATTTGTGTACTACTAGAAGCAACATGCAATTATATTAAATCTACATTGGTCATATGACTTATAATTTTGATATCAAAAGTAGTTAATTCAGTTGTTGTTTGTTTTGATATTTCCTCTTCGTTTAACTTAAACTTTTTAATTCTCATATCTTTGTTTTAAGAAGTTAGTATTCAAAGGCTCACGAGGCGTAGAGTGTAGTGATCGTTTTCTAACGCCTTCCACGTATGTCCTGCAGAGCTAAATATTAAGTGTTATGAGCAGCTGATGTGGCCAATCGAGTTAAAGTGAATACAATTAAGGTAAGCCTTTCTATGAATGACAGCGCTTTAGACAGAGACCACATGTTTACCTGCAGTCAAAGCTGGAGTGGAACTGTAAGAGGGTTTTCCGATACAGCTACATTACTGGCGCATAGTTGACCTTCATTAATTTCTTAGTATATCATTCCTATTAGAGAATTTAGGTTTCTTAAGAACGACAAAGATACCATTTTAGTAATCTGTTAAAAAGACAAAAAAGGTATTACATAACATTTAGTACATTATTGATTTCATAGAAAGGAATATTGAATTTTCCTCAACAATGTAGACCTGAATAAAAGTTCCCATAATTCCGATATCCCGATTTCTGATAACTAGCATATAATTTTCAAGTAAACATCACCTTGTAGAATTTTTTTAAACCTGTAGAATCAAAACTGAAGTATGCAGTAACGAAACATTTTATTTCCGGTAGCTTTCGTAAACATGGATAAGTTTCTGAAGTTTTCTAGACATATCAAAATCCTTTTATGTCTATCAAAAATGTAGCTCTTAACAAAGTTTATCGAACAAATTTATGGTACTTTCTTCGTAACTGCATAGAGAATACACACATTTTTCGTTTGGACTTCCGTAGTTCAGCCATTCCCACAGAGCTTGAAAATGATGCTTTATGTATTGCGATAGTTTTACTTGTTGTATGACCCTTTCTTTGATCGAAATCACTTTTGGATTGTTGTTCAATAAGTGGCCTAGATTTATAAAGCATCAGAAAATCAATTTTTCACTGTTTTGAAACTCCTTATTTTAAGACAAAGAAACTGACTAATATAAATCAAAAGTACAAGTATATCAACTGTAGTATAGCACTCAAGATTTTCATCTATATGAGACAGAATATTGGGTGTAAAATTGAGAATATATTTTCATAAATATGTTTTCCACTTATATTTATAGTTAAAGGAAAGTATAACCAACTGAATAACAATACTTCCGAGTGAATAAATATCTCATAAAATATTATTAATAAAAGTGTTTCTTACAATGTCGCCTATTGCATTCAACTCTATTAGATAAATAAAAACGTGTCGATGTTTTTCATCAATTAATAACTTTTATCCTTCTATTTTGTTTCTGGATTATTTGACCTATACAGATTGTTTAAAGGGAATAGGCCAAGACATTTTGTTTGATTTATTTTAGACAAAGAATTCTAATCTCTATGACTCATCCATACTTAAGATTTTAGAGAAATTTTTTTAAGATTACAATTGACTAATGTTCTGTACTAATTAATACTGGTTAATTGAATTAATTTGTACTGTTAGCTTAATTGAGGTCAACTTGTAACGAGTACCATTTTTAAATTAGATTAATCTCGACAAATTTCATTTAGAAATACTATGGTTGTTTTCGTTAGTGGCTTATTTCGAAATGAGTTCCTGAGGTTCTAGTGAGAAGTAGTGCACAGTGGAGTTTAGATTTGCTAAGAATGAAACAGAGATTATCAGTTTTATTGGATCGTTTTCAATCTATTTGATGAATTGATTAAACTGGAAAATTTGTACGACTGAATGTGGTCTATAGCTGAAACTCTCACAATTGGAAGCGAATGTTCTAGGTTTTGACCATGGCTATTTTCTGGTTACATACTGGGAACAAAGAACAGTTCAGTGCTCTAACTAAGACCAGTCTGTGACGAACGCCACTTGACTAAGTGATTAGTTTATTTTATCTTATTTTGTAATGAAAGTCTCTGAGTATGGAATATGACTGAAGAGTATTCTTATTTCTTCAAAATATTTATGAAATTTGATTTTCCTACTCCATCTGTTAACAAAGCATAGTATTTTAAAATATAAAGCTTACTATATTGTTAGTTACTTGGTTGTGGAGATTGATTCAGTTTCTTGTTAGCTTCCACTATGAACTGACTAAAGGTAAATAATTGTTAACAGCTACGGAGTCCTAGCGAGCTCTTTAGTTTTAGTCTTGGATTTCTACAGAATTTACAGTTACAACAACAAAATATACCAGTACGAATATCGTGTACTTTCTAATTTTAATAAATATCCTGCTGAAATCAACATGTAATGACAATTATTTCTGTATAATCATGAATAAGTTGTTTTTAAGCTGAACGGTTCTTTCAAAGCAACATTATTTATTCAAACTGTAACAAGACAGTGCATAAGAGAATCACTGTCTATGTACATCTGAATTCACAATTCAACAGAGTTATAGGCATCAACTCAAATTTTATAAGTGGAAAGAAAATGTAATATCTAAGTAAAATGTTAAAAATTTTGTCGAAGGATTATATGCGGTTCCACAAAGCGAATCCCGCATATAAGTAAAATTTCAGTAACGAGTTAATAATTAATACTATTTATCTGTTAATTATGTTTTTCACATTCTTATAAAGTTAGTTTATCATCTTAGTAAAGTATAATAAATTAGAGTGTCATGTATTGTCTGAACATGTAAATTTTGATTTGCACATGAATGGCTAAGTTTTAACATTGAACTACAATAATTTGTGTACATCATTAATTAACCAAAGTTCACTTGTGAGCGTTAACATATTTGTTTTAAACAATTTAAGTATTGTGTTAATTTCTGTTTGGGAAATATCCTTCCTTTCCCACCCACTAGGCATCAAGTCTGAGTCATGATGAATACAACTAAAAATTAGGGGGTAAATCATATAATGTAAGAGAAGAGAACCTCTTTTTTATTACAAAGAAATAAACAGGAAGGAAATGGCTGTATTCAATGTAATTCCTTTCCGTTATCAATTTAGGTGGTATCAAATGGAGAAAATGTACTAGTTAATAGAATAAAATAAAATCAATAATAATAGCATGATCATCCTGTTAAGTCGAGAATAAAAACAACAACATAAATACAAACATATGTTAGATGTTTATTCTATTTGCTGAATGTACATTAATTCACTAGCAAAAACCCATGCTTAAAACTCTTCCTTTATTCGAGCTTGCAAACGGTAGTTACCCTAGAAGGGCTGTAGGTAAGAGTTAATATTTTAGAGTACACTAGTGTTCATAGAGTAAAGACCGAGATAGTTACGAGTATTTTAGTGATTTGGTTTTCTGAAATAAGCAATGTATGAAGGATATCGGCACACTAAGTGCGTGCTTTAGTCACAGTATCATGTGCATTTTGGACTGATTAAGGCAATTACCTGGGCTCACTAGTGACTAGCTCCATGAAGAATCTTCTCCGAGTTCTAATGGGAAGTCGTGACCAGAAAGTTCAACCTGTTCGGGTGTGGACAGTAACTACCGAAGACTGTGTTTCAGGTTGCGCAACTCCGTGAATTGATCAAGTTAGACATTAACACCGTTAGATACCGGCTGAGTTGTCCAGGGATTAAGAGTTCGTGCACAAGACCGAAGGTCCTGGGTTCGAATACTGCGAGGTGCAGGAGTTGTGGGTGCACACAGCTGATGATTCTCATACCAGGACGAAACGGCCGCCCAGTAGTTCCAGGTTCCTAATGTTGGTCTAACAGTGATCGGGTCATGGTTTCGAAATGTGTAACTTAACAATCTTTACAACCCCGTAATGCAATTATGGTAAATTGTTGAATATATTAAATGCTTGATTTGTTTATTACCAAACGATTCAATGACATATAGTTGTATTAAAAGTGATTACTAGACAGAAAACTAGAGCTTCATTTCCGGTTGGTATAAACACATGATCCGATATTTTGATAGTATATTGCTTTTATATTACGTTATGCAGTAACTGTTTTATTATCAAATATTTGTAACGAGAAATTACTACTATTTTAAATGACTGATAAAAAAAAGATGACAAAAATTACATTTATTTAACAATTCAAAAACAAGACTACTTTAGTTACAAATGCACTCATCTATATTGTTTATGTTACACAAGTCTCTAGGTATGCTTAAACTATTACGAGTTCACCTTAGTCGAATAACGAGAACAAAACAATGAACCAGTGTCCAGGTAGGCTACTGTGATCCCTTGATCAAATTGTATCAGTAAGAAGTCTTGATAATGTGTAGAATTTGTATTCTACGAACACCCAGCCCGCATACTGAATCCAAGCACTGAAATCGCGTTTATTTACACGCTTTAGAGACGCCCTTGGGACAGTCACAAAAATAGCACACTAAAATGACACAGTAGCCAATCACAGCCAAGGATTTTCCTGATGGGAAATGTGATCTCAAGGTCATCTGATCAGTCCATGAAATAAATCCGAAATAAAGACATTTACGAAGCGAGTTCTGGGGATCTAAGATCCCCAACAGTTTGTTTCATTCAAAACTGTTTATTTAGTAACGAATTCCACATATAGAAGAAATACACAGAATTACTTCAATAACGACTGCTATATTTCTTTGAGAACTAAGTTTGCAATCGTATAACATACCAAGAACGGAATCCTAAATAAAAGTTACAATCAAACAAAATAGTATTAAACTCAACAAATTATCACATTGAAAATAAAATAAGTATTTCATGGAGTAGTTATTATACTGGATTGTATAAAAATCTTATTTTCCAGGAAGGTTTGTTTTTTTTAGGATAGGACTGCTAACTCCACATCTAATATTGCTCTTTCGTCCTAGCTTAGACTTAGCAGAATCCTTAAATGGACTGCCAGTGGAGTTGGTAAAACTTACGGGGGTAAAAATATGATCTCATTCTAATCTCTTTCTGACAAGTTATTTGACAAAATTTTTATTTAGTTTTGTATGACTTAAAAAATCTATTCAATGCTAATTATATCATCCAAGCATGAACGAATAATTCTACTTTACTTAGAGTTCTGTCACTAATTACCTTTCAATAATGAACAGCTCATCAAATTTTAAAGGACAGTGAAAATGGTTTCAAGGAGATTAGTGGTAATTTATCGTTGTTTTAATGTTCACCGAGGTAGGATTCTACAAACTGGAACTGAGGATCTCCAAATCTAGTTAACAGTAGTATGTAAGCCATTTTGAAAAAAGTCAATTCCACTCTGTTATACTAGTGACTCTGTAAATAATAAAGAATTTCTTCGAAAAATCATACATAAGGTTATTGAGAAAGCTACTTTTCAGCGAGTCACTTTTGTGATAGATTATACATACAATATATAACTAAGACATATGATAATCAAGTCAAAATGTTATATCAATGTTTTCATAACGATTTGTTGGCACATCGAAGTGAAAATATTACTAGGGTTATTTGCAAATGTCTGTTATAGTTATACCGGTGTGGATCAACTTGAAATACTTAATGAAAATTAAACTCTAATATTCATCATATTACTCATCGAATGAATGGTATAATGACTGATAGTGATGCGTACAGTCGACTTGTTAAAAGAAAGTAATATGAATAAATTGCGCTACAAAAAATTAACCGGCTAATTCAAATCAGATCAATACCAACAACATTTAAAAAAGACACTACTAATACCAACAGCCAAAATAATTCAGATAGATCAATATTTGATTATTATACATGGGGAACATACTAGTTCTCTTGTTTTCTATCTTGAAAAAAGAGCTTCTAGATATATCATTCAGTCATGTCAGTAAAATAAATCATACATAAAGGTTTTTCTGTCTTTTTCTCAGAAAAATTTATGAAAAGAGAGTTTGTTTCCGTTTTTCTTAATAATTTAATTAGTTCTATATTATTTCAAGAGAGAGAGAGGTTGCATGAGTTTAAACATGTAAATGAGTGACCGAAAGATGCATAGGAATTTGGAGAGAAAGAGAGGGATATATATATGTAGAGAGAGAGAGAGTTTTGTTCATCTACTGATAAAAAATTCCATAGAATATTCTCTGAATTTTTTTCTTCCTAAAACTATTGTTATGTATGAATATTATCAAGGCTAATTAATGTGAACACGATGGGAATTAATACTATTAGATTTAAGACAAGGCATAGAAAGAGAGATAGGATAATAATAAGTGAAAGATGACTCGTTGGCTTAATATGTTGTATTATGTTAGAACATAAGCCATGATGAATACTATAATACTTTGAATTTCTGACTATTTATGTGTATGTGTGTAGAGTGTGCGTGACAGAAATGAGTAACGATTAAGTGACGCAGTTAAATGTATGAAAATTAAGCGGTTATTATGACTAATGAAAAAGGACTATGCATATATATATGTGTATTTGAGCAAAAAAGAAACACATTCTTTTCTGTAAATCCTCTAGGGGTTTATCAGCGAAAAACTAACAGTACAGAGTAGATGCTAACAAAAATGTATTCATTCATATTCATTACTTGCCAAAATGATATATTGACACAAATCTTGCTTATAAATTACTCATCTTCTTAATTTGGGTAGGCTAAATGCTATTCTGATTATAATCACCGTATACCTTGAGTTATCATGGATATCTGTTGGTATCACGGTTCCGCAACGAGTTCATTACTTGTAGACCAGTAAGTTGGTATTTAATGGTTCACGGAATAATTAAATATTAACTATTGGATGCCAACTTAAGCGCTTGTGATGAGGGTTGATGTTTAGTATGTGCAGTCTCTAAAGTGGTTGTAGATACGCATTTTAGTAAAGTCAGATACAGTTGTCCAGTACTTCTGAGTATTGAAGAGTTATACAGCTAAGGTGAGCTGCAGAAATAAATTAATAGACTACAATAGGTTCATCTTCAAGAAATTACTATGATCTTGAGTTATTGACTCACTTAATATGTCAGAAGAGGAAAAGAGATACAATTGCTCTGAACCAGTTTACGGGTTGTATGTAAACAGTCACTTTTTAAAACTTTCAGAGTTTTAATGCGTGACTCCAATTTAGGGCTGGACAGTCTTGAGGACAGTGGGAAAATCAATGACCAAATCACTTACTGATGACCTCATAAGTTAGAAAGTGGAGAAAGAAGGCATACTAGCTGGAACTGTGCGTACAATTTATTCCTCAGTCATCTAATCCAAAAAGGGTACATGAATGATAATTAGCAGGACTACAATGCTAAAGGAATTGGAAAATACATTTATATCCAAACCAGAACATCAGAGTAGGAAAAAAAGGAATACAAGAGTGACGTTTAAACTATGCTAATTTCGGTACAGAATAGAATTGGACAATAATTTGTACGTTAAATGAAATCTTATGATTTAAAAAGTAAAGCAGAGATAAAACTAAATGACAGTATTTTACAAACTTCGAATTAAGCTTCATAATGTCCCAAACAAATCTTTTGTTGTTGCATTGTTATTCCTCACTTTAAGTCAAAATGATCGATTTTCTTATTAACACTTAAAATATATTAAGGTTATGTTATCACAATAAGTTGCTAAAAAAAACCTTTCGTTTTCGGTAAGTAACTCCGGAAATATCCTTCAAATTTATCAATTTGACCTGGTGTGCTCTCTAAATATTTCATACAAAAGATCAATATATGTGTCTGATGATTGGGATTATTTGAATACAAAAACCATAATTCATTAAAAAAAAAGGATAGTTTAAAATAATTATACTCTTACAAGACAATTTAATTAACTGTTGATATTCATAATCATTCCTAAAAGTCAATTGATCATCTTTTTAAAATTACAAACTAATGTCAGATTAACGAATGGTAGGCAGCATAGTGTACTGAACAATTATTTTACCAGAATTTAAGGATACCTTCATAATACACTTTCCGGAACATCTAGATCTTACAGTGGACGAACAGTTATTGAGATACCGCATTATCATGTGCTCACTAGTGTAACGTAAGACGAGGAGAATTTTTCGAATATCTTCTGAAATTGAAGCAGCACTGTAGATTCATTGAAGTTGAAAATGTTAACCAATGAATTTCATCATTATCGCATTTCTCTTAGAAATCTGAAGTATTCTGCCTATGAAAATCAGGGCTTCTTAAACAAAAACAAAATTTATTTAGCTAGTATCTAGTTGTTCACTTTCAACAGTTTTTCAAATAATTTTAATTCGTAATGAAAAACCAATCTGTTTTTGAATAAAATAAATTACAAAAATTTTTCAAAGTCGTTAGTTAAGCTATTTTATTTTAAATTTTAAATGTCCTCGATTCCCCCACTATCCATCTAATCTAATGAAGTAACAACTGTTTAGCAATCTTAAAACAGAAAAATTTGAAATACTTATATCCTTTAATATTTATAACTGAAATTAACGTGTAACCTTAAACTGTATGAGTTATGATATTCAACACTTAAAAAAATCACTCGATACTGAGTGAACAAGTTTGTAAGTTATTTGAATTCAATGGCTTATAATGGATAACACATTGATTTTTTGAAAGATTGGTACTGCATTCAAATCTTATTGTGAATTTTTTCAATCAGCTTTGTGGAGATTGGTGTTTTACACAGTAAAATTATCAATCAGTCATTATTAGACCACGATTGGAAACTTGGAAGCACTGGACGGCCGTTTTGTCCTAATATGAGACTCATCAGCAGTGCGCATCCACGACTCCTGCTGCTCGCAAGATTTGAACTCAGGACCTTCGGTCTTGTGAGCGACTGCCTAACCTCTGGACCACTGGGCAGACATCTAACGATGTTAATGTTTAACTTATTGTAAACGCAAGTGGATCTAGACAATAAGTCTCAATTGGAATGAGACATACAACCTTGAATTCTACCACTAGTCAAAATACATTAGATTGATCATCAATGACGAGCGGTAATCCCTTCGTAATGTCAATACACCAAAGGGAACTGATCAGCTGATCTGATTAAAATCGATAATGAAGGAATACAATCTTTTATAAATATGTAGGACCCAAACTGATGTTTGGATTGAGGAATTACTGTCCAGGTAGTTGAGAAATGCGCCTTGCCAAGTTTAAAACCAAAACAAATGATTTGGGTGAATAACGGTTTTAATATTTATCATAAACATAAATATACGTCATTACCTAAACAAATATTACAGCTCGGTTATTCCTTTAACAGTTGTTCAATTAGTCAAACCAACAGCATAAATAAATGTTATTCTATCCCTCCTGGATAGATCAGATTCTTTCAAACGATAATATTTAGTCGCTTTATAACACAGAGTACTTCTTAATCTGGAAGATTGCTTCAATTCAGAATCAAAATGCACAATTCCAATCAGTGCGACTGACACAATCAAAAGAGGAACAAATCAATATGGTTATCGCCATGACCAAGCATCAGCTTAAACAACATAAATGCAGTTCAGAAGGAAAAGTCGAAACTCAGTGAAGTCAAAAGAAATAGAGACCATGATAAAACACAAATATTCTCATCTCAAATGGGATCGAACAGACTAACAAAATGTACAACTGAATGAATCAATAAGAACAAGTTACAAATGTATACAAGTAGGGTTATTCACAAACAAAGCCTTCAAAAATGGATCTTACAAAAGTATGTATCAAATTTTTCTAAATTTTCTTATATCGAATGTAATCTAGACAGTTTCTAACTTTTTCTTCATTCACAACAAAGTAAAAGTGCAGTTGTTCTCATCTACCTTAAAAAACTATTAAAATAAATGATTGTATTCTGTTGCTAGTGAATCTTTTGAGTATGTCCCATGGTATGAAATAATTGGGATTATAATCCAGCTTTAAAGCATATATATATATATATATATATATATATATATATATATATATATATATATATATATATATATATATATATATATATATATCGTTGGCAGTATAATTTTAATATGGTTAATAATTTTCTATGAAAATTTATAGGCATTTATACAATATGAAAGACAGAGAGAGGAGCTTAAATAGTATAGCACCGTTTTCAATTATCAATTATTTTTACGCTTTCATCCAATTTCATTTTTGTTTACATGCACTTAAATCAATAGAAGACAATAACAACCTATACAATTAATTTTGTTTTGATCACTTGTAGTCTTTCATTAATAATTAATTTCAAAGTGAAGAATACGCATTCGGTTATTGATCATTGTATGCAAGTTCTACTGACCAACTAGTTCCACCAAATCAAGACCACGAAAGATAAATGGAACTATTGATTAGATGTAATCAATTATATTTACTAATATTTAAGTGAGTTTGATCGAGTATAATCATTAACACAATAAGTTAATTTACTTCAAATATCCTCTACTTGAATAAAGTTCTAATTGATTAGAAAAATATGCAGTTAATAATTATGTAAATTTTTAAAAATCCCTTTACATATAGATAAAATAAAAACCGATATGTTTAAACATTTGGGATGTATAGCAGTTACTCGGAAGATCATTCGCTGTAGGTTTTTGGCGATAATTGACTGAAAACCCTGAATCTAGATCTCTTACCAGTTATTACTTATCAGAAAGAGATAATTGTACTCTTGACGGTAAGGATGCATGCACCTTCAGTCAGTTGAATCAGAGTCACTCAGCCTTACAGATATGATTATTATTATTATTCAGCTACAGGAAGTATAACTGATCTCCTCTTGAACCGAGATATTTAAACTGTTTGATCACCGAGTAATGGTCAGTTTCATGTTTATATAGTATTTAACGGTGATTGGATTTTACTGACCAAGTTATAATGTGACGTCTAATCTACGTTCATTTGCATCGCATGGACCATCTTTTAGTGTTAAATGTTCTAACATGGTCGGTTGAAAACCTTGGTCCTAGTTTTCATGTTAGTTGGTACTCATTAACAAGAAGGAAATATTCGCTTCAGTATATGTAAAAGTATACAAAGAAATTATTCTTTGCAACCATAATGTCTGTTGAATTTTCCCTTACTTAAACGTGTTTAATTGTCTTCTGTTTATATATAATCCTTCATTTTCACTGAAATAAGTAACAATGAACAATAAAATATCTTATTGGTTTTGTTTGAATGCTTATTTATAAATATGTTTGTTGTTTCATATGCCTACGTTGTACATGATTTTACGGAGGCCACTAATATGCTGTGTTTCCAAAACAAATCCTCGTTTATCTTTTTCCCTAGATAAGAACATTTGTATTCATACAGATATGGTACTTTAAAATGTTACTTTTACCCAAACCATAGTAATAGTACATGATGTAAATATCTATCTAATGCATCGTACTAGTAATTTCTTTATGTGGACTAATGACATTTGATTAGATTTTTTTTTTAATATTTTAGTATAATTTAATCATGTTAATTTTTCTTGTTTCATGTATACATGGAGGAACATGTGTTTAGTTTTAAGGTTGTTTCCATGTTATTTTCCTCTCTCATTCTCTTTTATCATCGACTCATGTTTATTCTTTATGCTTGATACAAGTATAGTTGACAAGTTGTACAAGTCACTGGATAAATGAATGAATGAATGAATAAATGGACAAAATTCAAAAATACGGCTAGTCAAATGAAGAAAGCTAGTGAAGAAAGAACGAGACTCCATTAGATGTTAGCTGAATAGATTCAATGTGGCATCAATAAAAGTACAAATTGAATTAAAGCGTTATACGAAATAGATGTATGATTGTACTGGACTTAGAAACGGTGTCTTTTTAAATACTGGTTTTTGTGTTGATATGTACTTGTAATTTGGAAATATAAAATTTGCCTTATTGTTGATGTAAAACATGAAGTAATCCAACAATACCACTACTATATCTATAGGAGATTGTGAAGAATAACTGCATGTTTGTAGTTTGTATTACAGTCTGATCTCAAACAATCAAGAAGCACTAGACAGTTGTATAGTTTTCATCAGCTGCACACAATCGCAAAACAATTAGGGACAAATATAGGTTCGACTTCCATGCTGATAAGTCCTACATAGGAGCAAATCAGCGATTCAATCTAACTTGGGTTAGTTCATGATCTCAATAATATTTAAAAATTTCCACTAACCCTCTTTACTACTATTCTTACCTTTTGACTAGCTAAATGAAACTTCTTTGTTCATTCGTAACAATTGGCGACCGGGATGGGATTGCATTGGTCTTTCAGGACTTGAATTATTACCCGAGCAGCAGCTGAACTAATTAAGATGTTGATGAACACCAAGCTGCATCGTGACACTACTATGGTGGATCAAGTCATTTTGATGTTTTGTAGTGCATTTGTCAACTAGCCAGATTAACTATGCCCCCTGCTACACCCAGACCACCTCACTTCAGCTCAGTCCGACAGCCGATCGACAACTACACGGTTTAGATTAGTTCAAACAGCTAACATTAGCAGTTGTCCGGTCGATCATAGTAAGAAGCCAAACCTCTCAGGAGTACCCAAAACTGGTCCTACATCTTGTACCACTTTGTTGAGTATCTTCATTTCAAAGCTCAACAACAAGCTGATCTCCGACAGCGACAAACGGCAGTCCAGATGCAACAAACTCTCAGGTGTCGCTTCGATTTCTTGAGGGGGAGGTGTTAGAATATTCATCAAATATCCTAATAGAATTATTTTGTAAGTCTAATTCTATTGGTCAATACCTACTGGTCAGTATTATGGTCGACCTGACTATCAATGTCACTTTAAATGTTCTTTCCTATTGGTCGTCGTAACTATCGATTTCCCAGACTTGAATGTTGTTACTTATTCGAACTAACTGTATAAATATGTATTATCTGTAATGTTTTATGACCAAGACTCGGACTCAGATCCCTAGTCCGGGATCCTGACTCTCTTCTGGACTCGAACCTCATCCTTTCTGGATGCTTGTAGAATACACGTTCTACTTCATATAAAGCCTTCTTCTTTCACTCAATGGGAGTCGGGACACTCGGATTAGAGTAGCATGTCGTGTCGCCGAATCTCGTTTTCCGACTAAGGTAAAAAGTCGTAATAGTTCAAGCATATCAAATTGAAATGTTTACGTTCATGCATAACAATCTTGTACATAACAAGACTGCATGAAATAATTTTTTACCTAATAAGACAATTGAAATTTGAACAGTTGTTCAAATTCATTCTTTTAAATAGAAAGCGTCGAATGAACGTACACTCAATTCAGCTTAGGCAAATAAATTGTCTTCTTCACTATTCATCTTTTCTATCAAGTAACCTGGCTTGTGTAACGAAAGAGTATGGCTCAGCATCAAAAAGCTCTGCAGTTAAACAATAAAACTCAGAGAACATAATTTGAGCATTGTAATTCACATCAAGGTATAAATCTTCTTCATGAGAATTGTTTTACATTATATTACATTTTCGATTACACCAAAAAGTATACGTGCATTATTTAAACAATATTTTAATTATTCATAATTTAATCAACATTGATTCATTTGTTTTTATTTTGTACATGTATGAGACAAGATTCAATTTAAAAAATTTGAATCAAATTAATGGTATTTTTTAAAAATAGTTGTTTTATCATAGTGAATTGGTTTGTTAAATTCTATTAACATTTTTCAGACCGATTAATGAAAAATAACTGTATTCCAGGTCATTTATAGTTACGAGTACAGATAAACAAAATTTCTGAAATTTTTTGTTAATTAACTGTGTATTGTATTAAAAGAATAATATAGTCATGTTGTACACATTACTTCATTATAATTAAGTTGTAAAGAGAAAATGGTGACATCATGTTTTGAACAGAATAATGTGTTTTTTTTATTTTTATGTCATTGGGTTCTTATCAAGTGTTTACAACTTGTAATATTACAAAATAGTGTTTAAAAAACTTGTAAAGGTTTTTGTTTTACCATTATTGATATTGAAGACTACAGTCACCCAAAAACAGGAAAATTTAACTGTTTACAAATGGCGTCATACTATTCAGACAAATTATCGGCTATTTAGACACTGTTACTTTTAATAAATAATGCGTTAATATTTGAAGTGATAGGCGTCAAGTTCAGTTCTTGGTGTACACCTCCACATTAAGATTCATCAACATTCAGCTGACGAGTTCTATATGCAATGAGTTCCGAATTCAATTTACTAAGAGTTTGATATTCTTAGGAAAATCAATTAATCTGAATAATAATACCAACAACTGGAAAGGAAAGTCTAGGACAGAATTAAATGGAGAATCCTGATCAGTGGCTTATGCGCCACTAGGGCTAAAAGGCATTAGTAAGTAAGTAAGTAAGTTAGTAAGTAAGTAATAATACAGACAGACGATAATAGGTCACTAATAATTATGAATAAAATGAATTGTTGGTTGAATGTATATTCAATTAATAAGTAATCGGACTAGATATTGAGTTGTATTCAAACAAAAATACAACTGACAAATGATTTCTATTTAAATACATCAACCATATCTTAAAAGTTTTATTAACTATGATTTCAGTGAGTAGACTAGAACTTAATTGTTCACTAATTACACGGCAATAATTTCAGAGCATCTGATTGATATTTTATAACAAATAAACATCTAGAAATGGACAAGTTTTGAGTACAGAAGAAAACTAAAATCATTTTAAATATATGCAATTTAGTGAAAGCGATATTTAGTTTATAATCAGTTGTTTATTTAAATATTACAGCCATTTATATGACTGACCGTATAACTTAAATTATTTTATGAATAAATACAACACTTTTTGAGCAGTCCCATACTAGGACAAAACGGCCGTCCAGTACTTCCAGCTTTCTAATGGTGGTCTAACAATGATTGATTGATGATTTCAAATGTTTAAGAACATTAATCTCCATAACTCTAAATGACAACATTTTTCAACAGATTGTTAATGATTTGTTGATAACTATGGATTGATACAAATAGAATTTTAGTAAATAGAAAAATTGTATACAATTGTGAGTCAAAATTGAATCGAGTTAAAAGTTAAGGCTTTAACGAATCACATATTTATATGATTCGTTATTTACGGAATCTATCGAAAGTTTCATATGATAATTTCATGTTTTTATCATCGAAAAAAATCTTCAAACAGTCAAAAAATCAACTATTGATGTTATCTTGATTTGTCAGATAGAATATGCATGTATCGTTTGACAGTAAATAAGAAAAATGACGATCATACTGAAAAATTTATGAAAGCAAAAAGAGTATTTGTAGCAAAAAAGATTAACTCCCTTGAAACTGTATTTTCTGAGCTGAATGTATTATTCATGAAGCTTTCATTGTCTCATGCGATAGCATAATTCTTAACTGAAACATTGATTTCAAACGTTTATCCGCTAAAGTTCATCAATAAGTGTAGAAATCAGTTAAGACAAAAGCCTGTTTTACATTCTGCTGAGAAGAAAAAGGTTTATATCACTCTACCATTTAGTGGTGAATCGAATGTTCTAATCTTAAGACAGCGACTAAATACAGCCATAGAGAAAATATACTACAGTGCTAAACTGATTGTCATTGAAAAGGCTAAGCCCATGATTTCACAGCGACTCGTGTTCTCTCATAGAGATCATTAAGACGAAGATATACGGGAAATCGGAGATAACGAAATTCTAACGCCACACTCGAATGATTATATCACATCCCAAAGCATTTGTAAATTTACATGTTTGTGTGGACACACATACATATGGAGTAGTAATCGGGGTTATGGAACATGTACCTAAGTAGCTTCAAAATAAGTTAACTTCAGATCAGCCGATAAACGTGGGAAATAGAAAACCATGTTCGTCGATCGCTAACCACATGATTGAGACATGGCATTGACATCAAAACAGCCTTCAAACCATTGTATAGAAATGTTAAAGGACGAATTTCGAGGTTTATAGAGGCCTTGGCATTTCGTAAATTAAAACCCCCCTTATACGTACAGAAACAAATTGTTTTCAGCTTGAATTTACCCTGTTAATCTTTAAGTCTAGAGTTATGTAACAATTTCCCACCCTTTCCTATTCTTTTCATGTTACGTTAATTTTCTCTGCTTTATTTACAATTATCACCTTATGTCTATTTGAACTTTTATTTAAATGACCTTTTATTCATCTTCATATAAAATGCCTTGACAAGTAAATATGTGTGACCAGATTGTTCGAAATATAAAGTGCAAATAGATCACAACATTTTTGAGATCAATTACGTCTTCTCACTGTTCTATCAAAATTTGTAAAAGGTACTAATCGTTTCATTAGATAGCACCATCAGCATGATTAACAGCACAAACTTCAGCAGTGAGTCATAATGATTTCTGCACAAGTTGCTAGTAGCTGGTCCTATCGACCTTGAATTTGATTGGATGTTTATAGCTTTTGTTCTGTAAACTGGTTTATAATATGAAGGATATATCAGAAATTATGATCGGACACTGCCAACAACTGATCAGTTTATGAAAATCGTTTACTTGATGGTGAACTGACTTAAGTTAGTGAGCCACTGAGTTATTGATCAGATATTTCTTTATAGTATAGGATTCACTTACTGTCCTATTCAATATCGTACCAACAACCTTCATTCACTGTATCCACTGGATTACTTTGGAACCATTGCATTGACATCCTGTGGATCTTCGATCCCTGAGAGAATAGTTTGTATGTACTGCTGAAAATTCCATACTATAATGATACAGTTATCTAATGCTAACTCATTGCCAAATTAAACAAAGGAAGAAATATAAATTGAGATGATAAAAGGAAAGATAATTAAATCTAATAATTTTATCCACATTGTATTCAGTCAATTTTGTTAAACAATTTTTTTTTATTTGTTCTGATTTCTCTACCAAATGAGTCGCATGACATCATTTAACATTAATGATATTATTTCTTTTTGATTAGAGTTTTCAGTTTTCATCTTTGCAGACATTACATTAAATAATATTTAGAATTTAATAATTCAGTAGTCTGAATAGAATGTAGAATGAGTTTTCTTAGAATTTTTTTTATTAGAATTGATTTTTTTTCTTACAAGATTATATTTGTTTGTATTTGTAGTAACTAATTTTTGATTGTTGTCGGCATATTTCTGATTGCTTTATTTGTATAACGGGAAAACTTTGTAGATGATATTGCTTGTGTAATTGAACACTGTATATTGAACATTGGACAAAAGTAATTTGACGCAATCCCGGAAAAAAAAATACTTGGTTTGCATGGTTTGATTACTGTTATTTAACAACATAAAAAGTAACATATAAGATTCCACCTATGCTTACTGAGTCGTCATGTTATCCTTCTCCGGTTCCTTTCCTCTTCCAGAAAACCGCGCATACTGTTTCTCACATCCCACCAACACGCAAGGTACCTTCAAGCTAAACTCTAACTTACCACGGACTAAAGTTACAAACTATTACAACATTCTTCTAAAAAGATGTCAGAAAATATTGTTATAAACGCTACATAAATATAGAAAACATTCATATTACGATAAATTAAACAAAATAACAGATGGTCGATTGTATCGCTAATGATTAATTGAATTCCATTGTATTTCTGTTCAGTTTTTCGATTACAATTTGAAGCGTTTATAATTACGTGTTAAATATTGTCGAATTTACCACAACATTTGTATAAGCGTTAATTTACATCATGTACCCAGCTTAACTAGACAGACATTGAGAATTAGTGACAACTGTACAGTTGTTTTACTTCTTGCGATAAAACTCCTCGTCAGTGCACACACCATAATTATGCCACGGTTCAAACATCAAGCCTTCAAGCTACTCCAGTGGACGTATTACCTTTAGATCGCTGAATCAGAATCCAGTAAGCCTTACTTGTAATCTCAGTCGATAATGAACCAGTTATTACATCGATAATACCTATCTAAATCCCAACATATCCAAACAGCACTCAATTCGTGTTAGTATTAAACTTATAGTAATATAATTTGGATGGCATTTTGTTTGTTATCGTAATTCATTTGTTATTTTTAAGTAAAAGTATCATCCATAACAAACACTGCTTAGAAATGTTATTTATTAACGACACTACTTATTATTATTAGTAGTGATGAAGACAAATGTATTTGTATGCCAAATTTATACTACTCAACTCTGTTGTGTATAAAAACAGTAAATCACATGTGTACAAATATGTGTATGTTTATCTGTATGTGCCGCATGCAATGTGTGTTACTCAACAATCAAATCACGCAATAGATTAATGTTTACTAAGACTATAGTTATTCACTATTGACCAATATATTATATTCATTTGATTTTCAATTTCATTCATGCACATCGCATTTTGTCTCATTTCATTTCTTTCCTGTATTATTATTATTATTATTAATTATCTTGTTTTTATTGTCGTGTTGTGTTGTATGAGTGGCGAGAATTTTGCACACGAATAATGAGGCGTTTGTTTTTATTGTCTAACTATACATACAGATTTTTATCACAATAGTATTACAACTTTTATTATTATTATTATTACTATAATTATTATTATTACTATTATTATTATTATTATTACCAGATGGATAAGAGGTAATCGAGATTCTCTCTGAGTATAAAATCGCATGATTTTTTTAATAGACAATAGCAATAATAATAAAATAAAATTATTAGAAAAAAAACGAAACAAAAACATGACGAAATCATTTTAGCAATAATAATAATAATAATAATAATAATAGTAATGAAGCCAGTAAAAAGAAAGATGTAACAACAACAGAAACATAAATCTGTTTACAATAACAATAACAATAACACAAATTTTCTCTTGACTTTTTCACATTATACAATTGTGTCTATACATTATACATGGTTCAAGTCGAATGATTGTATATTCAGACAGAGATTGGGTTTTTTTCTTTTTAATGTAATGTTGCATGTCACCCACTGTATAACATAACATGTGTGTTTCAATGATCAATGTGTATGCAACTGATCCGGATGAAATTATTAGTTGAAATTGATAATTTTGAAATGAATACATTTAAAAAAAATAAAAAATAGTAGTTTTGTAAAAATGAATATTTGTTACATTTTGTGTATAATTTTTTGTTTTTGAGAAAAAGAATAATTATGACTAAAAATGAAGGTTATAAAAATGACCGACGCAGCCTCATGTCTATTTGTCTGTGTAATCAGTAGTATATGAATGACTTTTAGAAAAAAAAAGATTCAGAAAGTATGTTATTACCTAATGCTGTTCGATTTCATTCAAAGATAAGCGCACAAAATACTGTCAATAAATAAATGAGAGTAGTTACATTTAAGATAGATTTTTCTTAAATTCTAAGCGTAGATCTTGATTTAAAGAGTTAGTCGAATTGGCAATGAGAAAGTCATTTATTGAATACAATGGTTCATTAGTTTCTCCTTCTATTATCTGGTTTAATCATAACCAACATACATCACTGAATGTATCAAGAGAATATTTCTATTATATAGATTATAACATATTATTCATACAACTGAAGAAAAATATTATTGAAAATAATTACTTTGATGATTATTAGTTGTTAATAGATGTTCAATGAGGCGTTATAAATAATTGTCTAAATGGATTTGAGATTGGATTAAACGTTTTCTAACTGATAATAATGGCTTTATTCAATATTATATGTTGAATACAATAATGAGTTTTTAGCATAGAATATTTCAACAAGTTTCCATCCAAATGCATATTTTCAACCACTGCAATGTCTCGAATTGTACGTTTTTTGTACCTAGTGAAGAGATAATTCGTAAGCTTACTATATATGCGTCTAAATAGGTTATACGATTAAAAGACATAACGGACGTGTACAAGCAAATAAAAGAATGTAACTTGTTGAAATATTCTGATGTTAAAATACAAGTAGTCTAAATATTCAAGCAGGCTGTCAAGATCAGGTCTCGTTATGGAAATGCTAAATAGCAATTCGTTCCAGGATATTATATCAAGTTTAAACGGTTAACGTTATTTTCTAGTTAAACAAGTTTTTTAAGGCGAAGTAAGCATGCAGACTAATCTGTTCACTGTTCAGTAAGTAATTGGAATAACAATTCGAAACCTTAATTTCGTTCGGGAACTAATCTTAAATTCTGTCTAGAATCATTTGAACAATTTACTTTGTATTGCAGCATAAATAATATTGTTCGTTAACCGCATTACGAGAAAGAATAATACGTATTATTTAATAGATTTCTTGCTTGATATTTTTGCTGCAAACGTTCCTCCAGAGTTATGATTATTTGTTTTCTAAGCTTACGCAATCAGCACTGAGGGTAAGACAAATAGGACACTAGTTAAATTGACTGCTTGAAAAAAGGTCTACTTTGCAAGTCACACTGATCACTACGAACAACCTGTGACGAGTTTAACTTACAAATTTAATCAAAGCTCTTAAAATTCCTTCAGTTAATCGATACCGTTCAGATCGTTAATGAATTTTCTCCGTATATTCTGGAGTTGTATCACGAGTTTAAATATGTTGACAATGGGAATGGATGTTTATTGCTGCAAATCATGAACTGGTTTTGTTTAAAAATCACACTACTGAACATCAACCGAACGTTTTTATTGGTATGGAAATCTCTGTAAGAAGCCGTGATTATGAATTCGGACAATGCTGTGGTCGTGACTGCACACTTTTGAAGAGTGTCATACAAGAACGAAAAAGATGTATAATGTCCCTTGATCTAAGATGGTAATCGACCTGTGGTTAGCCTGTAACGAACGAAAAGATATAGTTACTTAAATTAGAGCTTCAGCTAATTAGTTAGAATGTAAACACAAAAAATATTTTAAAGAATATATATATCCGAAAATATTTAATGAAATCAACTCAAAGTTTACTTTACTCAGTAAAATTGAATCATTCAGCATGTAAATTTACTGAGTTCCACTTGAATAAACATTGAAATCATATAGAATTTTTCAAACAAACCACTAATTTTTTCAATATGAAGACATTTTTTTTCTTTATTTCCATTCTTTTCTTATTATTTACTAAACATCAACAAAATATACACATAAATGATTTGTTTTAATTTCGTACAATGTTCTAGTTTCAATAGAAGATATTCATTGAAGATTGAAATGTTGATGAAACTGAATGATTAGATTATTATTTATTTTTAGGAAAAAAACAACTTTTTTATTAATTTATTTTATCTCTCATTACCGGAACAAAAACGTAGCTCCATGTAAAGCAAACAAAAAAATGTTTGATAAAGAGAGAGAGAGAGAGAGAACGCGTAATAAAAGGAATCGACCGGATAAAATTTTCTATTCAGGTGAATTATAAATGTCTTTTTTTACAAAGGAAATATATATGTGGGAAAAGAAAACAATTTTTAAAAATAAATTTCTTGATGATTTCATTTTAGTTGGAATTTAAATTACATGGTGGTGTTTTTGATTTTCAGATCATGTGGTTTACTTTTAATCTAGTGAATGAATGAATGTACCGATAGTAAACTTGTAAAATTGATATTTTATATTTTGCAAAAGAAAAAAAAATGGTTTACTTATTTACAGTTATTGTATGTTTAGGGAATAAAATAATGTGGAGCTCTAAATCACATCAAAATTCATGCTCATTTTTAGACGAGTAGTTGCGATTGTTATTGCGTCAAGATTCTAGTTTACAGTTAACAAAACCAAACATAATAATTGATGCTTGAATAGCATTTTAAACAATCGATAATATGTAAAGAATTCTACATCTGAATGTAATACATATTTTTTGATTAACGAGCAATGTAAATTAAAAATATTATCCTTAAATTAACTATTCGGCTCAGGTGAGTCAATCGTTTGTCTTCTCTCAAATTCTAACCTTCTGAATTCTTCATGACCGTATTTTTTTCCTCTGATTTTCTAAATTGATTCCTCTGGGATATACTTCCTGAATACTAATTTTTGATTAATGCTAATACTTCTACTACTTCTACCGCTATGGGATATGAACTGACAATTCGATCTCTGTTTGATAATGTGGTATGATCACCTTAAACTGAAGTTGAAACGTACGAAGTTCTACGTAGTAGCTAACTGACTGTTATTAATTATTCAAATCGTAACGATTCTAGTCAATATAATATTTCATTGTAAACAGATTAGTGGAAGTAATAATTTATTTTCACTTGGAGTTTTGGGGATTTGTGCTTTTACACATTTGAAATCATCAACCAATCGCTGTTAGACCACCATTATAAACCTAGAAGCACTGGACGGCCGTTTCGTCCTGGTATGGGACTCGTCGAAGGCAATGCGCATCCATGACTCCTGCAGCTCGCAGGATTCCAACCCGGGAACTTCGACCTTGTGAGCGAACGCCGAGAATTTCCTCACGAAGCTAGTCACTAGTTAGCACATGTTACGATATTTTCAGTTAGCGTCGTGGATGCGCACCGCAGATGAGTCCCATACCAGAACAAAACGGCCGTTCAGTGCTTCCAGGTTTCTAATGGTGGTCTAACAATGATTGATTGATGATTTCAAATGTGTAATAATTTATAATACTCTATCGGTTATCAAACGATAACACAACTGTAAATTTATTTCAACTATAAATTTGTCATCTGTCCATGGAATAGAAATGTAATTTTAATTTTTTTAAAAACACTGAATGATACATAAAATTAGTCAATAATATCAACATTTCAGGGTTGTGATCATGAAAGTATCCTTTTATCATCTTTTTTATTCGTATAATACAATGTGTTATAATGACATCATTTCTTAAAATTTGACATATTGATTTCATTAAATTTTAATATTAATAAATTAAAACTGAAATTCATTAGTTGATTTTTGATATGCTTCAAACTATTACGAGTTCATCTTAGTCGGTAAACGAGAGCTAAGACAATGATCCAATGACACAATAGGCTACTCTAATCCGTTGCCCAGTCTAACTGAAGAAAGAAGTCTTGATAGAGCGTAGAAAGTGTATTCTACAAGCATCCAGAGAAATGAGGTCGACAGGCACACAAATCGAGTATATTTATACATCATAGAAACGTCGTTGGGAGAGCCACAAAAATAGCGTACTAAAATAACAGATCAACCAATCACAGTTAAGGATTTTCTCAGGGTCAACTGATCTGCCCATGTGCGAAAGCGTGAAATCCAAAATTAGGACCTTTATCAAGTGAGCTCTGGGGATCTAACGTCCCCAACAATTTTTTATTAATTTTTTATTGGATTAAATAATTTCTTGATGATTTTACATTTCAAATAACATTTTGTTCAATTTTCATAATTGTTGCAACTAAGAATCACTGACTTCAGTTGATATGTAATTAAGTGAATTTGAATGGGAAGAAATCTGCTTAGTTTTCAATACAATATTTGTGTTTTACGGCAAGAGAGGATAAAGATTAGTTGTTGTTGTGATAGCCGTACTGTAGATCTATCAAATGTCATGTTTATGAGTAGTTGAAGAATGTTCACTTGATGCTTACAAGGCTTTGAACATTCATTTCAACACATTGTTACACCAAGCCTCATTCCATAATGATCACATGATGAATCTGATGAGAAATATTTGTTACAGGCTGATGAAATACAAACCTTTTAACAAGAAACCATGAACGATGAAATAAAACCATATTTTTAATGAGGAGAAAATCAATAATGACTAGTGAGTGATGATGTAAGACTGTGAATCAATTCAGTTTTTTGAAGGTTAGACGCTTGCTATGAAGCTTGAAGGTTTTGATGAAATGATCAGTATGTGCTTATTTAGAATCCTCAGCTAGACAGAAATAACTATCTGATGTTTTTTTTTTGGTTCTAGGTGGTAGTCTAACCGATGTCACTTTATGATGATAACAATCTCTATAATTTACTCAGTATGACAATCATCTGTGATGAATTTTTGTTTTCTAAATTTATACCTCTATCTCAATTTTCTGTTAGGTCGACTAGTGGATACAATCGAAGAGTCAGAATCCAGGATGAAACAACTGTTGTAAAATACCATTTGGCTTTCATTTGTTTTCTAGTGATCAGTATTTTCGCCTTACTCAATTTGCTTTACACATTAGATATGTAAGTAAATATTTACCAAATAAGCTAACAGTTTTCTAATTAGAATCATCAATTGATTCAGAGGAAAAGTGAAAATGAGGACATCAGCTACTACATAGCTCATCGATTCGATTATTTCATAAAACAAGTGATCAACTATAAATAAATCAGAATATGCAATCTATTTGAATATCTAGAGGTTACGTAATGAATAATAAGTAAAAATAAGATTAAAATAAGATTACTAACCTAGTAGACACCCAAAGTGAAAAGGAATAATGATGAAATTAACCGAAAGACAGTGGGACAAAATTTTATGATTGAGGAATATTTGTCAACAAGACAAAGAACGATTGATAACCACAGAACAGCGGACAGGAATTCGTTGACAAGTGTCAAAAGATAAAGAAAACAAGACAATGTGGCTATAGTCATTAGAAAAAACCTAGTATTTGTAAATCTTAACTTTAAAGGCGATGATATGCATAAACAGTACCTGATTAGATAAAATTTACAATTAACTCTCTACAAAACTTGTTAAATAACCCAATCAAAGACTGATAAGCACACCTTCAATGTTACCTCTAACTACGTCTGTAAATACGCATAAACCTGACTAACCAGCTAAGATAACCGAATCAAAAGGACCTCGCAGAAAGCCTTCCAGAAAGCCTTTGAACAAGAAATAGAAATACTTAGATAGCTGGATGGCTTTACATCACTTGGAGGCATGAAATTAGGTCAATATCTCACAATATTTCAGAGTGATTAATAGAAAACTAAACTCAAGTCCTTGAAAGTTTCCTTTAACCATCGCTTTTAAGGATCAGAAACCTTATTTAAATGTTTAGGAGATGGTTGTTAATCATTTATTACCTTGTTGAAAATTTTTCTTTGACGACAAAATTTTGTTCAACAGTCTTTCGATGAATTGCATCACTAATCACGCTTAATGCACAATCCAAACTTTGTCAGTAGGTCAAGTGGAACTGCCCCCATGTCACAAAACAAAAGCTGGAAGCGACAAAAGAACTCCTTACTCTGGTTAGTGTCAAAAATGTGTAAAATAATCGTATGTGTCCATAGTTTTTTGTTTGGAGTGAAAACAGCATATAAATCCATGCGATCCTCAATCAGCACATCGACATTCTGGATACAAGCGTTACGGCTTCTTGGGAGCTACCGGAGGTTCCTGTGAGCTATCTTAATATATGTAATCTTATTTTACCTAGCTGAGTTTAACTCACTTTATCCTTACTTATTATCAATGTTTGCTCATTACGTAACCATATGTTTCTAGTCCTTTGATCTTTCAATATTATTACTGCTGCAGAACGTTCTTTCATATAAAATATGAATTTTTAATAATTTTAGTTTACTGAATTTATTCAAAGATTTGCTATAGTGATGCGTGATCATAGAAACTGCCAAATAGATTCTTCCATGTTAATTATTCGAACCTACTTTATAATTAGGATTATTTAAAATATTAAAAGTTGTAAGCAGCTGATGAAGACCAAAAGAAATATGATGAATCATTGTTCTTGCTTTCTTCAAGATGATAATGGAAACAATATCTTTGTAATTAACAAGACATGAAAAAGTTTGAGATACAATATACAAAGCAATACTAATGAGATGGATTTCAGATGAATTATTTTACAATTCTCAGGTGGAATGACAAACTGACATCACTTTGAATTTTTTCTGAAAAGTATCTCAAAATCAAGGATTGTGTAGTAATTAATGATTAGATTAAAGAGCATTTTTCTGCATTTATTATGTGAAGATCGAAATTTATCGTTATAGGGTTGTTGAGATTGTTGAGTCTCATTCAATCATGAAATGATCAATGCTAGACCATCATTAGAAACCTGGAACACTAAACGGCCGTTTAGTCCCTAGTACATGGGGACACAGCAGTGCATATTCATAATCTCCAAAACCGATAACTTTTAGTTTCTTTGAGAACGCTGAACTCATAGACCACTAAGCCGCTTGCGCACTGTTGATGAGTCCCATACTGAAACGAAACGGCTATTCGGCACCTACTGGTTTCTAATGATAATCAGTTAAGTTCTTAGAAGAACATTTAATTAGTCATAATACTGAATTATTATTATCCTGAATCATAAATTTCATGAATCTGAAAAATGTTTTTGACTGAGTAGCTACATACAATTGTATATACTTACAGATTAAAATATTTTGGATTTTAGTTAAAATAAGTTTTTTGATGTGAATTGATTGCAAAGAAATTCTGAATTAGGATGTTACAGATGTTCTGTATTGTTTAGTTCTCAATGATTTTCCAACGCATTTCCAATTGAAGTTGAAAATAATTCTTACACAAAAGTACCGGTGTATTATTATTTCTATGCTTTGTACGTGTGTGTATCGGTTGGGTGATCAGATATAATCTACCGCCTGCATGCTCTGTAAAAGAAAATTTACAATAAAATTCACTGTCACTCAAAACAGAGTTAACATATATAAATATATATCTAAACAATGAGGTACTTTTTTTTATATTTGCTTCCGTTTTTCTTATTTAAAAAGAATGAAAATAATAACTTGAACAACACGCTCACTTGTACTAATGTCAATTGAAATAAAGTTTAGACATTCACGTGACAGCTAGGAATTTCTACAAATAAAAACCTAATGAGTCATCAACTTGAACTTAACAAATGTCTCTTACTCCTTGATTCTCAATAATTCTCTCTTAGTATTGCTAGTAAAAAAAGAAAGAGTCCCTAAAGCTGGATAATTCTCATAAACGTTTTTCTGCATTACACTCGTTTTTCCCCTAATATTCAGGGTATCTATCGATTTATAGAGTCTAGATGAATCATTCGACAAGTGTTATTATGCTATCGAAGGAGTGTAACAGATGTTTTCGACGGCTCCTTTGTCGAAGCAAGAAGTTTAAACTAACTCAGAGCTTCAAAATGTATCAAAATTGTTGTAAGATCTAATTGTTCTCTGCCTAGTTCTGAGTAGATTTGTATTATATTTCTGTTCAGAAAATGTGAGAAAGTTGGAAAGTCAGTTGAAATAATTCGGTTTGTATGATAAACAAAAAGACATTTTTGGTTTATTGCTTAGAAGTCAAGGAATTCGTTTTTACACCAGTTACAGCAATATCTTATTTGCATAAATGCACTCTGTTATAGTGCTTTACGTGTATAGTCGTTTATGAATTAAATACTCAGTGGCATCAGGAAAATACTCTTGAAAATTAAGTACTTGGATTCTCATTACGAACTAGGGTTAAATTTAAACGAAACCGTTGCTTAAAAATATTGCCACTGGACGGTCCAGTCGGTGACTGAACTCTTATCTACTGCTCCTAACCACTTAATTTCATGATGTAGTGTCGCTTACACTATTAATTACTTTGTAAATTAATCTATCATTACTATTCACTCCATTGTTATTTACCACATGGTCTATAATATCTTCTCAATAGCACATACTTTTTATTGTAGGAATATGGTCAGATAGATAATGGGATTCGTTTACATACCAACTCTTATTCAGTGTAAAATGATCCTGAAGGTATTGTTATACCAGTCCATAAATGGGATTAGTAAAGTTCAACAGTGTTGTTTGTGACAGTTACCCACCGAAGACAATGATAGATGATCACACATTGTTGTGAATTTATTCAAGTTAACACCGCTGAATCCCGGTTCAGTAGTTTCAAGTTTAAGGGTTCGTAAGCGAAACCAAAGCTCTTAGATTCGATCCCCACATGTGAGGTCGCGGATACGCATTTCTGAGGAATTGCACACTGTACGGTCGTTCAGCACTTCTTGGTTTCCAGTGGTTATCTAACAATGGTCAGTTCATGATTTCAATGAAACTAACACAATCACCATGATTATATCACTGGCATAATACACTATATTCTACTGTATAGTATTAGTATAATGTGATATTACCTATATTCAAGTAAATGACTAACATTAAAAAAAAAACTATACACAAAAAAAGAATGGCATTAGATTTCCGGCCAGTTGCTAAGCAACGATTAAAAATATACAGTACACTACAGTACAGTACAGTTTACTTGGCCCAAAAAAAAATACTGAACAAACACGCATACATATTTATGCAATACATATGAATGAATATATATCTTAGCAACATTCTTATTTTATTTTATTTTTTAAAAAAAATTTCCAAAAACTACAAAACAAAATCACTATCTATTTTTTTTTAATTTTGAAATAAAACTAAGAGTTCTTTGTTGCATTTTTGTCAATGAAAATTTTTGGAAATATGCTTGGGGGGGGTTGGTGACAAAATAACTGAATTTCTAAATAAAAAAATTCTTTTTTTTTCTTCGTATTATCATCAACTGTGACAGTCTTGTTTTTTTTTTTTTAATTGTTATTTCAAACACAATGAAAAAGAATAAAATATATACACTAATTTCAAATTTAGTATACCTTACAGATTTATTTCCATCATAACTGGAATCAATCAATATGGGGAGACAATTAAAATAGTATGATGTAGGAAAATGTTCTCTTATGTTTTTTTCGGCTATGTGATTTTTTATTTTCAGTGTCATAAAATGATCTCGATTATTGATTCCTTAAGAGGTGGATATGATGATGATGATGATGATACGAGAGAGAAACAAGGCGGGTAAATAAAAATACCTATTGAACACCTTCAAAAAACATAATAGATAGATAGATAGACAGATACAACGCAGAATTTCGTACGTAAGTACATCAGTTTAGGTTGCCCTATACCACATCAGCACAGTGACGCAACTGTCAGTTGAAATTCAAGAGTGGTTGAGATAGCAGAAGTATTAGCAGTAATGGAGAAGATTAGGGATTGAAGATATGATTCGAGAAGTATAATTCAGTAAGATAAAGTTAGAGAGAGAGAAAGATAGAGATTATGAGGAATTCAGAAGGTTAGAATTCGAGAGAACACAAAGAGTGGATGCACCTGAGCCATTAGCAAACGATTCTGAACAATGTCTTTCAAGGTCTCTAACCATTGGTGACTTTAATCTCGCAGACCTCAACATAAAGTCAGCAAACTGCTGATGTGCATTGAATAACAATCAACTTCTTTGGAAATTTCCACGGAGTAGCACTTTTCATCGTTTGTTAAATTCCTTTTCTGTAATAAAGTTAAATGATATTATCAGTTTGACAGGTGATTTGATTATTGTGACTGACCTTGAGAAATAAATTCAAAACTCTAACGTTACGCAGCATAATGAAATCGAACTCGATCAGAACGAAGTAAACTAATCTTCATTGAATAATATAATATCTCAAAATAGTTGTACTACCTTTTTATCAAAGTTTCTCAATCATGTTGCATCTTCACATTGTGTATGGTGATTCACAGCAACTTTTTCAAATTAATATCTTCCTCAACAATAAATAATGATTACTGTATAAGCAAAATCAAACATATATCAGACATCCAAGGTCTTTCATATTGTCGATAAGGAATAAACTTTAAAATATTTCATAAAATTAACGTTGGTCTACCAATAAAGATAGGTGTTTTACTGAACTATTCATAATTCCCTTTATTCAGAATATTTTTACTTCTGAAAAGAAATCTCAAATCTTATTCACCTTGATTACCAACGTCTTTAGGCGTTATTTTGAGGAAAAGAATAATTTGCAACTAAACGACGTGTGACAAACTAGATCAAATTTCTTAATATGTTCCTTTTAAGTATTCAACTTGAAGAATTTTACTGCGTTTATGTTTAATTCGTAAACTAATGCTGTCATTGAGCTAGTCACCAAGAAACATGCAAATTTACGTTGATTTCATTAAATGAACAAGACTTTTAGTGAGGGTGAAGGCAAACGTTGTCAGATCGTTCATATTTCTTATACCTTTAGTCACTTTGATATATTGACTTTGGTTAAAATTAAATTGAAAATGAGCTACATCTCTTGAACTATGAGTGGTGAGCCTTATTCCACCATAAGGAAGAACTTTTGGATCAGTATACTGATGAACACAATGTCATTTAATTTGCGTTTTTAATTTAACCTATTTTTAAGTGATGACAACAAAATTCACTGAAATCTGGAAGCATTCAATTACATTACCTTATTCTGTTGATCTCATCTATGTGGATGAATTTTTTTATTTGTCAGAGAATATCCTCACAATATATAGTTGTTGTCTTCATTCTTCGAAATGTACTTCAGTAGTTAACAGAAATTATTGTTTACATGTAAGATCGATAGACTACTGCATTTTTTTTCAAGTACCCATACCTATAACTGATGAAAACATTAAGAGATCATGCTTTCTCAAGAAGTCATTCATAAAAAGTGAACCTCTCAGTAGGATTATGTAGTAAGTATAATTTTAAAGATACCCTTAAAAGGTTTTATCTCATTTATCTACTACTACACATTATAACTCGTTATGAATGAAGAACCATTTTACTGGCACGTGATCTAATTCCAATTTGAACAAATGATAGAGTATGTGATCAAATAAATATTCCCTTAGATTTCTGTGTCTCATTCTTAGGAGAACGCCGTATGTGAGTCAGTGGAAATAAGAAGTCAAATACGGATGTTTTTATGCGATGAATTTATTTCATACAGCTGTTCACGCAGACAGACATGGGAATACAAAGCATAAAGGCAAAGCGACGCGAAGTGGAGAAGGTGAGTGAGCCAGCTCAATGTGATAAACCAGACGCGCGATAAGCGAAGTAACAGCACACACACACACACACACTCGAATAAAAACAACCAAGATAAAAGTGAACAGTTGGCAAGATCGGAAGATGTGTGAATAGTAAGTCAATAAGAATGGATTAGTTAATTCGTCTAAATCCTAGCACAACCACTGTAGTCTTGACACTATACAATTATGATTAGACTGTCTAATCGTATTATCTGAATCTTGTAACAATCAGATTGTTTTTGTTAATGGTGAACCGTCAATCTGTGATTTGTAATGTGTGATATATCACAATAGAGTATTTGGCCATTCTTAATTTTCAAATCGTTCGAGAAGTGACCATGTGTATCTTCTTTGGTTACGGCTTAATTAGTTTCAAGTTATATGTTAAGTGATTTCATTAAAATGAGTTAGCAATGAATCAGTGAGATGTAATTTTCATTCGGAATTTCCCAAAAGTTTTATTATTAATAATTGTTTAGGAAACATGGACATCAATGTGTTCACACAGTTTTTTTTTAAATTTCTTTCTCGTGTACAATAAATCATTATTTCTGAAAATCTCTTCAACAGATATGTAACGCTGCTACTAAAAAAACACTAGTTGTCTTTGGTAGGTAACCGCCTTACACCGGACACACCTGAACTCTAGTGGTTCCGACTTCTCACTAGAATTCCGAGAATTTTTTCGCGAAGCTAGTCATTAGTTAGCTTCCAGGTTTCTAACGATGGTCTAACAATAATCGGTTCATGATTTCACTACAACTCAACAATCTCCAAAACCCTACAATGCCAATTGTCATGTACTTACTATATATATATATATATATATATATATATATATATATATATATATATATCAGTTGCAGGTTGGATAATCCCAAGTTTTGAAAGCATCAACCTTTACAAGTAAGACTGTTACAATATTGAAAAATAACTGATTGATCATAGTGTAGTAAATGACATATATTTCCTGGTTATCTAGTCCTTCTTAGTGTTTGAATTACATCAGAAATATGGAGTTCTTCAAGAGTATGTAGAGACGTTTTACTGACTAGCACGAAATAGAATTTCACAGCCTATAACTATCATCTGGATGGATTCATTACCTAAAATGCAATTTTTGAAATTTTATTTATCCATTTACAAAAATATTGATAAGAAATGAATTTATTTCAAACATTCATTTAATTGTTTTTCTTTCTAAATAAAAAAGATACAAAAAAGACATTGATTGTCACTACTAATTTATATTTCATTAGTCAAAATGAATCAGAACTTGTGTTAGTTATTGGTTTTTCGATTTTTCCTGACTAGAATTCGTTAACTGGTCAAATCAAAAAGTATTTTATCTTTTCTTTGATATCTTAATACTTCATAGTGATGGAATTCATTAGCTCACTATCTACGGTTATTCGATTCATTTAGTTTTAAAATGAAATTGTTTAAAACCAACATTAATGATTACTGATCATAATAATTGAACATTTTCTTTTCTTCAATGGTGGCTTAATCACAGGTTTAGTTTTAGTAGTGTACATATTGCAAAAATATTGTGGCCAGAAATCAGACTGCAATTCGGATGGACGATTGCATATGATATGAACCAAATTCCTCATCCAATTTCCATATGACATTCTTAGGGTTTGTGCGACGGCGCTTATTAAAAGCCCAATACGATTTATATTGCATGGATTTATTTCATACATTAGCTAAGCAAACAGACATAAGAAAGGAAAGCGTGGAAGCAAAGCGGGGAAGGTATCAAATCTATCTTCCAATCAGAAAGTTATCATATGAGCTATATTGGTCTCTTGAATGCTGACGGATGAAAATGAATAGCTGAGGACTACTGTTAGAATATCTTACTGGTGAAAAACCTAATACTGAGTTTAAAGAATGGTGTGACAGTAACATGTTAGAAAAAAATTAGATGAGTGTTGTTTTTCTGTGTTACTGGCAATTGTCATTCATTGACGTATTGTAAACAAAGGTGTGAACCGCCCAAAACACTCCCTCTAAATAATTGAAAAACTGCCTTACAAAAAACCATACAGAGACATATACGAGTGAAGTGTTTGTACTAATATGTTAAGCCCACAGGGCTTGTCCCAGCCTTTGGACAAATCAATTGACCTTTCCTGACCAAGTTACAGTTCGCACGTCTTTTCACCTTATTAATTGTTCGCTTATATCCTGGTTGTTTTTACTTGGGTGCATGTGTGCATTACTCATTACGCTTGTCACATGTCTATCCTATTTTTGCCTGACTATAAATACATGGTCGTGCCTCATTGTATTGAGTTAGCTCATTTGCCTTCTCCACTTAATTTTGCGTGGCTTCGCTTCCCTACTTTGTATCCTCCTATCCGTCTAAGTAAATAATTGCATAAACGCATCCAACAGAATCTGTGTTCAGCTTCTTATTACCACCGTCGCACAAACGAGTTTCGATTAAGCATGTTATACGGAAATTAAAGAGAAGATTTATTTCATATTATATTTAACCGTTCATCCAAATTAGAGTCAGATCACGGACCACTAAACAATCTGCCATTTATCATCATAACGATTGATTGATTCAGATACAAATGACACAAAAATTGGTCAATAATTAAAGTATTCAAACTTAATTAACTTATGTACATCATGTACAGATTGCCTAGATACAGTCATGATGTCCCAGAAAGTTATTTGCAGTGGAATCCAAGACTCGAGTTTCAGCCCATTTTCAACTCAGCTTAGTTTAAAGGCATTTAAGTTTACGTTCATTGAGGGATTTGAAACCTTTTACCTCGATCGTCAATACTTCATCCATTTATCCACTGAGTCTCTCACTTGTACAGCCAGGATGAATCGAATTCAACATGAATCAATTTGTTGTTTTATCTGCTCGTTGACATTTTGATTGGATAATTGATCTATCTTAGTTAACATAATGATTACATTAAGGGGATTTGCATAGGATACTTTTCATGGAATCACAGTAAAAAGCGATGTAGTTAAGGCACAGTAATAAATCAAATCCAATCATAAAAAATAAAAACAATTAATAATTGTTACTGAAATCAGGAGAACCAATAAAAGTTCATTGTAATGAATAAAATCTATCAAGTATTCAATGTATCCTAGCTTAAAGTGATCTAAAGTTAACCAGTATGGAATATTGAACCACATTTTTATTATTGAATGATTGAATTAGTTTTTAAAAAATTCGACCATGTAATAATTTTTACACATATATTATAGTTTTAGGTAATCGGGAGTAGTCGACATGAATCTATGGAGCTACGTTTCCTACTAGCTTATTTTCTTTGGCATGATTTTTCCTTTTGGTCCATCAGGGTTTCAGGTACCTGTATGGTTGCACCATGGGGTTTAGCCGAACTGTTCGCGTCGAAATGTTAACATGTAGGCAGTCTCCTCGGTTCTCCTGAAATCCAATCTAAAATTACCTTTAACATACCAATAGAGGATTAATTCATATTAAACAAATACTAAATATGTTTCTTTTAATATACATGAATATTATATCTAAACATACTATTCAAACACACATAATTCGATGTTAACCGCAAAGATATCCCCAATGTACTTCATGTATATGTTAAGTACTGTTTAGTAATTGTTTATTTTAAGTTTAATTCTATTTGTCAGGTTGTTAACATGTTGAATGTTGTTTGAATATTTAGAGCCCACACGACTTATCCTAGCCTTTGGACAGATTAACTAATCCATTCTTCTCAAGTTAATATTTTTACATCTTTCAACCTTGTCAGTTATTCCCTCATATCTTGGTTGACTGTGTATGTTCAGTGCTTACTTCGCTTAGTTCAAGTGTAGTTTATTTTTGTCTGACTATAAATACTTAGTCGTATCTCTGCGCTGGATCAGTCATCTTCTCCACTTCTCTTACTTTTTGTATTCTCATGGCTATCTACGTGAACAATTACCCGAACTAAACTCAACAACTAGATCCATATTTGGCTTCATATTACCACCGTCTCACAAAGGCGGTTCGTCTAAGCATGATATACGGAAATCGAATGGAACATATATTTCCTAGCATATTCAGTCATTCGTACAAACTGGAGTCAGATCGCGGGCTACTGAACATGTATCAAACTAGCACGATAACTGTTAGCATATTCACTAACAAGAAGCAGCAACCAGTGAGTTATAATTCTTACATGTTTCTGCTAAAAAAATCTCGTTGGTTCTCTCACTATTATTATCAATGATAATTGTTGAATAGATGAGATTGAGATGTAATCTAACAAACATCAAACGAATAAATCAGATATTAGACTAAATTTGGAAATCTGTAAAACACACATTTATATATATTTTTATTGAAAATAATTGACATATCCCAATCAATATGATAGATATATCTATCTAAAATAACTATGCGCAAAGAGAAATAAGAGTTCTATTGAAAGGGTATAATTTTAAGGGCTTTATAACTAAAACTCTCTACTTTGAAACTGTTTTTTTATGACTGTCTATAACTAGATATTAACTTGAATTAGTTTCAAATGAAAATACGCATTGAATACACACCATTACACACGTACACAATTCAATTGCCCGTACATATACACACACACACACTCATGGATGTTGAAAGTTAACATTACCATAGTAACATTTTATAGTTGTCGCTATTTACATCAGTCTCACTGATAATCATCAGTAAGTGATTTCATATCAGTAGTCTTGTTGAAAGTAGTATTTGGAAATTTAAGAGTATTTTTCTTTTCATTTCACTGGATATTAGTTTTTTTCTTGTTTAATTTGAGACATCGCAAACACTCAGCATCGTGTCTTTCGAATTTCGATACAGCATTTGAAACATATGCCTAATACTGTTTGTAATACAGTGATTGATTGCAAAAATCAATAAATTTCGACTTTCGCGTTAACTAGAAAGATTAACTGATCAAATTATGGTTGTTTTTGTGAATAAACCTGTGAAATAATAGGTTTTGTATTTACAAAAAAAGCAGATAACATGTTCTGTATTTCAGTCTAGTTTCGTAAGTAATGCGAAGAGATTTTCAAGTATTTAGAAAACTCAATCTAATTATAATATAAATAACATTTGTTACGTGGAAATGGTCATTTTTATTACCTAATCTAAAGAAATAAACGTTTTTTTAAGAATATCTTGTTAAGTTCGTCACTAGGTACGCTTGAAGCTATTACGAGTTCACCTTAGGTGATAAACGCGAACGAGACAAGTACCAGCGTACAGATAGGCTACCTTGAATCCCAAACTGTAAAACAGAAGTCTTGGTAAGCGTAGAAAGTATATTCTACAACACCCAGCAATCACACAATACAATCAAGCACACAACTCTAGTTTATTTATACATCATAGGAACGTCCTTGGGACAGCTACGAAAATAGCACACTAAAATACACAGCAGCCAATCACAGCCATGGATTTTCGTAGTGGGAAATGAAATCTCAATATCAACTGATCAACCCATGCTGGCAAACGTGAAATCCAAAATAAGGCATTTATCCAGCGAGTTCCGGGGATCCAACATCCCAACCTATCTAAAACAAAATTCCATCAGCGAATATTCGTCATTAATTCAGAGGTGATGCTCCCTGCGAAATGTTGATGTTAAAAATGCACAGAGCGGTTCAAATAAATTTTAATGGCGTAAAACTTCATTTAACATAGTTATGTTTTCATTTTTCAGTCAGAGATTGAATGATAGATTACCTAGAGTAGTCAATTCTTTCAATATCTATCAGTTCATTTGCTCGTATGTAGCAAGCAGTATTGCCAGATATTCCAGGAATTTGTATTACTATGCTGACGAGCACCTTCTAGTATATTTCAGTAAAGGTATAGGTAGAATTCTATCTGAAATTTGTGCTGATGATGTTGTTCAGAAGAACAATGAAAGCTCCACAACCAAATCATCCAGCTCAGAGAACCAAACACCATCACAATCGCCCACCTGAGCTACAAATTTTCTCCACCATTTCAAAGGTATAATTAACACTGTTAACAGCTTAGTCCTATCTGATTTAGTACAAATTGGCGATACAGCTAAACTGAAGCAATCATTTAAAATAATATACCAAACCAGTAGATTTCTGTTCAACATTTTTCAGACGTACAGTAATTCAAACAAATGATTCATTAACTATTTGAATCAAAAAAACCCAGAGCTATGCGTACAAGCAAAATATATTCAGTCACTTTTTTGCCTTGACCAACTAATTGGTTGATTAATTTGATCATACACGAATACAATTTGACTAATGTACATGTTACTTTCCTCTTTATATTTTCATTGTTTAAATTCATCTGATTTTCAAATTTTATTGTAAACGAGTGAGAAATACAGTAACTACATTTTTGTCAAATAAACATTAATTTTTATTGATTGTCGACATACTTATTTTGATTTGTAATCACGTTGTAATCACTTTCACCTCATGTTATGTACTTACTTAATTACGCCTGTTACCCCTAATAAAGCATAGGCCATCGATCAATATTCTGAAAAAATACTCTGTCACGGGCCTTTCCTTCCAGTTCCAACCAGTTGCGATTCATTCTTTTCACCTCTAACTCCAATTCCTGGCCTGCTCTACTTAGTTTACCTCTTTTCTTCTGGCCTTGAAGATTCCAAGTGAGTGCTTACGTCGTGAGGCAATTGGGTGATTTCTGCAATATGTGCTCTAAACACCTGCATACCACTATTTAGAAGCTACGTTGTAAATAGTATACACAACACCATTGTGAATTATAAAATATACAGCTATTAATCAAAAAATATATATTGGTAACATTTTTTATAAGGCTGTGCGTTTAAAGTTGATTCTATGGAATTATAAGTAATGATACTTATTTAGATATTTACACCATTTTAAATGAATAAAAGCAAATATTCAAGTATTAGACTAACTTAACAAACACAAATAAACCATAGAAGTGTGATGAGACAGCCAGAATTGCAAATAGTAGTTTACACAAACATTATTATTCTGAAGAAATCATTGATGCATGAACTTTATTATTTGATCATCAGTTAACAATAAAATGTATTGTTTGTGTAATATAAACCGAAATTTTAGGAAATATAATCTAAATAATAAAATTCATATAGCAGATAATTTTATATCAAAACAATATTTGTGATATTACTTTGCATAAAGCAATTGGTATCTTTCGATCGATTCATAAGTTATAATCAAATTAAAGCTTGTTGTACAAATGTAATTTAGCTTAATTTATCAAAAAAATATGAGCATAACAAGATTGAACAATAAAAAGACGAATATTAAAAAAGAATTTTTAAGAAATTAATGAATTGATAATTAGAATCATATTTTTTACATAATAACACTAAGGACATCTTTCAAAAAGACAGAATGAAAAGTTGTGTGAATACTAGGACTGTAAGCCCTAAATTGATGTCCAGAATAGCACTATTCACGCCAATGTGTAGGTTTGGGGATCTAACATCCGCAACACAATGTGACCGATTTTGAGCTGCATCAATCATCATGGTTACTGCATGGACTGAAACCACGTATTTTGTATTAATCAACCGTTATCATGATTCATTTTAACGGATGACAACCAAAGATATAAAAGCTGATTGAGAAAATGGGATATAAGAGATTAGAAAACTGGCAATCATCAGTTTGAAATATGGTAATACTACAATATAGAGTTGTTGCATCACTTGAAAAATTTCCCAAATGTTCTTAAGTATTGAATTTAATTCCTTAAATTAAAATGTAATAACTCATAGCAACGTCAAAAATAACTGTTCACTTGCAAATTTAAAGAAAATAAGTGGTATTAACCGGTAAAGTTCGGAGCAACGTTTTAATTGACACAGTATTTCAGTAAGGAACTGGTGAAGTTATAAGTATGATGTAATAAATTGACCATAAATTCACCAAGATAAAGAAAAGTCAGCTACCATCTCTTTTTGAGTATATAAGGCTGACTAGAGGCGTTTGATGTCTACGACTTTGGCGAATTTGAGAATAATATAGTTGGACTGTAGATAGATAATCCTGGAAGATTTCAGTATGTTAACCTAATGCCAAGTCTGATTTTACTGTTATAAGTCATATAAACTGGATGATAATTTTGATTTTAAAAATTATAGGTTGATGAGAACTTAACGAACGTCAATTTCGTTTGAAGGCCATTATTAATTTCGATTTTTGGGCTTTTTTCTCATTTCAAGTAACCGGTTTATTTGAGCTGCAATAGTCAAACTATGTTAACTAATATTTTCTTATAATTCTGTTAGACTGTTTGCAGCTAACGTAAAACTTAGAAATAATATTTTTACTCAATAGATGACATTATAAACTGAATATAATTATGTAAGCTACTGTTTTTAAAAATATAATTTACTGCTCCTCAGCAATTAAATTTACTTATGAATTTAGATGAAAAGACTTTGAGATTTTCTACACACAGTTTTTTGTTCGTAATTTCTTGAAAAATAACCAAATAAATCAAAATATACTCATTGTCTTATTAATATTCTTTTTTGTTTCAAATAAATATGGCCGATCATTTCATTTTTGAATAATATCGTGTCGTTTAAACTACATATAATATATTTTTTAGATCTTTCCATAAACTTGTCTAATGTCTAAAAAATACATGTAAGCTTAGGGCAACTGTACTCATTTTTTATTGGTCGATCAAATTTCGACCAATCAAAAATCTCCTCTAGTACATTCATTGTGATATAAATATAAAAATTCATCCAATCACCTTAGCAGTATTTGAATTCATGTGCTCTATTAACCAATGGAAAAGAACACATGTATCAAGGCGTCATGTTGACGATTAATTAGTGATACAGTTTGCGTTGTTTTTTCAATCAGCATTTGAGAATTTCGTTTTTTTTAAAAAAAATTATATATACTGTTGCAAAAAAAACATCACAAGATATTTTAGCACTAATAATAATAATAATAATAACAATAATTTTATTCATTAATTTCCTTCACAACTCTGAGCGAAAAAAAAGGAAGCAGAAGAAAATTAATGAATGATGATGACAAAAATCAGAAAATGTTATATTTTTTTGTCAGCACGTAAAAGAAAACAAACAAACACACAGTGGAATTAATTGAATCATAATAATCATAATAATAATAATAATACAGAGAAGGAAACTTAATTAATTTATCACTATTTCGTTATATTGCATGCTTCGTAATAAAATTAAGAACAAATAATAATAAGAGGAAAGTACGGAAAAAAAATCACTATGATTATTTCACATTGATGCGGTGAATATACATACACATATATTTTAAATTATTTGTACGTAATTAACAGACGCTGGCTAACTACTGTTCAGTCTCAGCATTTCGTTAGTTAAATATAACATATATTCACAGTTTATGAAGGAGCACTGGGAAGTGTTGGAATAAATGATTTATACGATTTATGATATTAACAAGGATATTTTATTGTGAAAATCATGTAAGTTAATTGTATTTGAGTAATAGTTGATTTTTTGTGTCCAAAAAAAAACTGATGTTTTGTGTGTTCTAGGGATGATGTAATATTTTATTGTGAATAATTATTTAATTCTATCTGTTGCTAACAGTCTCAAATTGATTTCATTTCTGTAAATGTAACTCTGACCTTGGGATTTGTGAAATTTAGTAAGGAGTTGTGTTTTTTTTTTGAGAAAACATTTTCTCTTCTCGTAGCTCCAAATAAAAATATATAAAGATTTGGTTAGTGAAATGGTTTAGAGAGAACAATTCTCATGGCAACTATTAATTAAAAATTATGTGCATTTTTTGTCTAGCCTTTTATAAATTAATTACACAGAATCACAATGAAATTTCCATATCTATCTGTTTGGGGCGTTAGATCCCCAGAACTCACGTGATAAAGGTACTAATTTTGGATTTTATGCTTACGCACATGAGTTGATCAGTTGACCTTGAAATTACATTTCCCAGTCGGAAAATCCTTGACTGTTATTGCTTGATGTATTATTTTAGTACGCTATTGTTGTTGCTCCCCAAGGACGTTTCTATCATGTATAAATAAACTCAGTTTGTATGCTTATGAACCTAGTATTCTCTGAGTGCTTGTAGAATACACTTTCTTCGTCTTGTCGAAACTTCTTCCTCTGCTTTGTGGGGGCCTTGGTAAGCTCGGATTAAAGAAGCCTATCTTTTCGCTAGATCATTTATCTTGGCTCTCATTTATCGACTAAGTTGAACTCGTAATAGTTTGAAAAACACATCACTATCAATCAGATTTCAGTGTTGAAATATTTTTTTTCGATTTCAGCTAGAATCAATACATCTACCTTGTAAAATCATTAGGATTTTCTTAGAAAAATATCCTTATATATATGGTTAATATTTTATTTGTTTTGGGATAAAATAAATTCAATGAATTTTCCTATTAGTGTTTACTATAAAAACTTTAAAACTGTTTTCCCTACTACTTTTCTGAAATAAAATTATACAAGTCTATTCACATCTATTCTAAACGAGACTCAATGATGCTGAATCAGTAACAAGTCGAACAGATCTTTAAAACTTTATGGAGAATAATTCTGACTTGGGTAAGAGTAGCAAAATACGATGTAATCATATTTCATATAATTTCAGTAATACATAGACTGCTCTATTAATATCTAATAAGGTATAATTCAAGATAATCTTAGGATGTCATGTCAAAGAGTCGATATATACTGACAAAAAGTAAACATTTTTACGAATCTACAAGTAATTGTGAATACCAACTTTTTTATCACTATCTTTTATCTTTAAAAGTATAATGAGAAACTTTCATTTCCATGGACTCTATTGATAGACTCATAAACCTTTTAGTCATTGACTCACACAGTGTTTTGTTTACGACTAATACACAACAAACAACAAATTATCGCTAGACATCTAATATTTGCCAAACAATCAATGTGTTCACGTTTATATTATGATTTCGTGTGTCAACTTTGCATGATCACTAGAAATATAGTAAAACAAATAATTCTATTGAACAATGAAATAGTCAATGCAATCTATCATATTGTTTTAATCATTGAATTTTATGCCTATTTTGCTTAGTATTTTACAATAGAATGCCTAAACATCAACAACAACAACAACAACAACGATAACTTTTTGTTGACTTTCGAACCTTGACTTATACCTGTACATATGTCTGTTTTGTTCTATTATACATTTTGCATGGCATTGTTATTAGCTGGCGTCAGATAGCATTGATGAATTCAACTGGTGTATGGCCTGTGTTAACTGTGTTGAAAAAAAAATGAAGAAATGAGATAAACATGGGAGTGTTTAGTAGTAGTATGCTTCAAATGAGTTTTGTTGTTAGCATCGGTAAATATGCAAAAAACAGTTTCATGAACAAATAACCTAGAACTAATTTTGAGGAATTATGAATTCATTTTCATCAAACAACAATTAATTGGGAAAATATATTTATTTCAAGAACTGTAGTGTTTGTGTTTGAGTTTTTCAATAGTTTCATACGGTAATAACTTTCAAGCTGTTCATAATAGCATTCGCTGTGTTTGTGATGATTTCAGTACGACTGGGTTATCGGCGAATGTAAGGCATATACCAGTGACACAATAACAGAACATCTAAGCGATTATCTGAGCTCGAGCCTAGATAACTAGAGAAAGACATCTCAAATCAGTTGGAAGAATATGTAATCCACAGCGAGTCCTGAGCGAAAGAATCAATAAGTATCTAATTCATAGGTTATATATACACAGTGCAAAAAGCGTCCTTAGTAGAGTCACCATAAGACACATCAAAAAAGAGAACGAACCAATAATATTGAAGATGTGAAGCACAAACTGAGGGTGATAAGGGGCGCCTTTGGCACGAAAATGAGACATCCACATTTTCACAAATAAATTAGAAAACTAAGAAGTTAATTTAGTGATTACTGAGGATTTAGCATCCTGAGCAGCATTGTAGTTAGGCGTCAGTAAAATCATATCAATCAGATTTGTGTCCATTAATATTTTTAATAACTAGATTTGAGGAGATATACATGTACATAATTCATGGCATTTACAGTGGGCATTCATATTAATTTAGCACACAAAACACTTAGAACAGATAGTTTTAATCGTATTATTTGTACAGTTAGAAAATAAGTAACTCAAACATGTGATCAGGTTACAGTACATTTCTAAGACAATATATCAGGCATTTAAGTCTTTTTTTTATATGTGATAACCATGAACCTAAAAGCCGAAAAATCAAGTGATACTGAAGTTTGGAAAAGAAACATGGTGAAATATGTGTACACTTCTAAATTGTAACATCACATCACTTACATTTGCATCATTGTAGAGCATTAAAATTACGATATTTCTCTCTGGAAGAATGAATTTGCTTGAATGATTTATGGGAATTTTCAAATTCTTTTTTATAATTGAAGTTGAAAAATATATTTACTTTAGAATATAATTCATTAAAACATAGTTACCGTGTAGTGCCTTCACATATATTTGAGTTCGCTTATATTTAATTTGGTTCAGCCGTCATGTTAACCAACTTATTTAACCAAGCCACTTGTATAGCAACAACTTATATGTAACATTGGTTTTTACTATTGTCTGGTTTGTATGAGCTCGTATGACTGAACATTGCTTGCGCCCACGTGCAAATTCATCCTATTCGCTTTAATGTTAATCGCTTAAATATCTCTATGACTCAGACATTTTCCTATGTATATATATACGAACAGTTTAATCTCATTAGTACATTGACCAATTGGCCAATTCGCTCGCTAGTGCCACTGCCCTGTTCTGTGCGTTTGTGGTCTGTTGGTCCGCTTTGTGATGTGTCAAAAATAAACGTATCCAACTCATCATTTTTGCCTTCTGATTTATAACCGTCAGGCTCTATTTGGTGACGATTGCCTAGATGAGCAATTTATGAAGAGAACACGTCACAAAACTAGTGATACATTGGTCACCACAACTGAAAATTTATTTGTAATGTTTCATGCTGTCTTCAATCAAACTGACATTTAATGTAAGCCGATTCACCAATAATAAACCGTTAAATATATGATAATGAAGATGTAAAGCATCAAACTTATTTATATCCAGTCTAAACCTAAAAAGGAATAATTAATTTCAATTAAATTTAATTTTAAAAAAAACTGATAAAACTTATAAGTCTTTATAAATACCCCAGAGATAATAATACGAGGTAGCTACCTACCTATGCGAACATAATGTTTTAAATAATTTTTCCCTCTTACATTATCTAAAACCCAATATGTTGACGTCATAGTTGATAATAACCATGCAATATTTTCAATTAGAGTTATGGAGATTAGTGTTTTTACATATATGAAACCATCAACCAGTCATTGTTAGACCACCATTACAAACCTGGAAGCACTGGACGGCCGTTTCATCCTGGCATGGGACTTATTAGCAGTGCACATCTATGGCTGCTGCACCTCGAAGGATTCGAACCCAGGACCTTCGGTATTGTGCGCGAACGCCTAACCATTGGACCACTGGCCCGGAAATTCTCCGAGTTCTAGTGATAAGACGTGACCAGTGGAGCTCAACCCTGTCGGGTGTAGACAGTAACTACCGAAGACAAATGGGTGAGGTAGCACAAAATCTCTAGATCAATCACAGTTAGACATTAACAACTTACGTTAGGCGTTCGCGCACAATACCGAAGGTCACGGGTTTGAATCCTGTGAGGTGCAGGAGTCGTGGATGCGCAATGCCACTGATGGGTCCCATACCAGAATAAAACGGCCCTCCAGTGCTCCCAGGTTTGTAATGGTGGTCTGACAATGATTGATTGATGATTTCAAATTTGTAATAACTATACAGTCAAAACTGTTGCACTTATTTACGAATATCTCTCTCATCGCATACCAACAGAAAATCCAGAGGTTTACCAAATTTAGATAGATCGTTCTATGAAGATAGGCCTCTTGTCACAGAACGACATCTGATGAGAAACCATTGAAAACGTATAAGCAAGCCATAGGTGTTTAAGTCCTAGAATAGGATTACACAGAACTATCCGTTCACATCTCTATCATAAATCAATATGTAGCACCTCACATATATCTTGTACTTTTATCATTGTTGAGCTTGTATGCGCATGTACGCTTTGGCATTACTTGCCACCTACACATATAGTCATTTGATTAGCTTTATCGATTAACAGTTTGAATAATTCGATGTCAATATCGATATTTGTATTGATCATTAAATAATTTGAATAATAAAGAAATGTAACAACGACTCGCGTTCTCTCGTAGAGATCGCCAAGACGGAGAAATACAGGAAATCGAAAGTGTATAACGAAAGTCTAACGCCACAAATATATTTCGAGTTAGTAAGCTGACCTCTGACCACTTTAACTAAAACTAATCTCTTCAAGTTCTTCAGTATAAGTATATTTTTTTCTCTATTAATCAATGTTAAGTTTATTATTCTCCTATCTTATTGACAATATAAGGCATATACTTTCTACATTTAAATAAATGCCAATTTTTTTGGAAAAACAATCAATTCATAAGCTACCAACTGTTTGTTCTTCCTCTCATTATTATTATCATCATCATCAGCATCCTTCATTTTACTCTATTTTTACACATTTTTTGTTCAACATTGACTAAAGTGACTAAAATAAAAATATCAGTTTCTGTTTTTTTGGAGCCATCTGTGTTGCATAGGCTACATTGATTGTTTCTTCAGAATTCTAGTTGATGTTCTCCTCCTCCTCCTCCTTCTTCTTCTTCTATAGAGTTGGTTTTTTTCTGATTAAGGCTTGTAGATCATTGAGAAAGATAAGAGTTTGATTTATGCCTACAGTATTAATCAACATCGATATATATATATATATATATATATGCGGCCTATGCTCCATTGGGGGTAACAGGCGAAAGTAAGTAACTAACTCCATATATATATATATATATATATATATATATTTACAAATAGATAATTTTGTTGATTAACTTGAAACGAACAATAAACAACAATTTGATGAGTGTTCAGTAATTCTTTTTTTACTTTTTTTCTGCATCAAACATGTCTTGTTGATTTAAAACAGTACAATGAAAGGTCGAAAGATTTTGTCTAGCCAGCTGTATGAAAAATGTAATCATAAAAACATCAGTTTTTCTTACAATAAAAATAACATCTATAATGAATATATATATTCATTATGGTGTTATGAATTTTCGTGCAACCTCATCCACTGTTTTTGGTAGTTACTGTTTGAACCCAACAGAGTTAAACTTCACTGATCACGGCTGCTCACTAGAACTCCGAGAATTTCCTCACGAAGCTAATCACTAGTGGGAACATGGATGAGGTTGCACAAAAATCCTTAGATTGATGAAAGTTAGACATTTACACCGCTGAATGCGAGCCTAGAGGTTAGGCTATTAATAGATTTGTGAAAATAACTATTGAACAGAGCACGAATTATCGTTTTCGTTTCGAAGAAATCTTCAAAGACTACATTATAGAACTGAATATTAACAGGGAAATAAACTCAGATTGCCTGATGAGTTTGTTGTACTTCAACCATTGAAGTTCAGTGCAATGCATCACAATTCTAGACTTTAATCAGAATTTTACGTAATCATTCAACTTGACATAAAGTCTGGTTACTGAATGTGAACTACGTGAGGAAAAAATGTTGTCAATTATGAAGGTTATTTTTAGCTTTTACAGTAGTTTATTTCAGTTATTTCACTAGTTTAGAGAAAGATTAAGACTATTCTTGATCATAATATCTATCTATACAGATAATTTAAAAGAATTCATTGCTATTATTCATACGCGTATTGTAGATTACATTACTAGCTACCATTGAAATTTACTACAGCGCTGATAGATTTGCTCACTCAATTTTTATAACGATTATATTGCAGGAATGATTTTCTCTGTGTAAACTACTCCGTTCACAAAAATTATGCAATAAGTAACTATTAGATTTTTTTTAGGAATAAACAAGTCAACTCAATTAAATTTACAGCTGCATTTCATTTCACAGAACAAAGAGTGAAAAATTAATATTTTTTGTAGTATGATAAGACTCCTGATGTTGTGTGTGCTACCATCAGTCACATGAAAATTTTTACTGATTCAGAACATTAGATAGCTTAGAAAGTAAAAAGATAAAATAAATATCTTACATAATTGCAAAATTATTTATTTATTTGTAAAACAACTGTATAAATATTCGATAAGATCAACTTGTATATAACATACTACTCAAAAACCAAGCATTATCCATATTTTCTTATATAACATCATGATCAGTAACATAGTTTAAATTGAACAAAAAAAACGTTTATGTGGCTCATTAAAGAGTCAAATATATTCTGTTTCATCTTGTCGACCCACCAAAAAAAAATTTAATTTCTAGACCATTGAACCGGTATTCAATGTTGTAAATATTCCAACTCAGTAAGTTTATTACATATTACTCAACTATCTAACAAAACCATTTGATAGATTGTTAAAAAAAAACCCATAAACCACTGAAAATTTGTTTTTCTTGATTTTTAGTTCACAGTTACTAAGCAACGTTCAGTCACAAAATGCAATTCTAAAAATTATCATTCAAACCATAATGCTAATTATGAAATTAATAATCAGAAGAAAACAAAACATGTTTTTTTTTCATAGACTCTCAGTAAACATTTTTTTAAATCAACCTTAGGCATCAGTGAATAATAAAAACGTAGTTTATTTTGAATTATTTTTAAATAAAAAAAAAATTATATTTTTATCCGAAATATTATATATACATATATTTTGTTTCCCCCGTTTTATTTCCATAGCATTATTGCCCAATAATAATAATACTAGCTGACTAGTAACAGATTTAGTCAATAGATTATTATAACATCATTGACAGGCGAAAAAAAGGAGAACATTATTGAAACAAGTTGATATCGACATCATGTTGTCACAAAAACATTGGGGTTTTGAAATTTGACATTTATCATCTCTATGCTCATTGTCATTATTATTATTTTTTTGCGTAGTTCGTTTCCAGTTGATGACAGCGCTGTTAGTTGGTTAGTTTATGGTGACTGGTATTTTTTCTTTTCTAATGGTATAAATATAAGTTTGTTGTCATAGTAATGATCAAGATAGAATTCTGTCTATTATGATGTAAATTTTGATTTTTAAAAAAAAACAATATTTTACTAGAAAAACAATGTTATACCGTAATGTTATAGGATCGTCACCAGGTATGCTTGAAACTATAACGGGTTCAGCTTAGTCGATAAACACGAACGAGACAATGAACCAACATTCCGGTAGGCTACCCTGATCCGTTGACTCAAAACAACTAACGAAAAGTCTTGATATATAGCGTAGAAAGTATATTCTACAAACATCCAGCAAGCACAATGAATTCAAGCACTCAAATCGCGTCTATTTATACATCATACAAAAGTCCTTGGGAGAGTCACAAAAATAGCACACTAAAATACACAGCAACCAATCACAGATAAGGATTTTCCTGGTGGCAAACAAAATCTCAAGGTCAACTGATCAGCTCATGCTTGCAAACATAGAATGCAATATAAGGCATTTATCAAGCGAGTTCTGGAGATCTAACGTCCCCAACACGTAATTACTTTGTAATTTGAGATATAATTTTACTCAGATATTCACTGTACTTATGTAATTCACTTACTCGAGTATGGGGTTGTTTATTTATGTATAAGGTATATTTATTAATTAGCGATTAGTGATGTTTTATTCGCTTTTTTAAAGCAAAATAAATAGGCCTGAAAGTATGTGTAACTTATGTGTAAGGTCGACAAGATGATAATGCACTAAGATGTTGATTACCTAATTCATATCGTTGTTCATAGCCATTCAACAGCTATGAAATACTTTGATTAGTTTTGTGTGTGTGGCTAAAAGTTAAGTACACAAACTAGTACATGATAAATGAACGAGTTATATTATACGTTCATCAATGAATATGCAGAAAAACTTTCCTTTTAAAGCAATATAAAACAAAATAAAAATCGAAAAATGACGAAGTTTGCAAGTGTCAAGTGAATTATTCGACTTTTAAGCTTTCCATCAGCTATAAACAGCCTGAAATTACATATTGTAGTGGTCAGTGTTTTTCAGCAAGTTGGTTTTTTTTGTGGGATGGGGTCGCAAACCCCATGCTTCTCCTTTATCCGGGCTTGGGACCGGCAGTAGTCCCAGAAAGGGTTCCAGGCGGAGCTAAAATTATATATGGTAGTGCGACTCTTAAAATACAGTTTTCTATATCCAGATTTAGAAATTTAAGATTAGTGTACCATACAAAACAACATTCAATACGGAAGTTAAGTTATGCGCTATTTTAAATTTAGATATATAAATGTTGATAATGTTGTCTGGAAGGACAAGTAATGCTGCAGATAACGTGAAACTTTCAACCTAATAGTGAGAAAATGAAATTCTCTAAACTAGGGAATGATGTCATAAATATTAAATAATTCAGTAGATAAAAATCATGAACAGGTGAATGATTATATAATCACATCACGTAGTGAGTATTAAAATGATTACGTGACTGTGGATAAATCGCGAATGAAACGAAAATGGAGTGTATGATGGATAATGTTGCATAATCATAATGGTGGCCTAACTTTGATCGACTTATGATTTCAAATGTGTAAGTTAACTATCTTCACAACTCCGTAGTGCAATCAGCTGTGCTAACTAACTCCGTGAGGAAGCTCCTCCGAGTTCTAGTGGGAACCCGTGACCAGTGAAGTTCAACGTGTTCGGGTGTAGAGAGTAACTACCGAAGACAGTGTATGAGTTAGCTCAACGCCGTGAATGATCGAGGCTATTTATTAACACCTTTAGGTACAGGCTCAGTGGTCCAGAGGTTAGGCGTTCGCGCGCAAGACCGAAAGTCCTGAGTTCGAACCCTGTGAGGTGCAGGAGTCGCGGATGCGCATTGCTGTTGAGTTCCATACCAGGACGAAACAACCGTCCAGTACTTTCAGGTTTCTAATGGTGGTCTAACACTGGTCGATTCATGATTTCAAATAATGATAATTAACTTACCATGCAATTTAACACCTTTACTTTCTGATAGTAATTGCCTTAGCAAAGGTAGAGTAAACGATGAATTCATTGCTAACTAATTATTTTTTTTGACTGTTCTAAAGTTTTCAACATTTTTGTTTATCACCTATTCATTGTGTGTATTGCGATAACAAGTTATATAACTTTACGGTTATTTGAACCCTTGATATTGATTTATATTTGAATCTGTCGAAATTTTGATTACTTTTGTTTTCTGTGGAAATAAATAAGTTTGAAAAAATGTCTACCGCTTTATAATTTTCCGAAACCAATTGGTAAAATAATGACAATACTAATTATTAACCAATTAAAATTGTAAAGTATTTCTTTTTTTCGGAATTCCAGTTAAATGTCATCTGATAATATGTAATTTAATGAATATTATTGAAATGTAGTTTTTATTATATTTATGGGTAACAGTGAAAGATAACTGTTTGATGAATAAAGCTTTAGGTGAGTTAGGAAAAACTGTTAATCAAGCTTTTATGTAATATAAATTGGTATGAATGACTTTCACCATATTTAATTCCGGTAAACAACATTAAAAATTTTCGTAGTTGTAATCACGAACTGATCCAGGTTAGTTCCTCATTAGAAACCTAGAAGCAGTGGATGACCGTTTCACTCTAGTTTAGGACTCATCACTAATGCACATTCATAACGTCTACACACAGAAATCGAACTCAGGACCTTCAAACTCGTGAGCGATCGCTCAACCTTCAGATCACTAATTTGGCATCCTCTGGTGTTAGCGTCTAGTTTCATTCGATCCATATTGTTGCCCAACCTTCATCCGTGTCGGTAGGAAACGTTTATCAATAAGTGAGCATATGGGATATTATTAAATTAATTATTATTTCTTTAAATACAGTTAGTTTGACTTATTCAGTTCACATTTCTATAGAGCAGACATAATATGACTGGAAGTGAAACTTGTGATGCAATTTTTATTCAGTTTGGGACGAAAGAGCAAGTTGTTCGTTCGATTATGTGTTAATGCTCACACTAGAACCTGAAAGCGGTTTATTTTGATTCAAAAGTCAACGCATTACTGAGTCCGAATTGGTAATAGTTTGGAATATCTAGATATTAATATTTTGACTTAAGTTGAATCAGTCTGAGTTCGAATATATGCTTCCTATGATATTGCAGTTCCTTTTAAAGACATGCACTTGATTGAAACAAAGATGAGAATATAACTATGCTAATTTGACTATCCAATGATTATATAGGATACTACTAAACTTTCTGTTCATCAATTCATCAAATAGGCTACTTTATAATGAATTTGACTACTGAACACTATAAATTAGCTATTTATAATATATAAGTTACACTTCATTTTCAATGTTATTAGAGAAGAAAACCCAACCAAATACATACAGCCACCAACATGCTACACTATTGACTGTGAAGCATTTGATCATTATGCTAAATAATGCTACCATAAAATATATACTAGCTGTTTCCACCTTTTACAACAACTTATAAACTGAATCTCCTGAAAATTGACCTGTTTACTTGATTAGACTACTTGAGTCAAATTCAGATACCATGAGTAGTATCACTTTCATCAAGATTACAGGTGTACATTAGTGAAGAGTATCAAGTAATAAGTAAAAAATATAGCGAGCTCATGTTTCCTACCAACTATCTCCATTTATTTCATATCTGCTGACAGCAAAAATGTATTTGCATTACCTGTAACTTACTCTTAGTATAAATGACATTTCCATTATCCAACTTATAAGTTATAGACATCCGATTATTTAAATTCATACTGCACCAAAATTTTAATCATTTTCAAATAAACTAACATAGGTTTGTTTAATTATATTATATAAATTAGGTTTTACTGATGAGTTATATAGAGTAAACTGGTATTCCAAAACAATTTTTGAAATGAATAACAATCTTGAAAACCGAAATTCAATTTTTTAAAACGTAAATGTTCATTTATTTGCTAACGACTATTAATTAATGGTCAACCCATACTAGTGCAAGTAAAGGCCTCAGTTAGAACTGTGAACTTTCCAATGATTAACTGAATGGTTTGATAATATATATCGACTTGAAGACGATCTTTATCGATCAGTTAAAAATGATTCTCAAAGTTGTAATCAGTACAGTTCGATACTTTGGAAAGTGATCGACCCGATCGGATATTGATCGGGTTGGATTGTTGTATCGATATGCTAAACACTAGATTTTGTTTGAAATTTGAAACAAGCGATATCAACTAAGTGAGACAATATTAATTCATCCGTTGGAGGGACTGAAGTTCTTGAATTTGAACTTCTGTGGGTGTGTGACTGCTTACCCCCTACAACAATAACTTATCTGTTTAACGCTACATGGTTTTTCCTACTGACGTGTAAGATCTTGAAAGAAAACATTTTCATATTTGAAAAGTTTTAAAGAATTTGCACAAACTCACTGTATTAGTTATACGAAATTCACGAAATAGATATAAAAGTATTTCTTTTTAATTGATTGTAATAAATGATTAGGGGTAATGAATCTAAAACTATGATGTTATGGATAAAATGACAATTTTCACAGTGGAAGTCACTAACTGATCTAAGCTAGACCACATTTAAAAACCTGAAAGCACCGAACAACCGTCTCGCTGCAATATGCGATTCCACAACAGTGCGTATTCTCGACCTCTGAAGGCGGAATCGAATTTCAGTCCTCGAGCTTCGCATGAAAAACTTTAACCACTAGACCACTAAGTCAGTATCTTGATTTTAACTATGAAGATAATGTGATCTCCACAACTCCGTGCCCTATTATTAGAAACCGTTTTTCTACTCCCGGTTAGTGATTGATCGCATTGTCCGTATATATCAATTGACAGACTTATACCTTGAAATACTTAGACAATTGTTTACTATGGATTTGAGGTCTGACACGTACTAACTCATCTATCTATTTATGTGAACCTGTAAGGTTACCACCCATTTATATACTTTACTTACTGGCTTGAGTGTTATTTACTTAAAATGCTTGTTGAAATTATTTGCTTGTAAATTCACCGAAATTTTACAATTATTTCCATTATAATCTTATTAAACAGAGAGATGATTGTGAAATAGACCAAATTTCAGTCGAAATGTAACAATCAGTATATAAGGCTCAAAATATAATTTAATCCATATACTATTTTAGGTGTTACTATAAATAGTCGTGAACCAGTTGTGCTTAAAACTATTTCTTTCCTGTTTTATCTACTTAAAGAAAGGCGTAGGATTTATTTTGCGAAATTATGCAATAACAACAACTGCAACTGATGTAACTATTTTTACTGGTATTGAATTATGGATTAATCGATAGATGTACAGAATTCAATGTTTAATGATACTTTGGAAATAAATAGTATTCCTAGAGGCTGAAACATGGCTGACTGTAGGGAATATATATGCAAACCTGTTTTCACCAGGAGAAGAACCCTAGGTAGACCAAGGAGTTACAGTATATCCTCAGGAGGAACTATCAACGGATGTGATGTCAAACAGATTTGAAAGTGAGGAAACATTATAATTGAAAAAAATAGAAGGATAAATAGTTAATATTGTTTGTTCAATAGAGTTCAATATTTTGATTAAAACTTTAACACAAAAATTCCCAAGATTAACAAAGATATTTAAGTAACAATGATAAAATAAAATTTCATTATATCGTATGGTGTAAATTGTTTAGGACTTTTGCATAACACCTACTGCGTGTTTTTCATAATTTTCTTCAACAAGTTGAATTTATTTTAGTCAGTTTTTCATTCGTGTTCTATACTTGAAATCATAAGTGAAATCATATGACATTGGGAATAATTGTATTTTAACAAAAAGCAACAGTATTATTCATTGTTAAGTATTGTGTTGTGTTGTTTTTTTAAGGAAAAAAAGTAATTTTTACTATACTCATGATCCACTTTTTTCTTTGTCAAATTCTATTGAGAAAAATAATTGTATACTGAGTACAGAAAATGAAACGCCAGACATAATTACTATGGATGGTTTGTGGATGTGGGTAAATTTCATAGTTGATGTACAACTATTAAGAACTAAGAAGAACTAGACATCTGCTTTGTGATACTATGAGACTTTTCAATAGTTCATATCCACAAATACATGACAGGGGATCAAATCTAAGACTTTCAGGTCATCTGGTGAGTCCCTTACTGTCAGACCACCGAGCGAACAACCAATGGCTTATACGACTAGACCCTCATCTTGTCTGATGCTCTATATGACTGAGGTCCACTGGTTACGATCTCGCAGTCTATGACATAAGCTATTTAATAGACCTAAAAAGAAAACAGCTCATCAATATCAATAAACTATGAGTTCATGATGCTGATGAGTGAACTATTACTTATAAACATTTATGTAATTCGTTCTTTATTTCAAACTAGCTTTCTGGTAGATTAACATCTTCTATTTGTTTACAAATGTACTAACGTGAAAGACTGTTGGTATTTTGTTTTGCTCTGTATCTTGCAATAACCTTTTAGTACATTTTGATACATTTAAATAAATACTCTATACATCATAATAATCATGTAAGTGGTTTAAACATGCAAAGTTTATATTAGTAAAAATAGGTTTAAAACCAAAATAATCCCTTACATGAAGACTAGACGAATGGCTTTCTATGTTGAACATATTTTTGAAGTTGAAAAGTAAAGGATTCGTTTCATTACTCCATTTTAGAGGCTTAAACAATATCAGGAGATAAAGGATATAGTACTGATTATTTAACAAAAAGTAATTAAAATTGACTATTTATATCGATCGAAACCTTAACCATGCAAACATTTAAACTATATTTGTATTCATCCAAAACAATTCGTAAGGTCATTTAACTTACCATTTGTGAGCACTAATTTTCAGTTTTTAATATTAATATTGATAATATCTTACTCTAATATCTTCTTATTGTTCTGACATGTCCAGTTACACAACACAATGTTTTGACATCTATTGAGATCATGAATCAACTTTAAATTATACAATCGTTGAAAACTCGATAGCAGTAGTCAGTTAGTTCATTCTAGTCTGGGTGAAACTTGGCAGTACAAATTAACTATTCCATCACAGTCAATTCAACGATAAATCTTTAGTTATTAGAATAAAAAAATACAGAATTTCAAATACACTTTAATAATGTATTATTCTTCTATTCTTCTATATTTCTATTGATTAATTTAACAAGAGATATTATAATACTAATTCAGTCTTGTTATATAGATAACTGTTGAATCTCAGACCTATCAGTTGAATGTACACATACATTAGGATTTGAAATCCAACGCCTGTCGTTTTAAACATCAACTTCATATTAGGCAAGCAATTGAAAATCGCTAACTAATAACTTGTTTAACGGATAACAATGAATTTGTCTTATTTATTTTACATTCTCATCAGTTTATTTGCAATTTATGATGCTTCAAAATTAGAATTATAAAGAGAGTTTAAAGTGTTACATCTTTTCCTTCAATAAGATTTTGTAATTCATAGTTCAATTTAACTAGTTTTCTCAAGAAACAGAAAATTTTCTGTCTGAATAAAATTTATTATGTAGAAGCTTTGACACATGCAATCAGTTTAATGTTTATTTAATAGCCGCCAAGTGTATTATGAATCAATGTTCTTCAGTTTTTATTAATAACTCCTAGACATAATTTCTAAATAATAAATTAGTTTGATTTTATTTGGTTTTATTATTACTATTGTTGTTCTCTTGCCCTAAAGCCATTTTCTTCTTATCAGATGAATGATGTCAATGCATTGAATTATGAGAAGCATCGATTACTGTAAGCCAGTTAATGAGATTTATCCTTAAGACCGTCAGCTGTTAGTTTGTGAAATGTTATACAAAAGTACTATGATTAAGGGCAAAGCCTTTTGAGTTATATAAAGTGAATGCAGTTTAGTAGGTCAAGTTATTATTCTTCATCTTCGTATACATATAAAGTTTGTCTAGTGGATCATTACACATCAAGTGACTAAATTTCTTTGTAAGCTGAAGTGTAACGTAACATTATGAATCAGTGCTACATTTTTTCCCGTTTTTATATTGCATGTATAATAATGAGGATTTCCCTGGTAGATGTTACCATAGGTAAACAAGTGTGTATATTTTCAAATAAATATTTATAGGCTGCTCTGTAAGACAATAAACTCACTGCCTATAGTGATAAATTTCATTCTGGTAGGTAATTTACACAAAATATCCCATATCTACGCAAAAAATATTTTAAACATTGCCGTTAGTAATCGTTTTTTTGGAATCAATATTACTTATCTATGGTATCTCGCTACGTATTTATAAATTTTCACTGAGTTGTAGTAACTTTCATACAAAAAATGATTCTTGGTTTATTTCCTTTGAAATGTATCTAGCTCACAGTTGACTAAATTCAAAGGTTATTTATTTGTAAGCTTCAAAGAAATTAAGAAATTATACTACATACACCAACATAATATCTCTCACAATAAGTTAAATCACCTCTGAAATCAAGCACATAAAAGTAGCTTTGAAAAATAACATAGTTCACTACTTTATTATTCATATTATTTTACGTAGTCGTTTTGTACATTAGTGTAAACACAATCATTGTATCAGTATTGAAATAATTTGGGAAAAAAATGAAAAATTTCTTATTACAGATTTTTCTAATAAAAACTTTGATTATAAGAAAAATAACAGAAATTTTTAAATCCACCTCAAGGGGAAAATCGATAAGATGAAGGGAACAATAGCAAACTAAGATCAATTGATCATCTGTAACAATTTGTGATAAAATCAAGCATTTCTAAGCATTACATAATGACAATAAACCATTTTAAGAAAATAGAGCGATCAATCAACGAAATCCTATGGTAGTGAAATGTTTTAGTGTTTTTTTACTCAATAATTTACAAGAGTAGGTAGTAGGTTATTAGTCGACTGTAGTTTGTAAAATGTTGATTAATTTAACTTGTATTATTGAATGATAAAATCATGAATCAATTAGTCTTCATGTAGACTAAAAAAGGAAGTAAGAAGTATTTGAAGTACCATTTTGGTCCATATTAAAGAATAGTTCAGTAGCTGCATACACATAATTCCTCTTTAGCATATTGAAGAGAGCAAAAACAACGATTGGTGCAAAATAATATGAATTCATTTCATTTTAATTAGGTTCTGATCAGCTGTATTGTAACCTATGCGATTTTAAAAACTGACACACTTAGAAATATGTTGGAGACGTTAAATCCCCAGAACTCACTTGGAAGAGGTCCTAATTTCGAAGTTTTTCTGTTTTCGCACATGTTCTGCTCAGTTGACCTTCAGATTACATTTCCCACCAGGAAAATCCCTGACTGGCATTGGTTGATGCATTATTTTAGTAGGCTATTTTTGTGGCTGTCTCAAGGATGTTTCTATGATGTATCAATGAGATCGATTTATACACTCGTCAACCTTGTGTTTTCTGAGTGCTTGTAGAATACACTTTCTATGCCATATGATTACTTCTTGCTGTAGTTTTCAGGGTCGGGGACAATCGAATGAGAATAGCCTATCGTGTCACTGAATCACTGATCTTAGTTCTATTTTCATGTAAGGTGAACTCGTGATAGTTTCAAGCAAATCAAAATATGGAGGTGATTAGAGATTGATTCAGCTTATAATTATTCTTGATTAACGCTTGTGTGATCTCGGTTATTTCACTACACAACCATTTTAAGTTCGTTAAGTCTTTGGTTTTTAATCACTAGTTCAAGATTGTGGAACTTTTCATACATTTTTATATTCATACTATATTTTTTATGACCTTATATTATCTCTATTAGGAACTTCGGTTCATCATGAAACACACATTCATCTGCAATTATCAATGAAAAAATGTTAATTTCTTGGATAAAATGTTAAAGACTGTAAGCAGCTGAAGAGAACCTAACTAAGCTGTTCAGTAATTGGAATTTTTCGCGATTATTTTGAAACATTTATCGTTTCTAAAAAAAATAAAAGATATTTCTAATGTTAAGTATGATTCAAACTAATAAATATTACTCACAAAATTCCTGCTCACTTAAAAATGAAATGAATTCTGAAGAGATTGTAATTATAATCTGCTGACTGATCTGCTTTCCATATATTTTTGTTTATTCGAACTGGATAATACTTGATTGCTACAACATGAATCATGACAGGTCATCGGATAGTCTCAGTTCATTCTTGATGATTCGTTATTTAGTAACGAACTACCTTATGCGTTGAGACTAGTTATAGTCATCAGCCACACTGAATCAAGCCGTTCATTGTTAATATGAGGCTTGATTATTAGAACGCCATTCTTCTTGTCATACATATATGAAAAGTTCCCCATTACTTATTTTACCCATATTAGGCGTCGTCAGCTGAGATTGTAAGTGAAGAAGGTTAAGAGGATTTGACAGTCTTACAACTGATATGAATATGTATTCATTAAAAACGAAACATATTAGGCATTTCCAGATGACATAAGAATAATATCATGTTTATCACAATCAATTGTCCTACATATGTTAAGATTTCAATCCTGTTAGAAGTTTCATTCTTATTACACCATCTTTATAATATATAGATTAATCATATCAGTTTGAAATGTTTATGTGCTAAGAACTGGTAAGTAGTTGGTAAGAAATCATGAACGCAACTTTCATGTAACTGATAGTGGTGATTGGGATACATGTACACTTTTGAGGAAAATGATTTTTTGTCATTGTCATGGAGACGAGTCAATCCGTTGATATTGTTCTTGACTGAAATTTGATCAGTCTTGTCTGACATATGTACATCGTTTGAGGATTAGCTTCGACAAAGTCATTTTTCACCAGTAACTATAAATTCAGTGGAATATAAATAGCAACGGAATCCACGATGAACGCTTCGTCCTGTTTAGAGTTAGTTAGCTCAATACAGTTGCAATCGAAAGAGCTAGTAATTGTCATACAAGCTGAACTCATCAACCCTGTGGTTAACATGATGAGGGTTGGAATTGAATACAGTTAGATCGAGTTGATGAATCATAAACAAGGCATAATACAACCCATGGATTCTTCTGCTAGTCACATTCAAGCTTGTCACTCAGTTTCATAGTCTAAGCAGCTGGCACAGAAAAATCCATTTGAAGTTCACTACCTTCAAGTTTGTAACAAGCACATCATTCTTAACCAATATACAATCCACAAGTCCCTATTTACATTTCCAATCGATTTCCGATATTGCAAAAAATTATCAACTGTCAGTAGTAAATAACTGTTATCTTGTTCTCAATATAGTTGGACTATATATACTAGTCATGACTTATCTCTGAAAAATTCTATAATTTAACCTTAACATAAAAAAAGCATACAGATAGAAAATGATTAACAGAACAATGAATATTTGAACACCTGGAACAAATTACAGATAAAATAAAATCTGTAGTTGAAATTTTATCGTTTAATCAATAGACTTTTGACGTACAAAATAAAATACCAATTGAAATTAGTAGTATGATGTGAATTCATATTTTTAAATCAGCAGTTCCATGTTTTACACCCTAATCAAAATTATTTATCACCAGTTGATACTTGAATACATGAAATTCGTTGAACAGAATGAGAAGTTTAAATTACATAGCATACCTAGCTAATCAGATAGGAAATCCTAGTTACAATATTTTTTGTGAAACCCATGTTTTCAACTCGAAGATCACTTCGTAGTTCATACAATAAAATGAATTTCAACCAGATAATCATTGAAAACTAAGACAAATGAACATAAATATTTTACTCTTATGTGGGATCCCTAATCAGTACTCACCGCTGACTACATCAGGGACTAGCATGTAACCGTAAAATCATAGAGTTTTAATCTAATAATTTACTTTCTTATTTCAGTCTATTTTATAGTGTCACATAAATATTATCATCTGTTATTGGCAACATCTCTCTCAAATTTGGCATAGTTAAACTTTATTGGTGACAATTTCTCACTAGATGTCATGGGATCCCTTTAAAAATAGACGTATGACTATTATCAGTATAAGATAGCTGTAGAGAATATTCATTTGAGACTTGTGTTTCTTTGAGAGCTACCGCTTCGTTGAGATTAACTGTTTGATGTATTCATCGCAACGATTAGTGATTATTGATCGAAATGACTTTTCAAAATCGGGATTAAGTTAGGCGTTTGTTAAACAGGAGTGTCGAACTGCTTTTCGTGTGCAGCTCATCAATTTTCGTAAAAGTATCTGAGAATTTCGGACCAAACCACAGTGCTTGTATTTGGATAAACGACCATTTGAATCATTGAAAACATATTTTTCAAGCGAATGTACAATTTATTTAGAATTGATAATAGTGATAACAGACCAAAAAGTTGGATAAATTTGGTCTCCTATTCAAACGGTGTTGCTTCGTTTGAACTTAAAATCATTCATTTCAATAAAGAAAGTATAGTATTATCGAAATCATAAATCAGTTGTTTTAAGAACACCATCATCTTCCTCATATGGGACTCATCAGCAGCTCGCATTCACCACTCCTGCTACTAGCAGGATCCAAAACCCCATGATCTTTAGTCTTGCGTGTGAACGTTCAACCTCTGAACCATTGAGATGGCAGCCACAGGTGTTGATGTCTAACTCTGGTCAATTTAATGATTATGCGCAATTTCACCCATTGTCTTCGGTAGTTGCTACCTACATCCGATAGGGTTGAGCTCTACTGGTCGTGTCTTCTCACTTCGACTCCTAGAATCTCCAAATGAAGCTGGTGACCTTGGTTTCGACTCCTGAGAGTGGCAGGAGTGATGGATGTGCACTGCTAATGAGTCCCACACCAGGACGAAGCGGCCATCCAGTGCTGCCAGGTTTTTAATGGTGGTTGAACAATGACTGATTGATGATTTCAAATGTGTAAAAATTCATTCTTATTTGTTTGTAGTAACAATGCTTTATTCATTGTTTAAATAATAAACAACAATCTCTATGATTCAGCAATAAAAAAGGTGTACTCAGAAATGTAAAATTTCTTATAGTAAAACTGTGTTAATATGAAGTTATAGTAACGTACTACAAGATTACAAATTGTAACAGAATCTTCACAATCAAATGATCGAAGAAATACATTTTTGCAGGTGGATACTGGACGATGTTATTTGTGGACAGTTTTCATCACAATCAAAACATGGATATTGATTAAAGAGAATAAAATTGAAAAGAAATGATTTTTATGCCTAAGTTTTATAAGTTAACGTATTAGGTACACGTTTATACAAAGAATTATTATTTTCGCAAAACAAGGCAAACTTATCAAATGATTGAGTTTCAGCAATGTCATTGTCAAATAGTTTGTTGAAGAAAAAATTTTTTATTAATCTGTTGTCACCTATTTATCTCTTACTAGGTCAAATATTTGAAAATAAAATCATGAAATTAAATTCATTCGTTATGCTTTTATGCTTAAAACAGAGTGTTTTGCCCGAAATATCGATATTTGTATTACTCATAAAATTGATTCAAATACGTCACTTCTACAGAAAGTTTGTGCTGATGATGTTGTTCACAAGAACAATGAAAGCTGCACAACTAAACCATTCAACTCACAGAACAATACTTCACTGTGAACAGCCACTTAAGCTCTCACAACATTAAAATATTTTGTTTAGTAAATGTTCATATTCGATAGATCATGAAGCAACTTGGATGACTCTCCTGGTGTCCCATCTTGTACGAATATCCCATGTCTGGTTGTGAGAAGTATCGACCTTGTAACTTTCAAAGGGACTCAGATTTCATCATAAGACGTCATAACTCATCTAAATGAAAATTTTCTAACTCTCAGGACAGAGTTTAAGTGGTTTGAATAATTTTTTCTTGTTAGCGTTTTTTTAGCAAATTAGTTTTCTAAGGGATGTGGTCACTAAAGCTATGCCCAACCCTCCTTTATTATCCAGGCTTGGAACCGGCGGTAACCCAAGAGGGGCTTCAGGTAGAAATTGCAGCTGATATATTACTGTCATTATTTCTATCATCACTTTAATTCAGTATCATATAATTTCAAATATTTATTTTATTACGTATTTTTTCCTCTTCATTTTATCAGACTAGAAGAATGTCGCAAGAATATTTAACCTCTGAATGGATTGTTTCTACAATTGTATGGTTTACTATGGTTCCATATTACTTTCAAATGTTCATGTTGTGTCATGTTTGTTCAGTCAGTGCTTATTCATCATCATTATTACCTACTACCAATAATGATGTTTCTAATACGCTGAATAGTATTACTAGTAGCAGTAATAATGATGCCAATGGTAATCCTAAAACACCTCAATACAATTTACGTTATGCTATAACAGAAAATCAACCAATACATTTCAAAATTGGTCAAATCAATGAAGATCTTATGCAAACACCAGAGATTCGTTCAACTCGTCTATTCAATTTATTACAACTATCGAAACAAATCAATTCACATTATCGTTTACGTGAACCATCAAATTATTTTCATGTTAATGAAACAACTAGTGTATTAACTACAAAGAAAGTAATTGATTTGGAAGCATTGTGTCCACGTTATTGTCAAGAGAATACTTATCATGCACAATTAAATATTTATGTGAATATATGGGCTAATTTTCAATTAATTTGTATTGTAAATATTGAAATAACAGTAACGGATATTGATGATAATCAACCACAATTCCCACCTACTGTGGCTAGACCTTATAAATTGAAATTGAAAGAGGTAATTTATCGAGCTGGGAAATATGTAGAACTTCCTAAAGCCATTGATAAAGATATACAACCACATCATGCAGAATTAGTTTATCGTCTTGATTCACATCCTGATGATCAGTCGAATTCATTAGAAACATTTCGTTTAGTTGTACGTAATGATTCACGACTTGTACTAGTTTTACAAAAAGATTTAGATTATGAATCGGTTAGAGAATATAAATTTTATTTAGTTTGTTCATCACCTTATATCACAGAAGATCAACATGTGGACACAATCAGCGCGGAAGATCGACTGGAAATTCATGTGGAAGTGCTTAATATCAATGATATTGAACCAACATTTTCACAAGCTGTTTATGAAATACAAATCAAGGAAAATATTCCAATAGATTCAGTAATTTATGAAGTAAGTACAAAAGAAATGATTGTAGTATTTTATGCTAAGATTTCTTAGATTTTTTTGAGTAACGCGAAGAGAGAGAGAGAGAGTTAGCTAATAAATTCTTTTTGTTTGCTACAGTTTAGTATATTTGTATGTCACATTACTGTAATGTAAAAGTGTGAATTTCTTGATTAAACGTGACTATACATTTATTTACAAGGGTTTCTGTTTCTGTATTGTTGATAATGAGGACTGGAATTGATCAGCCTATACTGCTACTACTGTTAAACACAAACCATTTTTACTAGAAACTGGTGAATAAAACTAGTCATATATGAATAGAGGTTGATTACCTATAATTCTTTATATCAGTAACGATAAAATGTTAACCATCACTAATAACTTCATACCAATCGGATAAGTTGGTGCGTTGACGAACTCAATAGCTTATTAAACAGTGTGTTGATAGGTAATAAGTGAGAAACTGAACATTAACATTAACACTGCTATGTAGATACATTCAACTGCTTAGTCCTAAAAATAGGATAAAATAAGTAATGTGGCTTCTACTACTAGTCACAGTCAAACTTTGCTGAAAAGATCGAGTTTTTGTTCAATACATAAGGTGACATCGATTCATGATGAAGACAGTTTTGAGTATAACTCACAGATCCAAAACTTATTGACCTAAACATTGAATATACACTCATAAAAACATTCTACGCTTATCACAAACTAGCAGCAATTTAATTGTTGAATTACGTTTTAACAGTTTATCCTTTTGGATGACTAACTGATTAGAAATCAAAGGCTGAAATTAAAAATTTTTCCTTCATACAACTGAACACTCATCACCAGAATCAATAAATATTTTTGTTCAGCTTGCTTTCAACAGATATTGTTTCAGTAAACATAATTCATTAGTATAGAAGGTTAATGAAGTTTGTAGTTAACACCAAACACTGCATTCAACTAGTCAATCAATGTAAGTCAGTCTAACCAATACAGTTTGTCATTTATGAATAAATTAGTTATCAATCGATTTAGTTTTCAAGCGTGGAACTTCTCATCGACGTTTTCGAAGGACAATGTGTTATCATACAAGTATCGAAATCAAATTCTGACCATGACCAGCGTACTTTCTTTCACAAAGAAACTATAGTTGTGTCACCTATAACTTTCTTAACGTATGAGTGTAAAATTGAGACTACAACAAACTGCACAACAATATTTTTTACCGAAAGGTTGATGTATCTAATATGGACGTGTTATTCACAAATATTTATTCATTGACACTCAACGAACTAGCCTATATAGATCTGTTTTACGGATGTTCGGAAATCAGTTCACATTTAAATCGTTTTAATTATATCGCATTTAAATATTATCAAAATGTACAATATGTTTTGCAATTTAAACAAACATATCATCTGAAAAAAGTGTCTAGATTAAAACATTGAACCAGCGAATCAAGTTAGTCACAATATATATGCATAAAATATATTCGATTTATATCCTATGAAAAAATATGCTAATTTTCAAAAGATGATTTAACAAAGATGTGAAAAGATAAGATTTCACACTTAAATACCCATGTCTACTTAAATTATCTGTAAAGAGAAATAAACATTGACAAATAAATCACAAAAAATTCTCACTACCAACTATCCATTTTAAATTCATGTGTCTAATTGGAATTATGTAAGCCAGAGCAAAAATTACAATTTTTTACGATCGCCAACATTGTCATGGCTATTTTCATTATCATGCATCATTCATACTGTGTAGTTCAATCTCTAAATTAGTACAGAGAAAAAAAATGCACCTGATAGTTTGACATTCAGTATTTTGTAGCTACTGTTCTGGCATGTTATGTGTTTTCTTCAAAAATTGAAGATTAGATGACAAACATAAAAAAATACTAATAATTATAGGATAAGATAATATGCATTCGAAATGAAAAAGGATTTATCCTAAAATAAACATTTATTCGAAGGAATTTCAATTGAACACATCTCAGTTATGGAACCTTGTTTTCGAATAGAACATTTCCATTACTATTCAAGTGATCAAGATTCTATATTTAGGAATCTTAGTATGATTCAAGTTCACTATGTAGTGGAGACAAATATTGGCTGTCTAATATGACATACATACATAGTGTCGAAAAGGCTTCTTCGACACTGCAGCGTGCCTGAGAAGATAGTAAACATCATACGGAATATTTATGATGTATTCAACTGTAAAATCGTGCACGGAGGACAGCTGACAGACTCGTTTGAGGTGAAGACCGGTGTCAGGTAAGGTTGCTTACTCTCATCCGTTCTCTCCTGCTGATCATCTGGATTATGATGACTTCAAAATCTGGAAGGAAGCACGTGATACGATGGACAGCCAGGAGGCGGTTGGACGATTTGGACTTCGCAGCCGATCTGGCTCTTCTATCGCACACGCTACAACAAATGCAAGAGAAGACGACCAGTGTTGCAGCAGTCTCTGCAGCAGCAGGTCTCAACATACATAAAGGGAAAAGTAAGATTCTGCGATACAACACAACACGCGCCGACCAAATCAATGGTGATGGAGATGCCTTGGAGGACGTTAACACCTTTACATACCTGGGCAGCATCGTCGACAATCAAGGTGAACCCAATACACATATGTAGGCGCTGATCGGCGAAGCAAAGGCTGCATTTCTGCAACTTGACAACATCAGGAATTGAAGGAACTTGGAGAACTACGAAAGCCATCATCCAAAATATTCAAGTATTCATTAACAGTAGTCCACGCAAAATACTTCAGATCCGTTGGCTAGACACCATCAGCAACGATCTACTGTGGGAAAAAACAAAGCAGATTACAGTGGAGAAGGAAATCAGGAAGAAGCGGTAAAAGTTAACAAAACACATCGCAGAAATCATCGAACTGCGTCAAAAGTCAAACCCTTACTTGGAACCCTCAAGGTAAAAGGAAAAGAGGTAGGCCAAAGAACACATGACGCCGAGAAATAGAAAGAGACATGAGAAAAATGAACAAAAATTGGACAGAATTGGAAAGGGAATCCCATGACAGAGTAGGCTGGAGAACATCGGTCGGCGTCCTATGCTCCATTGGGGGTGACAGGCGTAAGTAAGTAAGTAAGTGAGTAACATGACATACATCCAAAGTTATTTATATCTTTTTGCATACATAATATTAGATGACATGATTATTATCTAAAAATGAAGTCGACTTATGCCACTTTAGTTTTTCAAAGACGTAGTTAATACGTGTTTTTAGTAATTTGATCTGGCACCTATTGGGAACTGTCAAAAGATCAAACTTCTGCTCTTTGGAATTTAAGTTGTCGATATTTTTTTGTGTTTTTTTAAACCCGGATGATTTTCAAGACGGGATTCCCTGTCCTAAAACGTTTGATAATCGAAGAGTCGTGACACCCAACGTGATAATCAGGGTTTTATCTTATGATGCCCTATCTTGATATTTGAATTATGAATACTTTACTGGAGAGTGCCGTGTTAACCAGCTCAATCTTTATTTTTAGTTGATATTAACTCGAAAAAATTTACAGTATAATATGAAATCCCTTGCCTATTACAGAAATTGATTGTTCTTTCAGGTCAGATTTGTTTACGATACAATCAGGAACTGGTGCTGAACATTTGATTCAAGTTATTGTCAATAATGTTGACCGCGTTCGTAGTTATTCGTAGTTAAATAATAGAGATTCTATCTGCACATCTAAATTTGGAAACGAAACTACTCACTTGTTAAATTAAACTAAATTTCTGAATGCCCGATAGTTTCATTCATCTAGATCACAGCAAAATAACAATATAAACTACTTATTATTTTAAACTAATTTATCATTTATTAGCAATCACTTTCATGTTAGAGAAATATTTGATATCATCAAATCATTTCAATAAAATAACACAATCATTTATCAAACATTTATTTAGCTAGCCGCTGAATCGTCTAGCTTGAGCTTGAGTCTACTAGAAATCATCACTTAGGTCTTCAAACTTCCAGCTAACTACAATTAACCAATTAGAAATATCATGCGCACTGTATATTTAGCTAAATTTGTAGGGGGTTATGTGTTGGGGACGTTAGATCCCCAGAACTCACTTGATAAATGCCTTATTTTGGTTTTCACGTTTGCGAGCATGGGCTGACCAGCTGACCTTGAGGCTTCATTTCCCAACAGGAAAAGCCTTGTCTGTGATTGGTTGCTGTGTGTTTTAGTCTGCTATTTTTGTGACTGTCCCAAGGACGTTTCTATGATATCTAAATAAACGAGATTTGTGTGCTTGATTGTATTGTGCTTGCTGGGTGTTTGTAGAATATACTTTTGTACGCTATATCAAGACTTCTCTTTAGCCATTTCGGATCAGGGTAGCCTACCTGGAGGCTAGTTCATTGTCTCGTTCTCGTTTATCGACTAAGGTGAACGCATAATAGTTTCAAGCATACTTAGTGACGAACCTAACATTATGGTCCAGTACTGACAAACGTATATTGAGTATAAAACTGTTTATTTCTTGATGAATTGAAGAAAAGTCTCAACATTCTACTTAATTTGACCTTATTGTAAACATAAAACATGACGTTCATGCTGTTTAATGAAATGAAGAAATATAGATTATTTGACCTTGTCATTCGTTATTTTAACTGGTGACATTATGAATGATGGATAACATTTAGGTGTGAAATTAATGTTGGCAAGTTTTTGTTTTTGAAAATGTCTTTACGATATATAATAAATTACAATGAAGTCTGATGGAGATTAACAATAATCATCGTCTTTCATTCAGTATTCAATAGTCGGACATTCTTACATCTTTTCGGTTGCAAGTTAGTTTTCATGTTTATCTATGTGTTAAATGTGATACAATAGAATTTGTGTCTTACATTACAACTGATCTTTGTGACATTGTATATGTAATGCTTAGTATTATTGAAGAAAGGTAGAAATACGAAAGTTGGCTGCTTATTCTATGGTTAATTAGTTAAGCTATTTTTGCTAAGTATTTACTGAATAGTTATTTAATATTTTTATATATCTAATCCAGCGTTTAAACTATTCTTTTAACCATGGGTTGTGGCTATATATTTTACTTTTCGAAAATGATAAGTCATTTAATTGTAAATCTGTTATTCAGATTTGTACTAGGGGAATACTCACTGAATTTTACTGTTTGCTGTACAATGAGATTTTCTATCTCTCTTATATATATAAGTTATTTGTCTAAATGATAATTGTATCAGTTACAGGTATCACTGATTGTTTTACATGTGACAAATTATCAAACCTCCAGTGTTCTGAGTGAAGTTTGAGAAACATGGGGATTGGACATGACTTTCATGTAGTTATAAAGGAGATTATACTCATTCAATGAGGAATTCTTACCATTTATAATTTTGAAAATGTCTAATTAATTTTATTGATATTACCGATTTACCCATAACCATCTTTAGATGTTTTTGATGTTTAAAAAAATTCATTTTTGAGGAACCTAAAGTAAAAATTAATTGGCGGAGCTTCGTTTTTACCATACATATTGTTGAATAAGTAGAATTATATTCACAAACTACAGTCGTTGTCTTCTCCGAATTTCGAAATGAAATATATGCTAGGAAGACCTTAATTCATCCAGTTTTTTTTTCAGACATTGCTAATAAATTATATTTCTGACACTGAAAGCAACTGTTGGTAACAGTTTTGTAATTCATATTACCTCACTGAACTTTCCATTTATCTGGCTGTTTACTTCTGGAATATTTTTTTAATGAGTGATTGTAGCTAGATAAACAGAGTGGTTTTAATGAAATTATTGACTTCTTGGATTATCAAGCTTTCTTTTTGAGTTCCAGACTTTTGACTTTCCGACTGTGTGAAGAATTATTATTGGAACAGATGTACAATGATTGTTTGGTCTGCTTAGTTTGCATAGTACTGGTTGTGTAGATGAAGAACATGTACATATTTCATATTTCAAGGTTACCATATATACATAAATATCATGTCAATTTACAATGTACAACGACATTGTTATATTTAACATTCTTTTTATATTTAAATTGACAGTTGAAAGCAACTGACAAAGATGTCAATTCTACAATCACATATTCAATGGAAAATGGTGTGGATTTAAATACTACGCAAAAATTTTCTATTAAATCAAATGGACATGTGATTGTTCAAGAAAAATTAGACTATGAACAACGTAATGTGTATAGTTTTACAGTACGCGCTAGTGATGGTGAATTTTTTGCTTTGGCTCGACTTACAATTACAATTTTGGATGTAAATGATGAACCACCGGAATATGTATTAAATCCACAACAATTGACAATTTTAGAAAATAAACCAGCTCAAACATTTATCGGTCATGTAAGTAATTTTTGATAAATTTACAATAACGAAATGTGTTACTGTTTTTTTCATCTTTGTGTTTGTAAACATATAGTTCATTTTCACCGGTAGATGACATTTATGATTAAGAGGTTGTAGACACCTAGTTTGTTGTGGATTAGGATTACTTCATTTATGAAAAAATCATAATTCTTTACGAGGTCTTTGCCTCTCATAGAGAGCATAACAACCCTGACCAACTCAATCTTTCTTCTTACTCAGTTATTCATCTAATCTTATCTATTTTATCCGCTGAACTTTACCTACCATTGTTTGTATATATATGTATATATATATATAATCACTAAGTAATACTCATAGTTGAATAATTGATCATCTATAAAATAACTAATTGATACATTCAACTTTCAATGAATATTTAGAACTTTTTGTCAGTTTAAATACAAATCAATTTAATTATTACTCATAACTTTACCGAATGTACATAATACAATCATAATCTCTATCTTTCTCCTTCTAAATTTATCTCACTGAATTATACTTCTCGAATCATATCTTCGCTCCCTAATCTTCTCCATTACTGCTAATAAATCCATGAAGTCACTGATGAGTGGACTGAGTCATGTTGTTAGATGTAGGCTATCTGGTTGGGGTCCGTGAGACGATAGTCACCAACGGTTAGAGACCTTGAATGACATGGCTCAGAATCGTTTGCAAAGGCGCAGGTGCATCCACTCTTTGTGTTCTCTCAAACTCTAACCTTCTGAATTTCTCATCATCTTTATCTTTCTCCTTCTAAATTTATCTCTTTGAATTATACTTCTCGAATCATATCTTCGCTCCATAACTTTCTCCATTACTGCAAATACTTCTATTATCGTTATCACTCTTGGATTTGAACTGACAGTTGCGTTTCTGTGCTGATGTAGTATGGCAACCTGAACTGATGTACTTACGTACGAAGTTCTGCGTTGTATCTGTCTGTACATAATAGAATAGACTCATTTTGTTAATGGCTCATTTACCAAATTACAATGTAATTAATTCCAATACCGCCAAAATTATTTAAAATGTATGAATTATCATCTAATGTTTTAAAGATTTAACTAATGGTTGAAAGTTCATGATTCTTTATGTTTAACATCCTATAAATAATTTCTTTGCAAAATTTTTATTATTAGCATAATTGTGTCCTAAATGTTTTAACCATCAAATTATACTACTTAATTAGATACAAATATAAATAATTTTTATTTGTAGTTGTTTTTTATCAAACATATAAAAACGGAATATTAATTATTATTTGTAACATCAGACATCTGTAAGTAAGTAAATTAGAAATCTTGCAGGGATTGTTGAATTTTATCGATTAAATCTTAGTTAAAAAAATCCATTGAAGTTAGAATGCTTTGGATAACCATTTGTTAGTAATGGATTCAACAGTAGTATGAATCTGAAACTAGAATGGCTATCCAAGTGAGTAATTTCGGGTCATGTGATGAGTGTTTCAATGCTATAGACTTCCAAATCCATTCATTGTGTGGTATAACAAAATCATTTTCAAATGTCATTATTAGTCACGGTTTCTTTTGGAATTAGTCTCTAATGTGCATCTAATTTATGGTCCTTATGCACACCATGCGATTGAGACTTGTTATTTTTCGTCCACAGTAGGATCTTGGTTGTGTATTGCGAAGGAGTCTCATCTGTAGACGAATAATCTGGCTAATGCTTCTTTATTTTCAATGGATAAATGATAAAGCCCATTCCTTGATGTAATTTACAAACCATTTTATTGTTTACAGTTAAAATTGTAAAAGACGTGAATTACGTGGTTATCACAAACTTCAAATGGGTACTTTTGTATGTTTAATGAATCAACAGTTTACTGATGGTTACCCTTGTATGTAACTAATCATAATTTGAGACGTTTGAATCTACATTTCAAAACTTGCCTCTTATCAAATTATAAGAATGAACAAATCATTGATGGTTGGAGGAGTAACATTCAAGCTTGATTATTTGGTCTTGATTTGTTGATAACTTACATAGCGCATGTCAAGTCATCAGTGACCTTTTCAATCAATGGATAGTTAATTCAAACAATCAATACAAATGAATTTATCTCATATAGTGGAGTAGAATTCTATCGCATAAAATGACTCATTTTTACTGATCAGTTATTCCATATTCCATTGCGTCTGTTTATTTTTATTCAATGGTATCTATTCACTGAGGTCATTGCATTAGTAAATTCGAGTTTTGTGAGTAATCATCACTCGGACACAGAAAAGTTAAGGTCTCATTCGAATATCACACAATCGAAATCATCAATCAATCATTGTTAGGCCACCATTAGAAACCTGGAAGCACTGGACGACCGTTTCGTCCTAGTATGGGACTCATCATCAAATGTGTAAAAACACTAATCTCCATAACTCTAATTGAAAATATCGTAATATGTGCTCACTGGTGACTAGCTCTAAGCTCTAGTGAGAAGACGTGACCAGTGGAGTTCAACTCTGTCGGGTGTAGACAGTAACTACCAAAAGCAAGCGGGTGAGGTCGCGCGAAATCCCTAGATCATTCAGAGTTAGATGTTAACACCGTTGGACCTCGGCCCAGTGGTCCACAGGATAGGCGTCCGCGCACAATACCGAAGGTCTCGAGTTCGAATCCTGCGAGGTGCAGGAGTCGTGGATGCGCACTGCTGATTAGTCCCATACTAGGACGGAACGGCCGTCCAGTGCTTCCAGGTTTCTAATGGTGGTCTAACAATGATTGGTTGATGATTTCAAATGTGTACAAACACTAATCTCCATAACTCTAATTGAAAATATTATACATTCATCTCAATTCAAACAAACATTTTGTCTGTTATAGCACACCGGTACAGAATAAGTTAAATTCAATTATCACTTACAGTTTTGATATGTATTTAAGAAATGGGTCGATTACATGATTCTCACAAATAAATTGATTAGAATTTGTAAGAAAACATTTAGAAATGTCTGAATTCTGCATATAATGAGAAAAAAATTAGGAAGTTGATTTTGATTTCCCAGTTTAGACTCTGTCTGAGAAAACAACTGAAGTATACGTATGTACATGGCTAAACCAGAAAACGTTTCAACAGTCTGCAATTACAGGGAAACGAAAGACCTTTTTTTATTCTCAAAGCATAATGAATGAAAGAGACATCCGTAATTAATGACAGCCTACTATAAAAGGATGATGTGACAGCATGAATTAGATAGGAGATTAGTGAACAAAAATGCATTCAAATAACAATCTAACAGTGTTCAAATATCTCATACAGAATAATTGTATCAGTTAAGTTGATACAATACTATAGGACTGTAAATAAACAAAGAAACAATAAGTTGCCTATTCAGTTGATTTCATCACATGAATTCATTCAATATGCACTGACAGCCAACAGATATTATAGTGATAGACATACTAATTTCGAAACAATTAACAGGTACAAAAGATAATATCTATCTAGTGATAAATACTTCCGATATATACTTGACAAGAAAGCCACTTTGAATTGTACAAACAATTCTACAGTTCGTATTATAATATCATGATACATTAACCCATATTTTATATGACTCAAGTTATTTCTCTGGAGCTTATTATTGTGTGTTATTGAATAGTGCGCATCAGTGTAAATTTTTCTGTCTATATATTTATCTACCGCTTTTTATCATAATACGCAGTTCTGAATCAATAGAAAATGTTCACTAAATAATTAGTTTGTATTATTTCTTTATGCAATAGAGTTAGTATATAATTAATGTTAAATTATCACTAATAATTCTGTATTAATTGTATAATTTTATCTCCGTGCTAGTATAATTACTGTTTTAATAAGTCTAGGGTAATAGATTAATGAAATAAAATACAGAATAAATTTAACTGAAATCTATGATTCTCACTGAAATGTCTCTCAGTTTATAATGATTATGTTTGGATGGTTTATCGATAAGACAAATCTGTTATTTTCAATCGTCAAAACATATCAGCTTGTTCAATATAAAGAGGAAAATATCAATGATCAATTGTATTGATGATTTTGAAATTATTATTATTATTTTTTATGATAATAAAATTTTTTGTTAATTTGATCATGATGATGAGTTACTTTTTATCTTGTAACCAGTCCCAGCTGAACATCATCAAGATAAATAGGCAATTTATCTACTGCACGCAGTGATTATCAAACAAACTTCATTGCATACAAATTTAGTCAAAGTACCGGAAACCTGTAAAACTGACTGACAAGTTTTCTCACCACTCATTGACAACTTGAACATTGAACTGAAAAATGACGATTTCACGATAACAGAAAGATGGCTTCAATAGACGATTTAAGTACGGAGACTTAAACTTTTCTTTTATAATTCTTTAAGCAAAGCATTTATCATTTACAATGTATGAAGATTTAAATATTTTCACTTTTCAAAATATATTGCAATTTTCCCTCAAAGACGCCAATTTAATAAACATGCTTAGCTTTCTTATGGTTTTTAATGGTAATTATAACATACCCCCAAACTGTAGAAAGTAACATTTATGAATAATTACTATATGTTTGAATAAAGTATCCTCTAAGCATATTTATTAAATTGTTTTCGTTACACCGTTGGCTGATAAGAATAATATAATAGTTAGCTCATAAAACTGAAATGTTACATAAAATGATTGTGAAAGTCATGTATTCGTTAGAAATGTCAATAAGTTGAATATCATCAGTGCAAACTAAGCATATCATCCGGTGAAGATTGTGAAACATGAACTAATAATGACATTCACAGTAAGAATAATGATGATAATTATAACATCTAAAAAAATAATCATAGTGACATTGTTTTTTACAGTTTACTAGATGATTCAAATAAGAAACCTTTTAGCGAAATTGTGTTGAGTTTAATTTTAATAAAACTGTTGACAATACAAATGAATAGACAGCCATCAACTACAGCGAAAAAACAACTGACTACATTTTTTTATCATTATGTAATAAAATCAAGAAAGATGGGGAAAAATGTTTCCCAATGGGATCTGAACTTCATGGATTTTATTGATAGTAGGCTTGTAGAGGTTGAGTGTTGTGAATTCGCATACTCGGACGAAACATTTATTCAATGCTTTATAGTGTTCAAAGGATAACTAACTTTGATCGATTCGTGATATTATAAATTTTAAGAGCTGGATTTAAATTTCTTCTGCCAGTTGTGTAGGCTACAATCCATTGACATGATGGAATTTAGATGTAAGGAAATTTTTGTAATTACCACGAAACAAGTATTCAGGGATAATTTCACATTACTGAATGACTTTAAATTTGGTTAATTTTTAAAAATTAATTTTCGGTTTGTAAACATCAGTATGACAGGTTATTGTGATAAGTACATTCCATTATGTGATACTCAGTCGATCAGTTATGACTGTATTAAAACTTCGCATTTAATTAATATCGATCGAAAATTCGTGGTTCATTATATATTTGTTGAAAAAAATTTAACATCTATCCATACAAATAATACCGGCACAACACATTGGTCTGTTTCGTATTTACACAATCAAAATGATAGGTACTTGTTCAGTTCATGTCCACTGTCATTTCTATAGTGGAAATTGTCAATTAGCATCTTAAATTTTTACAGAAACTTTAATGTATATATACATGTACATAGTCAGTCATAAATTTAATTAGATTTTAAAATTTGCATCTTTTCTTTTACCCATAGACCCTGGATTTATGATAAAAAGTACAAGTTTTATTTGAAACCATGGATCGATTAATGTTAGACCACCATCATAAACCTGGAGGCACTGGACGGCCATTTCGTCCTGGTATGGGACTCCTCAGCAGGGAGGACGTGACCAGTGAAGTTCAACCTATTCGGGTGTAGACAGTAACTACCGAAGACTGTGTATGAGGTTGCGCAACTCCGTGAATTGATCAAGTTAGACACTAACACCGTTAGATACCGGCTCAGTGGTCCGATGGTTAGGCGTTCGCCTACAATACCGCGGGTCCTGGGTTCGAATCCTGCGGGGTGCAGGAGTCGTGGATGCGCACTGCTGAGGAGTCCCATACCAGGACGAAATGGCCGTCCAGTGCTCCCAGGTTTCTAACGGTGGTCTAACATTAATCGATTCATGGTTTCAAGTAAAATTTAGATCAACAATTTTTTTAGTTTTGACAAAAGTTGTGAGACAGATCACTTGTAACAATGTGAGGATGATGTACACTGAGACGGTCAACTTTTTAGATAGAAGTTATGTATTTTTTTTACTATACCAATGCATGATCAGTTTGAATGTTTATGACAATAGTTGAAAAGTTTAAAACTTCATCCGGCTTCAGTGTACATAAGGATTACATTTTTGTAAAACAGTATTCATAATCAATTCATATGTATATATATACTATGAACATTTTTATAGTCTAACAAGAAAAAGATAGTGAATCGTATATAAGTAGGTAGTAAATGAATTATTAATTTAAGTATAATTAAAATTTTTTTAAACAAAATTAAGAATTGCATTATTTTTTTATTGGCACCATGATTTTCTTTAAAAGAAATATACTTACTGTATACTATGAACTAATGAGATTTATGTTTTGTATACTGAATATTATATATTATTCATAGTCTTTCACTGTATCAACATTGTTATATATATATATATATATATATATATATATATATATATATTTGTTACGCTCTTCTCTAGGCATGCTTAAACTATTACGAGTCCACCTCAGTCGAATAACGAGAACAAAACAATAAACCAGAGTCCAGGTAGGCTACTGTGATCCCTTGACCAAATTGAATCAGCGAGAAGTCTTGATATAGTGTAGAAATCGTATTCTACAAACACCCAGCCAGCACATAATGTATCCAAGCACTCAAAATGCGTTTATTTGTACTCTATAGAGACGTCCTTGGGACAGTCACAAAATTATCACACTAAAATGATACAGTGACCAATCACAGCCAAGGGTTTTCCTGGTGAGAAATGTGATCTAAGGGCAGCTGATCGGTCCATGAAACAAATCCAAAATAAAGATATTTATCAAGCCAGTTCTGGGGATCTAACATCCCCAACACTCCTCCCCTTTTTAATAGCGTGCGCTACTGGGGTCGACTTGAATCTTAACTGTTTTCCGCCGCTGTCTGAGAGGATATCTTTGGGAACGGAGTTCAGTTTGTGACTGAGTTTGCTCTCGTGAGGGGTGCTGGCAGGTTGAAGATATCAAGTAGGATGTCAAGGGGAAGATTTCCAGCTCTTGATGGACGACCTGGAGCTAGCCGTTCGCGTATCTGGTTTTGATGGCGTGACCACCTTTCGCCATCGACCTCTATTTCGCACATAGCTCGTCCAAATCTGCTGATCACTCACACTTCTACCCAGTGACCATGATTTGTTCTATAGTCCAGGGCGAACACAGAGCATCCCACTTCGTAATAGGATTGCCTTTGCGGATTTGTTGGTGGATTGGTCGGATGAATCAGTCTGTGGATCGTTTTTAGTCTTCTTCACATCAGGATTTCTGCTGGGGACTTTTCCTCCGGTAACAACTCACTTGGTGTTGTTCGATAGACGAACAAGAAATTTTGTAACGCATCAGCTGGCGTCCCCTATCCTTTTGACTTAACCAATGTTCTTTTAAACGTGTCCACGAACCTTTCCGCTTGCCCATTCGATTGCGGGTGGTATGTTGGCGAGCGTAAGTGCTTAATGGCTAGCCTTTGGCAGAAAGTTTGGATTTGTGTGGAAGTACATTGAGTTCTGGGGATCTAACATCCCCAACAATATTCAAGGGAATTTATTGGCACCCTAGTATTAACGTTCATAGTGGAACTGGAACACTTATCCATAACTTTCAATGGAATCACGCTATTGAAACACTGATGAACTCCAAATATTTTTATGAGCAGCTGTATATTTATCATCGATCCTAAGGCCTTCGTATTTCCTACCTGATCAGTGCAAAATAAGATACTGCGATAAAAAAAAACCTGAAGAAGGAAGAAACAAAATAAGACAGAAATGTATTTTTTTCTTCAAAATAACTGACTCTTTTAATTTAACAGGCATTTGCTGCATAATATGAAGTTATCAACAGAAGTAGTAGGAATGGCAATAAAAAACTTTATCAGTAATATATAAATGGGACTGTGATACTACACTGTAATCTTTTAAATGCACTATTATTGTAATTAATAAAAAATATGAATCACTGTTAAAATGATTATTCTTGAATGTAGCGAAACAGTCACGGAATAATTTCTGATTCCACGGGCATTCGCGCCTAATAAAAACTGATCTGGCACATCAGCCATATATATATATATATATATATATATATATATATATATATATATATATATATATATATATAAACATATATAAATTTTCTGTCTGGAAAGCGACTGATGCTTCAAAATAATTTATTTCAGTGAAGACAATACTTCTAACACCATTCCCTGTAGTTATGAAATTTCGCCAGTATCTTCTAATTAAAGTAAGTAGTACTTACTGTCTGATAACTCATTTCTTCACTGGAAATTATCTTGTTACAAAAAAACGTTTGAGCGACTCATGAATTAGATCTGTGTAACGCAGACGATTCTAGAAGTGGTTAGTTATTAATGATTTAATGTCAACATGGTTGCCAGTCAGTAATTGAAAACAACTTGATCTTTTAAACTCACACTTTATTATTTATCTTGTTTTTTAACATGATAAACTCTACAACCTACTTTTTTCGCACTAATCACTTGGATAATTCTTTTATTTAATTAAAAAATAAGCCTACATCATTTTACTTAAGTGATTGCCAATTTTAATAATCACACTTAATTCGTACTATTTGTCTCTTTCTTTCTTTCGTTCGGAATAAGCAATTTCAACTATTCATTTATAGTCTTTACTAATGAATGACTGACTTTCCAAGATAATGCAAATTATTTTCTTCGAAGAAATCTGGATTTCGACATGCATTTATTCTTAATAAAAGCAAATTTCTCTTTTCTTAATAATTATAAGAAAATTGTTGAGAAATTTTATTAGTATTATTCTTTTAGAATTGCTATAGAATACGCCCAGTTATTCTTTCTTAACCGAAATAAGATTCCATATTATTGCATTATTGAATGAGAATGAAAAGTAATTTAAAATTTATTTATTTCAATTATAATTTAAGCGGCAATTAGTAATGGGTAGGGGAGTGGGTGGTAAGTTTGTAAATGTAGAAAACATTCTGATTGAACTTTTAAGTACGTAAAGTGCTTGTATCAAATAACAGGGTCATTCATATTTAACGTTAATATCCATATGAAAATTAACTTGATTAATGGTAATAATAATAATAATAATAATAATAATAATAATAATGAAAACGTTTTTTTTGATTTCTAGCTTCTTATTGTTGATCGTGACAGTCCTGAAGTTAATGGTCAAGTACAATGTGAAGAACCATCTCATTTGAAAAGTAAACAACCTATTGTATTTGTACAAGAATCTATGTATTCACTTCCACTTCAACAGTCCTCCTCTTCACCACCACTTGGATTAATCTCTGATCTTAACAATAATCATAACAATTATCTACCTGTAAGTTTATCATCTCCTTCGTCAAGTTCTGAAAATCATGTTTATCAACGTTTCACTTTATACAGCCTCAATGAATTCGATCGTGAAGATGGACCGAATAAATATGAATCAATATTATATTGTTGGGATGGTGTTGGATCAACACAATTTTCACAAACATCTTATGATTCTTCAATACATAATTTGAATAGATATGAATCTTTGAATTATTCAACATTGTCTTCAACAGTAGTATCATCTAGTCAAACAGCTACAATGACAATCACTTTATACATAGAAGATGCAAATGATAATGTGCCTACATTTGAAGAACAATTCTATAAAGCAGAAATTAAAGAGAATTCACCGATCAACACTAAAATTATTAAGGTTAGTTAGTTTTAGGATGAATAGACTCACAATCTATGTAATTATTTATTCATTGATAATAATTTTTATTTTATAAAGTGTATGTTAAATAAAATTTTACAGAACTGAGGAATACTATTTTTCGATGAATAGCTGTGTTTATTTAAAACCATGAATTCATCAATATTAGACCACCATTAGAAACCTGGAGCACTGGAAAGGCGTTTCGTCAAGGTATGGGACTCGTCAGCAGTGCGTATCCATAACTCATGCACCTCACAAGAGGTTAGGCATAGAACGAATGTTCTTGACTTCGGACCTTGCAAGTAGCAGAAGTGGTGAATGAGAGCTGCTGATGAGTCCCATATCAAGACGAAACGCCGTCCAGTGCTTTTAGGTCTCTAATAGTGGTCTAACAATGACTGATTGATTATTCCAATAATATTATTTCTTTATTGAAATGGATGATTTTAAGTTCAGATTATGCAACACCGTTAGAATAGGAAACCAAATTTATCGAACTTTTCGGTCTGTTATCAAATAAAAACAGCAGTAATTTATAATCACTATTATCAATTCTAAATAAATTGTATATTCTCTTGAAAAATATGTTTTCAGTGATTCAACTAGTCGTTTATCCAAATACAAGCACTGTGGTTTGGTCCGAAATTCTCAGATACTTTTACGAAAATTGATGAGCTGCACACGAAAAGCAGTTCGACACTCGTGTTTAACAAACGCCTAACTTAATCCCGATTTTGAAAAGTCATTTCGATCAATAATCACTGATCGTTGCTATGAATACATCAAACAGTTAATCTCAACGAGGCGGTAGCTCTCAAAGAAGCACAAGTCTCAATTGAATATTCTCTACAGCTATCTTATACTGATAATAGTCATACGTCTATTTTTAAAGGGATCCCATGACATCTAGTGAGAAAGTGTAACAAATAAATTTTAACTATGCCAAATTTGAGAGAGATGTTGCCAATAACAGATGATAATATTTATGTGACACTATAAAATGGACTGAAATGAGAAAGTAAATTATTAGATTAAAACTCAATGATTTTACGGTTACATGCTAGTCCCTGTTGTAGTCAGCGGTGAGTACTGATTAGGAATCCCACATAAGAGTAAAATATTTATGTTCATTTGTGTTAGTTTTCAATGATTATCTGGTTGAAATTCATTTTATTGTATGAACTACGAAGTGATCTTAGAGTTGAAAACATGGGTTTCACAAAAAAATATTGTAACTAGGATTTCCTATCTGATTAGCTAGGTATGCTATGTAATTTAAACTTCTCATTCTGTTCAACGAATTTCATGTATTCAAGTATCAACTGGTGATAAATAATTTTGATTAGGGTGTAAAACATGGAACTGCTGATTTAAAAGTATGAATTCACATCATACTACTAATTTGAAATGGTATTTTATTTTGTACGTCAAAAGTCTATTGATTAAACGATAAAATTTCAACTACAGATTTTATTTTATCTGTAATTTGTTCCAGGTGTTCAAATATTCATTGTTCTGTTAACATTTTCTATCTGTATGCTTTTTTTATGTTAAGGTTAAATTATAGAATTTTTCAGAGATAAGTCATGACTAGTATATATAGTCCAACTATATTGAGAACAAGATAACAGTTATTTACTATTGACATTTGATAATTTTTTGCAATATTGGAAATCGATTGGAAATGTAAATAGGGACTTGTGGATTGTAGATTGTTTAAGAGTGATGTGGTTGTTACGAACTTGATGTTTGTGAACTAATTTTTTTCAGAGGTGGGACGTAAGTATACACTTCTTGCAGTTTGTATTGAACTTCAACACTTACTCCCACTAAAATCAAGTGGGAGTTCACTTAAGTTCACTTTTAATGAATCTCCTCAAACTCACAGCGGATTGTTCTATGCTAGCTTCTTAGATTATGGAACTGATTGACAAGGTAGAATGTGACATTGCTGTACACTTCGTTTAATCTTAAGTTGTTGAATGCAGCAGATAGCAGTAAACACTGCTTCATATTAAGTTTCTTAACATTAGTTAAAATATTCTACTTGTTTACCAATTAGTATTGATTAAATTATTCTCATCAATTTGTAATTTGTCCACTAGTTTTACTGATTGGATTGTAGTCACTTTTCATGCTACTGAAAAGAAATTTAAAATCTATAGATAATTTACATGAACCATGTTTAAGTTTCGTTTGTTTAGATTTATTGATCTAAAATTCCTACTTAGATGATTTTACTAGCAAATTATTCTGTTCCCAATTAAAACTTGCATAATCAACGTTCAGTAATTATGTATCTGTTTAAAATGTTACAAAATTATTGTTGTTGAAAAAAAACACAACTTTTTTAGTAAATAATATTTGGAGAATACAGTAAAAGTATAATGTTTTCATTATGATAAACTTACATCTAAATAAATCGGCCTAATTGGAAGTTTTTCAAACAGCAGAAGTCATAAGCATTTAAATTAAATAAAAGTAATTATATACACCAAGAACAGTCACATATACATTTAGTTTACCATATTTCTTGGATCATGCATGTGAGATATCTACAGTCTTGATAACTAAAAATATATATTTATTGTAATTTTGCTTCATGCATACTAGTGATTGTGAGTATTATAACTGATAAGCGTTATTATTGCGTGCTCTATCAATGAATAAAAAGTCCATGAGAATGAAATTACGTAGAACCGAGAAAGAACAAAATAAATTTCCGGTTATTTACTAAAAAGGTTCAAATTATTTACTGACACTCATTGTACCATTTAAGTAAAACTCACGAAACAGTACTTTTTGGCGATTGATTCTAATAAATGATTAAGGGTGGTGAATCAAAAACCATGATATCACTGACAAGTTGATCATTTCCATAGTTAACATCACGAACTGATCTATGCTAGACCATCATTAGGAGACTGGAAGCATAAGGCAACCATTTCATCATATTATGGGACTCCTTAACAATGTATATCCACAACCTTCTGTCTTGCGTGAGTTTCTCTAAGCTCTAGACCCCTGAGTTAGCATCCGATGGAGTTAATCCACGATGTTGTACAACCTTCATCCATTTCCTGTAGCGGATAAATGTCTCCTACCTGACATGGATTTAAGTCCGCTGATTACGACTTCTTACCAGAACTCCAGGAAAACATCATGTAGCTAGTCACTAGTTAGAGCATGATTGTTATTAATGAAGGGGATTTGTGAAGTTTGTATTATTTTCATAGCTGAAATCAGGATGCCCACTGAGTGGTCTAGAGAATGAAAGATATCACGCGAGACCGAAGGTCATCAGTTCTATTGCCGCTTGCTGGGAGTCTCATACAAAAACGAAACGACCATTCAGTGACCTTAGGTTACTAATGGTGATCTAGCATACATTAATTCGTGATTTCAGCTATAAAAATAATATGATCTTCACAAATCCCCTTCAGTCATAAAAACTGATTATTGTTTCCTTCTAAATACCGAATATCAAGATTAAAAATTTCTTGAACAATAATACATGGACTATCATTGTTTATCTTGTCATCTATTTGATTCTTGAAAAAAAATTTTATACACTTTAGCCTTTGAAATTCTTCAAAAACATGTTTATTACGATTATCGCCCTGATAGCCTCATAATTGCTAAAACGAGATTTTTGAATTTTATCAAAACTATCGATTCACTTAAGGATAAATTATCATCGTCGTTTTTATTCTATAATTATCATCAACAGCGATGTAGAACTTTGCACGTAAGTACAGCAGTTCAGGTTGCCATACCACATTAGCACAGAGATGTAATTGTCAATTCAAATCCCATGGTAGTGAAGGTAGTAAAAGTATTAAAAGTAATCGGTACAAAGATGTTATTCAAGAAGTCTAATTCAGTGAGGTAAATTTAGAAAGAGAGAAAGATAGAGGTGATGATTAATTAAGAAGGTTAGAATTTCATAGAACACAAAGAGAAAATGCACCTGCGCCATTGCAAACGGTTTTGAGCCATGTCATTCAGGGTCTCTAACCATCGATTATTATTATCTCGCGGACCCCAACCAGGTAGTCGACACCTACCGACATGACTCAGTCTACTTGTCAGTGACATCATGGATTTCTGCCATGTTTCAGTTTATTCTACAGTAAATACCGCCGATTATATTTTCTCTTGGATTTATAATAAAAGCTTCATTAGATTCCAGAACTTCTATTAACATAAAAGAATACTATTGCTTTACAATAGAAATTTTTTGATAGTATCACAGGAAATAATGAAGAATATGTTGTTTTTTTCCTTAATTCTTACCTACAATAAAATAATATAAACGCGAACAAACGGAAGTAAGTAGATTAATTATTAATTAGTAATATTCTCTTTGTTGGTGAATATATTTTTTTTCTCAAAAAATTAAAAGAGGGAATATACTACTCACATAATAAGTAGAGGAAAACAAATCCCTTAATAAATTATTGATACATAATCCAAAAAAAAACAATTTGGTTTCAGTCATGCGAGAATAAAATTTTTTTCTATTCTAATTTAAAAACGCAAATTAACTTCCATAGGGAGGAAAAAGAACTTCATTCATGGGATAATTTCTTCATTTCACAAACATAAGTAGTATAAAAGAAAAGAAGTATATGTATGTTTTTGTTCGTGTGTTGATGATATTACTTGAATGGATTGCCGTGCAACCGGATGTGTTGTACACAACTATTATTGTATGCAATAGTATATTAAAATGAAAGTTATCATCCTTATACACAATGGTAACAGTTTGTTTAAATTGTTATAACAAGTTGTAGAAGATGCTTCAAAGAAAGTCTAGTTTGTATTTAGATCAAAACAGTACTTGATAAGATCACATATTCAATCCTTTTTCATTCATGTTCAATATAATAGTGTTTTATTAAACTATAAATAAAGGTAGATAAAAATACAATTTTCATGCTTATAAATATTTACTAATTCATGTATAATGTCCATGTACATAGTTTTTTTATATGTTTATATCGTCAAAACTGTTAATCATTGTTTAGGCACACATGAATTATTCTCTGTCAACTAAGGTAATTCACTTGTATAGAAAAAATGTGAAAAAGGCTAGCATTAGTTTCTAAAACTTGTGTTCCGTCCTATTTCGAACTTGTCGGACGGATGAACTAGTTTAATGGCGCATGTTTTGAGTCCAGTTTGGACGAATGATAGAATATGCCATGAAGTAAATCTTCCTTTCCATTTCCACGAACCCCACTAGAATGACGGCAGTAATTAAAAGCTAAATACGGTTTTACGAGTGAATTTTTTTCATTCATTCATTAAATCAGACAAACATGAGAACAAGAAGTGTACAAGCAAGGCAAAGCGAATTGGGGAAGGCGAGTGAGCTAACCCTATACGATGAGACATGACTAAGTATTTATAATCAGGCAATAAATAGGCTAGACATGTAATAAGCGAGTAAGCATGCACACACACACAATCAAATATACAATAGTCGATACTGTTACCGAATTATTACAAATATAAAGTAGGATCGATTCTATTATCGAACAACTGAAACGGCTGATCATTAAAGTTAGTAGAATGAATAAATGGTGACGTGCTTCACCTGAACACTAGAATCGATGCCCATGTCGGTATTCGAATGCAGTACTTGTTACCTCAAATACAAACTATTTAGTAGTAATGTAGAAAGAAGAATAGATCTAGATCGACTCAGGTTGCCTCATTTTTTTCATCGATCAACGCATCTTTAGCGAAAAATCTGATTTTTGTAGTCAGGATTTTCAATACAAATGTCAAGACAGTTCTACTGTATGGAGTGGAAACTTGGAGAACTACCAAAGCCATCATCCAGAAGATAAAAGTATTTATGAACAGTTGCCTAAGCAAAATACTTCGGATTCGCTGTCCAGACTCTATCAGTAACAACTTACTTTGGGAGAGAACAAACCAGATTCCAGTGGAGGAGGAAATCAGGAAGAAGCGGTGGAAGTGGATAGGACACACACTGCGAAAAGCACCTAACTGTGTCACAAGACAAGCCCTCACATGGAACCCTCAAGGCAAAAGGAAAAGAAGAAGGCCAAGGAACACATTGCGCCGATAAATAGACAAAGATATGAGAAGAATGAACAAACTTTGGACAGAACTGGAAAAGGAAGCCTAGGACAGAGTTGGTTGTAGAAAACTGGTGTGCGGCCTATGCTCCATTGGAGGTAACAGGCGTAATACTATATATACTAATACTGCTGCTGAATAATTCATCCAATTTATCATGAAGCTGTGAGTTGATAAACTCGTCACTGAAAGAATCAAGAACAAAAAGTCCTTTGTAAATTTATCCCGGAGCATATTAATTATTCTTTTCAAATTTGTCTAGTACATTCGTGCATTCCATAGTTTTTGTCAAATTATTTCCATTGATGTTAACTTTCTGGAACAAAGAAAAAACACTGTGAAATGAATGGCTTTCTGTAGAAAATGAAAACATTTTCAATTCAGGTAAACGAAACTTCAGTTTATGCCATGAACAGATACCATCCAACAATTCATAGAACACCAAAATGACACTGTACATTTATTTTGTTCTAGTTCGAAATTACTTAACAAATACTTAATTAGAATTCTATGCAACATTCAACCTATAAACTTCAGATCATCTGGAAAATAATAATTCAGTTATGTTTAAGATTGAATTATTTGAAAAAAATATCAGACATAATGCATAGGTTACTTACTATTCTAATCAGTAAATTTTTATCGCCGTTTTTTTCTTCACTTTTGTCTTGTTTTAATGGAGTGTTTCGGTTTTGCTTTTTAACACAGAAACTCTTACAATCACATTTTCTTTAGTGACAAATTAATTACACGCTTTAGTTTGACAATGAAACTAGATGAAGAAAGAAAGTTTTATCTGAGTCACATATATATAATTCTTTATCACTCACTAGTCAAGCCATAACTAAAATGATTCATTTTTTGGAGACTTGCTAACTTCTCCGAAAAAGACAAATGAAGCTTTTACTTATCTAATCACATTGTTTAAGAAGAATCTCTAATGCCTTGTTTTTAGGGAATAAAAACAACTCGCAGTGATGAGAATTGAACAAATTTTTTAATTAGATGCATGTGTAACAAAATAAAATGCAAATTTATGACTCATAAATAAATCGAAATTATTTGTAAAAATAAAACTTTTAAAATGTTTTTTTTATTTGTAAAAAAGTTTTCTTTAAAAGGAAAATTCTTTTCAGCTTTCATTATCTAATATATATATATATATATATATATATATATATATATATATATATATATATATATATATTTATCAAGACACCTATTAAGAAGTAATCTTAACTAGTTTACAAATTACTATTGAAAAGTCTGGGTGAAATAAGTTGAATTGTGTTAGTCGGCACATAGGATTAACGCGTATCTGTAATGAACGTTCTAATGAACTAGTAGTTCTAAGTTCGAATCCTAATGAGAACAGACGGCTGACTTGAGAGTTGATAAATTAACCTACTACACATTTTAGTGTTGTTTTATTTAAGAATAATGGTTCAATCACAAAACTTTGGTTATCATTGTGGACGATATCATTAGTGCTCATTTTAAAGAGAAGTAAATTTTCGAGTTATTTCACAAATGTGAGACCAAGTTTTGTATCATCATTAGAAAGGGTGTAGATTATTTCATCGTGAATATTCTTGACTGAAATTCAATCAGTCTTTGACGGTGGATGTCAACCCTGTGCAGATTACCTCGATAGAACCATTTCCCTTGTAGCACCACACATATATCTTCTACTTTTATCATTGTTGAGCTTGTATGCGCATGTACGCTTGGGTATTACTTACCACCTACACATATAGTTATTTGACTAGTTTTATCGATTAACAGTTTAAACAATTCGATGGCAATATCGGCTATACATATTTGAATTATATCCGATATTTGTATCGATCATCAAATATTTTGAATAATAAAGAAATTGTGCCAGCGACTCGTCTTCTCTAGTAGCGATCATCAAGACGGATATAGGGAATTTCGAAGATAACGAAAGTCCAACGCCACATCCTGACAAGTTTTACAGAACAGGTAGATTATGACTGGCAGTATGAATATTAACACTGAGGTGCAGGTCCCGAATAAGGTGAAACTCGTATCCTACATTCCACTTTCTAGACACAATCTATCTGTCTATTAGTTTTCTTTCGTTTATGACGAAAGTTCATCAGACAATCCCATCAGTAGCGTCCACCTCAACCATAAATCTTCTTCATCATTACATCAAAACAATCAAATAAAAAAAAAACATTTCGGTAATCATTAAAAAAATGTCAATTATTTTTATACCAGTCCTTTGATTTTATTGGTTATTTAACTCATAACTCAAAATGAAATAAAAACACGTTGATTAATAGAAAACACCTTTTTTTGGTAAAGCAAGTTAAAAAATTGCCTGACTTATATATATTATTCATACATTATGCTGTAAAACAGAAAGAATTAATCAATACCCGAAAATTTCATTTCTCACTTGGTCATATTTATACTAACTGCTCAATGTGGATGTGAATGAGGAGGCAAGGAAGACATGTGCACCTAAGGTCTGATAATACATATACATTTGTCCTCAGTGTCACACAATAACAATTTGTAACCCTTCAGTGTATTATTATATTTCGTTCAGTCAAAAAAAACTCAATTCATCATAGCTAACTAATATGCATCCGTCAATTTGAACAAAATGACCTCATGTTGTTCAGGTTGTGTTAGAAAGAAAAAAAGCAGCCAACTCACTTTCAGCTACTTACTCTCTAGGTTCATTTTTAATCAAAGTTGAAATTTAAGTGGATATTTATTTGTCGTGTTTTCTTTCTGTGAAATGATTGTTGGAAAATAAAAAAAATTTATTTACATTATTAGTTTATGGTACAAAAAAACAAAACATGTGATTGATGAATCGACTTTTTTTTAAATCTAAAAATAAATTCATTTGTTAGCGTTGTTTGTTTGTTTGTTTTAAGTGACCTAAACGTTGATTCACTTGAAATCTGTGAGTAGCAGTTTAAACTACCGATAAATAAAAACAAACACCTCATCAATTTGTTTCTGATTTATCATTAAAAATAATTTCTGCGAAATCTTTTATCGACAGAGCAAATGGACCGTAACCGGAATGGAGTGGAATAGATGGTTTGTGGTTAGGGGTATGGTCTAGAATGCAGGTCTCATTACAATTAGAACTTGTTAGAAAGAGGTAAGGGTTTCGAACTCGGGTATGCAAGTCTATACTGGGATACAGCTATACTGTTGGCAAGTTACAAATAGGATGGGATGCGCGTTGCGAATATCAAGATCAATCGCATCACTTTATTTTATTTTGAAAATCTTTGAAAAATGATAAAATCAGGTTAATTCACTCAAAATAAACATAAGCTAACTAAAACTGACTAAAATTTGGTTTTGAATATCAATAACTGGATAATTCATACCTTTTGTAATACTAATCTTTGTTAGACGTATGCATTGAAAGTTAGTTTCTCTGTCAACTGGCATAAGGCGAAGTGACATTGATAATTGAAAGGGATCAAATAGGTAACTCATCTCTCTCAAGATTCTTCAATGACTTCACACGGTAGCAAAATAATCATCATTAGATCATATGCTGATCATAATTTCCTAAACGAATAGAATAAGAATACCTGCTTAACTTGAAGCTGTGATTTTCGAAGATAACTATCAGAGTATCAGTTATTGATTATTTTATCAAGTTTATTCTATATTACAGTTAAACTTGCTATATTGATTTTCTTGTAAAATGCCGTTAGGTAGCGCTTACATACTGTTGCTCGCGCTAGGTGGTTTGGGGTAGTCGACAGGCAACTTCAGACCTAAATTTAATGTTATTTTGAACTTATTAGTATGGTGTTTCTCACACTTTTATGGAACTGATGCCTCCTGGTGATCTGGTACTTGTGTCTCTAGTTTCACGGTCTAAAGCGTTACTATTGAATTATCTGAATCTTGGCTGACTTCCTAAGGGAAAGAGATATTTACAGTTGACCAATCTCAAATATGTCTATTCCTTTAAATGCTAATCATAATGCAGTTGACCGACTTCTATTTTTCGGTTACAAAAAGGTCCAAAACTTATTTAACGTACCATTCAAAAAATGAACAGCAAAATTTACATACACTATAGTTTATCAGCAAATTATTTAATACTGAACTAATAGGGAAGAAAATCAATGATCAAATCACCTCTAAGTAAATAGCTGCTCATGACCAAACTGAAAAAAAATTCAGTAAATAATACAATAACAATAAAAGTTACATAATCATATTACGTTCGGTTACATATGTAAATAAATTATAATGATAATGTTCTGAAAATTGACATCTTGTGATGAAGAAACATTTTCCACTCAAAATGGTATTTGGCAGTTCAGATTCTTATGAAGTAACTGATTTTATAGCCATACAGCTTACTTATGAAACGCTTAATATCAAATGATAAAGGCAGGTACTATAAAAACTAAAATCAATACTAAAATGTTTGTTTTATCCAAGGCACATTTTCTACTAATTACCGTTTGTTTTTATCTTACTTAAATGAATATTCTCTTGGATATTTGCAGACCATTTCTACACGCTTAACTGAACTGTCTTGAAAATTTTCGGATAACTGACCAAACGTTATATACATAAGTATTGACCAGAGCTAAAACGATTTTGAGTAATATCCATTCCATACGATTGATGTATCTGAGAATCCGATCATCAGGTTCGAATGTTTCTAGCCTTAGAAGTTGTGTGCATTCAACGTTAAATAATTCTTTCGATGAACGAGTATATAAAGTAAAAAATTTGTGATATTAATTTATATTACGAGGTTGTGAAGATTGTTAAGTTACACATTTAAAACCGTGAATCTATCAATGTTAGACTACCATTAGGAACCTGGAAGCACTGGACGGCCGTTTCATCCTGGTGTGGGACTCATCAGCAGTGCTCATCCACGAATCCTGCACCTCGCAGGATTCGAACCCAGGACCTTCGGTATTGTCATCCGGTTATTTTGACCATGCATCAGTACTGAAATGCAAGTTTTCAAACTAATATTTAAATGTTAATCTAATAATAAATAGTTCGTAATTACTACTTATATATTACCTGCGTTTCATATCTATGAGACTTAAGTTAACAAATAGTTAATAAAGAAGTGGTTTAGCGTTTAAAATGATTAACTAATATATAGCGATAGAACTAATGAATCTAGAAGATTAACTCGAGAAATGTTCTATCCAGATAACTCAAGTCAGTCAATTAAGGTATAAAGCTCAGCCACGTTTACATGAAGATGGCAGGTACATTTTCAAATTAACTTATAACTGGACATAATGACTTGATTATATGGATACTTGCAAGAAATAGCATTTTCTCACGTGTCATTACATTGTAACTTACTTCTTTGTGTGTATATTTTATCAAGCACTTCGACTAGTTAAGTCAAACTTAGTCTCTTTCAAACTCCCTACTTACCAATTTATACACGCCGATACTAGTAAGAGGAAAATATGATGGACACATAGGTAAGTATTTATGCTTCTTAATCATTGGGTGATATTTTGTTTTGGATATAATTTCTAGAACTCTTAAGTAGCCTACTGTTACTCTAAGAAATACAATCGCAATCACTGCTACTTATTAATACTAGCATTCAACTAACATAGTATCATTCTCAACTTCACTTCTTTGTTTTCGAATCAACTAATATATCCTAATTCGTAAACATCGTTTTTTTAACTTTAAGCGTATGACCATACGATTGACAAACACTTTCATCAAATAATACTACTATTTAAAGGATAACTATCAGTTTGATCGATTCGCCTTTTTTACAATGCCAATTTTTTGATCAGGCAGTTTTTATTTTTTTCTAGTTTTTCCCACTTCTTCTTTTCAATTCAAGCAACCCTCACGGGAATTCTTATCAAGCAAACAATGCAATATTATTTTATCGGTTTTTTCTCCCATTCATTCATTTTTTTTCTTCAAGACACTTTTATTTTATTTTATTTTTTTTGCTATGTATTTTAATATTTCTTTTGTTTTTTCAGATGCATGCTGTTGACAAAGATATTGGCATGAATGCACAAATTTATTACAGTTTAGAAAAGAATGAACTATTTGCACCGTATTTTAAAATTGATCCAATTACTGGATGGATTGTCAATTCAGCGGAACTTGATCGTGAAGCACAAGTAACATTTCAGGTAAATTATTAATCAAATAAAGTTGATTTGATTTCATGCATCTCATTGGGCAGTTACAGCCTCTGTTTAAAGTACATCCAAATGATCTGGATTCATGAGAAATATTAATTTAAAAATTAGTGTAGGATCCAAACTGAGGTTTGGATTGAGGAATAACTGTCCAGGTAGTTTAGAAACGCGCCTTGCCAAGTTTTAAAACCAAAACAAGTGATTTGGGTAAATAACAGCTCTAATATTCACCATAAATATAAATGTACATCATTAGCAAAACAAATATTACCACTATTAATTGTTCAGTTATTCAAATCCATAGCAGATAAATGATATTCTATCCTTCCTGGATAGATTAGATTCGTTCGAAAGATAATATTTGGTTGCTTTATAACACAGAATGTTTCCTATTTGGGAAGAGTGCTTCAATTCACAATAAAAATGCACACTTCCTGTGCGCGCATGCAATCCAATCAAAAGAGGAACAAATCAATATGGCTGTCGCCATGACTAAGTATCAGCTTAAACAATATAAACGCAGTTCAGAAAGAAACATAGAAAATTAGTGAAGGCAAAAGAAATAGAAGCTATGATAAAATACAAATTTTATCATCTGAAAAATGGAATTGAACAGACTAATAAAAAATGTACAACTGAAGGAATCAATTAAGACAAATTACAAACGTATAAATATGGAGGGATTTTCACAAACAAAGCCTTCAAAAATGGATCTTACAATTAGTAAATTTTAAAATTCATCCCGTTGTAGCCAAAAATAATTATTTCTTTTAAATACATCACTTGAAATTCGTTATCATGTAAGGTTTTGCTATCCTTCGTTACACTTCCGCCATATTAAGTGGTTGAAGGTATATCTTTTGCAAGTTGGCACCCATGTAAAATGCCTACCTGCAGTCTCGAAGAAGTTGATGCCCCCTTTAAGATTCGAACCGTGGTTACTTACCTTTACAGTGAGAAACTGGGTTATTCAAACTTAAAATGACCTGTAGGACTAGGGTATTTACAATTGACCAGCGATTGAGTAGTGATCAGTGTCATGTTTGTCTCGTTCTCAGTGCTACTCATATTCTATCGATCAATTTGAAATGTGGCTACTAATCTAAGTGAATTGATATTATTCACTCAATTTGCGATCTAGTTCAACATATAAAATTCGGGACATTCATAATTGTAGTATTTCAAACATTGACAAAAATTACTTACCTGTTAAATTAATATTTATAAATCAACAGGGTAACAGGAACGATCAAAACACTTAGATTAATTGAGAGGTTTCTACAGTGTAGAAAAATTCTAAATGATAACTTTATGGTTTTTGCACTAACCATGTCAGCCATTCTCCAAGAAACCAAATCAAATCGACTCAGCAAACCGAGGTATATACATACATATATATCTTTTTTAAAGAAACCAAGCGATTTCGTTAGTAGAAAGCAAAGAGTTAACTACAAACACTTTTTTTAAATGTAAATAAAAAGCTTAACATTATATTAACATCACTAATCTTCATGTGGCATATTTTTTTTGAAAAAAAAAATAATTTAACTAGTTAATTAGACGAAAATGTTAAAGCAAAAACTAATCCAACTCTACAAATATTCCATGATCATGTGCCTACTTATACATTCCAAGTTAGGCTTCATCCAGTAAATGTTTACACAGTTGTTTAGAACTGTCCACATTCAAACCTTAAAGAATATTTTTTTATTTTCATCTCTGAAAAAAATTAATCATCACTAGTTAGTTTATTGAAGAATTATGAAAAACATTTCAATGTTGTACATTTAGTTTTTCACTAAATAAAATCAGAATAATGAATCATTGAGAGTAGAGGGGAAAAAAGCCCAACAATGAGAACAACAACATAATCATCGATTAATGTCAACCATTGACAACTTTTATGCGAAAAAAAATAAACAAACAAACTGTTCAATGTTCACACTGGATCATTTTTGTCATTTCAAACAATCTACATGCGCACGCACACACACATACGTGTATACAAACATTCATCTACAGTCAACCAATTGATCAAACAGTTAATTATTTTCGAATAAAACAACATTGTCATATATATATATATATATATATATATATATATATTACTTACAATCACCGACAATAAAAGATAATTATTTGTCAGAGAAAAAAAGTAATCAGCAAAAAAAACAATAAGGTAGGAGGGAAAAAATTGTAAAACAAAGCTGAGAGAGTGTAGGGAAGAAGAAAACTAATTAAGAACAATAATAAAAACAGTAATATAGTGAACAAAAAAAAACGCAAACAGGAAAACATTAGTGATGTAGATCAGATAACGAATTTTTTGTTGAATTGACTTTATATATATATATATATATATTTGTGTAGATATAAACGAACTGACTGAGGTGAATTAACGAGTCATATGTATTGTTTCAATTGAATATCAAAGAGAGAGGATTGTACTGAATAATGCGAATGAAAAAGTTATCTGAATGTTTTTTTCAATTCGGTTTTATCCCAGTACATTTATTCATTTAGTCTGGACATATGTTGAGATTTTGTTAGTAAAAATAATAATAGACAGATAAGTAGAAATGTTTTATTCATAATGATTCGTTACTAAGTTGTATGCTATCATTAGATCGTAGTGAAGACAGAATTGAATCGATCAAGTTTGCACTGTGACCGATATGGTGAAAACAGCATCAATAGAATTCAGGGGATAACCATGAACAGTTATTATTTATAGTCTTAAGGCAATTAAATGTACCTCTCTGAGTGTTTCAAACCCCATTGCATAGTGAAAGATTATGCATTCAGTTTGAACTGTGTATTTTCCGCTGGAGCAAAACATATTCTCTCAATTTGTCAGGTTTGCCTTACTTGGAAGTTTCAACATTGAAGAAACCTGAGTATAAAGCCGTTATCCATCACACACATGTACCAGTTCACATAAATTAGTGTACAACAAAAATTGTCATTAAACAACTCATCACATGTGATTTTAGTAATGATAATAATTATTTCAAGCGGATAATATAAATTCTGCGTAGAACAAGCTAACCTAGAGAATACATATGTAGAAAACTTATTGTCATATAAGTATGCAGTGGATTACGTTAACAATAGTTAAAGCTTAAAAAGTTATCAGAATGAAATCATTTCACTCTACTGTAAGTAAACTAGAGTAGTTCATGATTTCAGTATATATGTAGAAAGAATACAATCGTACCATTATTTAACTTTTTTCAATTAGAGTTATGGAGATTATGGTTTTTACACATTTGAAACAATCAATTAATCAATGTTAGACCACCATTAGAAACCTAGAAGCACTGGACGGCCGTTTCGTCCTGGCATGGGACTCATCAGTACTGCGCATCCACGAATCCCTAGGTCAATCAGAGTTAGACATTAACACCGTGAAATGCCGGCTCAATGGTCCAGAGGTTGGGCGCTCGCCCGCAAGACCGAAGGTCAAGGGTTTGAATCCTGTGAGGTGCAAGTGTCGTGGGTGCTAACTGCTGATGAGTCCCATACCAGGACGAAACGGTCGTCCAGTCCTTCCATGTCTCTAATGATGGCTTAACAATGACTGATTGACGGTTTCAAACGTGTACAAAATTATTTAACTGCAGAAAAAGGATCACATGAAAATGAAAATTTCACACAAATCAGAACAACATAAAACACATACTCTTATATTCGATCATGTTATTAGTATTCATGACACATGTTACAGAATTAAATTTTCAAAATACAACCATTTGAACGAATGAAATGATTGATTTTAATGACTGAATTTCGCCACGAAAATTAGGATATAAATATATTTTTTTTAAAAATAAATTTAAAATGAAAATATCGTGAGGATGAATAGAATTTATCTTATTTCTGATTCTGTGAATCTTTCACGTAAACACACTGATTTATAAAAATATATAAAATGTTTGTGTGCAATATGCGGAAAATCGATTCGTTCACTAATAAAACATAATTATATATACTTTCTCAACATATACAAGCTCAATTTTATGTTGAAACAGATTAAGTGAGAGAAAGAACAGGATGCAATCAAGTATAACATAATGTATATGCAGACTGTTATGATTACGGTATGCAAAGTGGCGGAAGCGATAATAATTACTGAAAAAAGGTACAATAGTAAATTAATTATAATAATGATTGTAGCAATAGTTAGAGAGTGTATAGGAAGACAAAAGTACCAGGATGACCATAAAGTTTGGAGGGTTTTAGTTTGTATGCTGAATTGCCTTAAAACTATCAAATTAGTTTTACTGAAGTCATGAATCGATCAATGTTAGACCACTATCAGAAACCTAAAAGCAGTGGACGGCCGATCCGTCCTGGTAGGGGACTCATCAGTAGTGCGCGTCCATGATCCCGCAGGTGAGAATCGAACGCAAGATCTTCAGTCGCATGTACGTGCTTAACCTCTAGACCACTAAAATTGCATTAACCGTATCCTAAAGTTGAAGTGTTTGTGAGACCGGAGGTCCTGTGTTTGATCCCTACATTCAAGACCGTGGGTGCGCTCCCACGAGGAATTCCTAATTAGAACGAAACAGCTCCCCGATGCTTCCAGAGTTTCGATAGTAGCTAGGAGCAGTTCGTGATCTAACCTGTTAAATATTTAGGAAGAATAAAGTCTAATTTATTTAATATTTGTCTTTGTTTTTTTCTAGCTACTTCTGTAGTACTTGGAATCAGGTGAACTAGGATAACAAAGAGTAATCTGCTTTTGTAAAACTCCACCTAGATTTCATTGATTAGTCTGGCTGAAAAATCACACGTTTCTGGTAACATACTTGTAAACCCATTTCAAAACAAATTGGACGGAACTATGTACATGTGTTGTTACTCGATGACCATTTTGTTTAAACACTTCTATCATCCTTAAGGTTGACTTTAGATGAAATAAAATGACAGTAATTTCTCTTACGTCTAACTTTCTTCAGGACTTTAAGAATCCTAAACACTTCATATGCGCTGTGATCTGGAATGAGAATCATCATGAAATATGTATCCGAATATTTTTGTTGATTGTTATTGAATATCGACTAGTTGTCTGACTTATGTATGATTTGTAATGTGAGGCTAAAAGTCAGATAATTGATGAATCTTCTAGTTTCCATTTACGGCCTATGAAAAACTGAAAAATTTACGCACTTGAATACAATTATAAAATTATTCTTATAATTGTATGCTTTCTGTGAGCCTTTCAGAGAGGAAACTATCCTCACATTCAAATACTGATTTGTCTCATTTGAAATGTGAAATTGCGTGAAATTGAAAAATACCTACACATCAACAGATACAATCTAAATTCTATTGTCATTGTATTATTTTAAAAAGTATGATCACTATAATAATTAACTTTGATGACAATGATCGATAATCACGTTATAGCGTAAATTGACTAGATTTAAATATACGAACCAATTCAGTGGTCTAAAGTTAACAAATAGGCGGAAATTATGCTTGCTTTATCTAGCCTTTTATGGAATGACTATAAATACTTAGATATGCTTCATCGCAAAACGTTAGCTCACTCGTCTTCTACATTTAGCTTCGCTTTGCTTGTACGCTTTTCATTCTCATGTCTGTTTGCATGAACGATTGCATGAAATAAGTTCATCCGCAAAACCGTATTTGACATTTTATTACCGCCATCGCATCAACGCGGTTCATTTAAGTACGATGTTAGAAAATGGAAGATCTGGTCCTCTCATACCGCATACCACAACAATTTCAGGAGAAGACGGCCAGTGTGGCAGCATTATGCATCATCATACACAAGGCAGCAAGCTAAAACCTTAGATACAACACGACATGCACCGAACCAATCACATTTGATGGAGAAACTCTGGATGAGGCGGGAACGTTTACGTTCCTGGCCAACATCATTGTGAAATATAGTGTATCTGATACATATATGAAAGCATGGGTGAATAAATCTAGTCAATTTACGCTATAACGTGATTATTGATCATTGTCATCAAAGATAATTATTATAGTGATCATACTTTTTAAAATAATACAATGAAAATAGAATTCAGATTGTATCTGTTGATGTGTAGGTATTTTCCCATTTCACGCAATTTCACATTTCAAATGAGACAAATCAGTATTTGAATATGAAGATAGTTTTTTCTTTGAAAGTTTTTAGTGCCATTTCTGCTGTGACAATCGAAGCACTGATAAGAAGTCCTAAGCTAGGATTAAAGAGCTGTCCAGTGTTTCCCTTTGTTTTTCAATTTCTTTCCATTTAACATCAATTCATTATTTAAACAATTTTCTGCAAAAATTAAAAAATTCCTTGACTTGATTGGCTAGTCAATCAGTTAGCCACCACTTAAAACTTTGTACGTACGTACATCAGTTCAGGTTGCCATACCACGTAAGGATTTGATTGTGACCAATTCGGTCTCATGTGCTGTTATGGGTATAAAGTCAGATGTCACTTTCCAGTTGCCCACATCATGGAAGGGTGTTTTTTGAGGAACCTGGGAAGGAAGTTGGATTAGTGTAAGTCCTAGAGACCTGTGAGCATGACTGCAGAGTCCGAGGGACAACTACCTGAAGCCGGCTGGGCATGGTCTTTTTATGAGAAGGTTTTGAGATTTAATTGGTAAAAATAGTAGTGATTATATCCCTTTGAAAACATTACTGAAATTCAAATCACTTACCACTAACCGATTTCATCATTATGTTAGAGTTCACATTTTTCCGATATTCTAGAAACGATATCTCTCTCCTGATACATGCTCGTGATTGGTGCAGTGAATTTTTCATTTTTTAAAAATAACATATTACAAATGGATAAAATAACATTTCAAACTATTGTTATAATTAAATCAAAAATGTATCATGTTTGCTATCAACGTCAAACTGAATATTTCTCAATTTCATATTACCAACTAATGACAACATATAGATATATATAGTGAGAGATAGAGAGAGAGTGAAAGTGAGAGAGAATACGGATTAATCACATTTGTTGATAATCATTTTTCAATTACTCTGCGTTAAAACAAGCCTCTAGGTTAATTGTGTTTTCCTTATTAAACACTGTTCAATTTTCCACAGAAGTAAAAGTATTCACTTTAATTATATATTTTGTTTTTTTTTAAAAATTCATCTGACATAATTAATTAACTTAAAATTTTCTAAAAGATAAAGCTTTATTTTTATTTCAGCTTACTGTTCTAGCTATTGACGGTGGATATGACACATTAGATATGACTAGATTGCATAAATCTTTTGGTCAGATGAAAACTTATCATACAGCTACAACACAACTACTTATACATATCATAGATGAAAATGACAACGCTCCAGAATTTCGTGGTCCAAGACAATTTGCTGTAGAAGAAAATCAAGCACCGCATAAATGGATTGGTGATTTACAAGTTATCGATCGAGATGAAGGAAATAATAGTGAAGTGACATTTAAATTATTATCTGGTAGAATAAAAAATAATAATCATACTATTGAACAAACTGCAAAACGAATTAATGACAATACATTACAGCATAGTAGTGTACCGATTCAATTATTTAAAAATGGAAGTTTATTTACTACAAAATCATTGGATAGAGAAAAACAGGTAAGTACTTATTTATGAGAATTGAACATAGATAATCTATGACTTTATTAGGATAGTTAGTAGTTTATAGTTGATGTCAATCCAGAGGATGGATGTTTTGATCTATACACGAAAATAAATACGTTTTATACTAGTTTCAATCACAATGAGAATATACGTACGGAAATAATTAGCGGCAAAGGAAATGTGACTGATTGATAATCGGTTAAACAACAGAAAGAAGGAGTTTAGCACCAAAATGATAGTCTGTCATGCAACAAGAACATTCAGTTATAAATGGATACTCTAACTTTAAAAATACCATCAATTAATAATCATAAGGTCTTTTAAAAACAATGTTAATTCTCCATATGATTATCAAGTAGGTAACGTTAGCAAAGATCTATGCAAGTATCTATCAGAATAGTGATTTTAATCTATGTATTTAATCAGAATGATTTAAAGCAGTTCATATCATGGAATCACTATTGCGTTTTATCATACTTACCTACCTGTTATGCCTAACGGGCGTAGGCCGCTAATCAGCGTTCACCGAATAGCTTTGTCCTGGGCCTTCCTTTCTAGATCTTTCCACAGGCTGTTCATTCCTTGCATGCCTGTTTCTAATTCTCGGCACGGTGTGCTCTTCGGTCTGCTTTTTTGCTTTGGCCTTGAGGATTCCAGGCTAAGGTCTGCCTCGTGATGCAGTCGGGTGCTTTCCCCATTGTGTGTCCTATCCAGTCCCAGAGCTTTTTTCTAATTTCTTCCTCAGCTGGAATCTGGTTTGTTCCCTCCCACAATAGGTTGCTGTTGATGGTGCCTGACCTTGGTATTGACTGACAGTTGTTCTGAGTCCAAGATGTTCTTTGGCTGTAGAAATTCCATCCTTGTTCTATTAACCCATTCCTTCATACCTGTATCAGATGCACCATGGTTGTCAGTGATGTTACCTCGCTTCATCCAGAGTTTCTCCATGCAATGTGGTTGAGTTGGTGCATGCTGTGTTGCATCTAAGATTTCTGCTTCCTGTCTTTCGTATGTTGAGGCCTACTGCTGCCACAGTTGACGTCTTCTCTTTAATTTGTTGTGGTATGTGATATAAGAGGACCAGGTCTTCCAGTTCCATCCGAGGTTTCCACTTTGTTCTGTGCTTCACCGGAGATATTAACGTCTTGTGTTGTATCATCCTATCCAATTATTAATGTTTTACAGGTCTTATTCAAGTAAGTTTGTGCACTCCAGCTAGTTATTCATGTATTGTCTATGTGAGCCGTAATAATCACTCATTTTCATTCAATGTTACTTGTCGTTGAATTATCATTTTCTGTATTGACGTAAGGACTCTATCAATTTCACATTGATTGCAATTAATTTTTAATTTTCGATATTCTTACATGTCTACTTTTTAACAAAGGAAACATACAATTAAGTGTGAGTGGAATAGACACATTTCTTTTTAACAAAAATAAAAATGCTCAGACTTAATACAAACGAACGAATTCTATATCATGTGGCGAAAAATTGGAGAATTTCGATAAAATACTGTAATTTTTTTGTCCTAGTCATGAAGTTGTTATCATGCTATGCATATTATAGTTGATTTTTCTCACTGCAAAACTATTTAAAGCAGTAGAGGATAATACATTGAAATGAGAAGAAAATTTGTTTAAAATTTAGATAACTTCAATGTTTCACTTAGCAGTTTAGTTTGAGCATTTAAATTGTGAAATACTGTCCAATTATGACTGAGTATTGAATGTACCTTTTAATATCGGATTATGTTCCATTTAACAGATGATTTATTCAAATTGTGACATGTAAGTAGATGTATACACGTGAATTTGAAAATCATTGACTAAAATAGGCCACATATTTTATTCCAAGATCAAATCGGTTGATAGCCATAAAAAACAAAGCTGATCAGATAGATTTTGAAGGTTGAATAAACGAATAATAGTATGTTTCTGTGTTGTTATACTAAATAGAGAAATCATCAGTATCATTTTCAAACATCATAATGAACTAAGCTATTGAATTTGCATCGTGTGTTGCCAACTTTGTTGGATGCAAGAGTGTTCATTTTCAAGTCAATCTACCTAGGGCTTTGGTTACTTAATCTCTTTCTATAAAAATATCATACATTTCTGAACAGTTGTTGCTAAACCACAATGAAACCAATCAATCATTTAAAATTTGAAAGAATCAATAAATCAGTAGTGTAACTAATTCTAAAGAAAATTTCAATATTTTGCAACAAGAAAGCGATAATTTAACGTTTAGTAATTACCTGGAATTAGATTGTTTTTTTTTTTCTATTTCTCTGTTATTAAATGCAATTATTTAGTGATTTTGAATAATTTAATTTATGACTTTATACGAGAATGATCAATCTGATTTTAACTGCAGCTTAAAACTCTCTACGTTGATAGAGATAATTTATACTTGTATACACGCTTCATTTCACTTCTATTAATTTAAACACTTACTTATTTGCATTACGGGGTTTTGAAGATTATTAAGTTACACATTTTTGAAACCATGAATCGATCAATGTTAGACTACCATTAGAAACCTGGAAGCACTGGACCGCCGTCTCGTCCTGGGATGGAACTCCTCAGTAGTGCGCATCCACGACTCCTGCACCCCGCAGGATTAGAACTCAGGACCTTCAGTATTGTGCGCGAACGCCTGACCATCGGACCACCGAGCCGGTCCTGAGTTTGAATCCTGAGGGGTGCAGGAGTCGTGGATGCACACTGCTGAGGAGTCCCATACCAGGACGAGACAGCGGTCCAGTGCTTCCAGGTTTCTAATGGCAGTCGAACATTTATCGATTCATGGTTTCAAAAATGTGTAACTTACTTATTTGACTGACATTCACAAATAAACATTTAAAAAATGTAACTGAAGATAGAGTTGTGCTTATGATCATATGTATTTTATCTTTGTTCATTTATATTAATGTTACCATAAAATGATTCGAATTAGTTTGTAGAGTAAGAGCATGAAGCTGCTTAGTTTTTAATCTTTGAAATTCTTACAGATGGAGTGTTTTTATTTCAAAGAATTGTCTATCAAAGTTTATCTGTTTACTTTTGTGATAAAAATTCAATTGCATATCGAATTTATACTGTATATTGATGATCGTAAGTTATAAGTTATATCTGTTGGGGAGGTTAGATACCCAGAACTCACTTGATAAATGTCTTAATTTTGGATTCAATTCATGTGCTGATCAGTTGAACTTGGGATTACATTGCCAACCAAGAAAATCTTTGACTGTAGTTGGCTGATGTTTTATTTTAGTACGCTGTTTTTGTAGCTCCCCCAAGGAAGTTTCTATGATGTATAAATAAACGCGACTTGTGTGCTTGTAGAATACACTTTCCACGCCATATCAAGACTTTTTCTTCAGTTAGCTGGGGCAACGGATCAGAGTAGCCTATCGCGTCATTGATTCATTGTCTCGTTTTCGTTTATCGATTAAAGGTGAACTCGTAACAGTTTCAAGCATATCAATCTAACGAGCATAGAAATGTCAAAAGTAGTGTTTGTCAGTCTTTACGATTGTAAGTAACCGTCAGTAATTTCATTGGATGACAAGATTCGCGGTGAAAATGTTTTTGCAAAAAAGGAGAAAATCAAGATTGACTCTTTTATGATTGAACAAATAACATTTTCTTATCACATATTATATTTACTTTGCCAAAAATAAAATGGATCACAAGCATTCAAAAAGTATGAGTTAAATAATTAAATATTGAATGTGTAGACATTTTTACTAATTTAATAAAAATTAAAATCCTCACGCAAGTTCTAAACCATGTATTCTTTAAAATTCTGGAATTCAAATTTTGGCTGCAGTAATAGCTAGTAATAACTTGCTATTTAATAAAATATTGCTGAATATATATTTTTTAATAACCGGATGTACTGAGGGCTTAAAATAGGTTTTTTATTAAAAATTTCCATTGTGAAAATCTATTGATATCTGATCATTCAATTTTTTGATAATAACTCACAAGTGAATTTCGAAAAAATTTTCTAATAAACTGAACAATGTCTTCATAATTGAACCATTACTGTCTGAGTGTTTAATGTTAATCGAATTCTAAATACACACTTACTTACTTACTTACACCTGTTAGCCTCAATGGAGCATAGGCCGCCCACCAGTATTCTCTAACCTACTCTGTCCTTGGCTTGCTTTTCAAGTTCTGGCTGACTTTAGTTCATTCTTCTCATATCTTTCCCTGTTTCTCGACGTAATTTGTTTCTTGGCCTTCCTCTTTTCCTTTGACCTTGAGTGTTCCAAGTTAGGGCTTGTCCTGTGAAGCAGTTGGATGCTTTCCACGATGTTTGTCCTATCCACTTCTAGCTCTTCTTCCTGATTTCTTCCTCCACTGGAATCTGGTTTGTTCTCTCCCACAGTAAGTTGTTGCTGATCGTGTCTGGCCAACGAATCCGAATCATTTTTTGTAGACAACTGCTAATGAATACTTCAATCTCCTGGATGATGGCTTTCGTTCTGGTGGCTAGATATGGTGGGCAGGAAACCTTGTTTATTATTCCGTATTCTGACAAATGGATTATCTTACATCTTAAATCTTATTTAATACGATATACTGACTTAAATGATAGAAATTTTTTTTAATTTTTCAAAGTTTGTAAAAGCACGCATTTTAAGGTATTTTTTACGTGAGATATTTTCATGGAAACTTTCAAAGTTAAAAACACTGCAAATTTAAAATATTTGAGTAACGAAATGAGCTAAATCAGTCAAGCATACCAATTACTTAATTACAGGATTAAACTTTCGAGGTGAATCAGGGCAAGGAATTAGGAGAATATAAACTTCATATGATTTGAATACGATTTAACAAGTTTTTTTTTAAAAATTCATGTCATTGTTTTGTTTTTCTGTTCATTTCTCATTTTTATTTAGTCGTTATACTGTTTTGAAGTGGTTGTATCAGATAAAGGCTTGGAGAAATCCTATTCCACAGCGGACACAATCTGTGTACGTGTACTGGATTTGAATGATAACAAACCATATTTTGTTGAAATTAAAGGTGCTGAACAAAGTAAGATTGATTGTTTGTGGCAATTATTTATTTGTTTATTGTTGTTTAGTAGATTTTTAAAAAAATTCATTGTTTGTATTTGAAACATCAATGAAAATAACCAATCGAATTTGTAAATTGAAAATCTCTCTAACTAGTATCTCTGTCACAACACTGTCGAGTGTGGGGCAGTTGTCCACTCAAGACAATAGGTGAGGTCTCACAATACCGTGAACTGATTAAAGTTATACATCAACCGTGCTGGATGGCAGCTCAGTGATCTATAGATTAAGCGTCATTGCGGCAAACTGAAGAGTATGGGCTTGATTCCCACTTGAGGAGGTCAAGGATACACACTGCTGATGAGTCCCATAATAGGACAAAACCAGAGTCGATTGACAGCTTTATGATCTCAATGAAACTATGATGAAACGGACCTATAAAATCCATTTAAACAAATTGACATGGTTATATTTGAAAAATATTTGAATAATTAGTTTAATTTAGAAACAGCTAATCTTTCTATAAACTAGTGAATAAAGCACTAATAAAGTTAAGAACAGAATAATAACTCAGTTCTATCCTGTTGTTTGAAAGCAGTCCGACACCATCAAACATAGATGTTTACTGTAAAGCAAATTTCTCCACCAGAATTCCGATTCGTTTGATTATCAATAAGAATTCGTGTTCACAATGAAGCAATTTACCTGGAATAGTCGACTGATTTTCAAAATCTATGTACCCCCTATTGACTGATATTTATTTATTCATTTAAATATTTATATTTTTCCACTATTTAATAAATCATACAGTTATTTTTTGTCGTATTTCATTTCCCCAATTTTTCTATGAATAGTTATCATATTTTCACTGAATAATTGTCATAAAATAAATTTATTCTTTCAAAATAATGTTCATAGCATATTGTGTATATATTCGTTTCCTATTAATATTACTAATTCTACTGTTGACTATCATTATATTTAAAACATTTACAATAATTTATTTGCCCGAATTACATCAATATCAGTTAAATTTTTTTTGTAAGTGATTACAAATGTAGCATATATATATATATATGTATATGAATGATGCAATAATGGAAAGGCTTTCTTTTGGAATAGCTACATTGATATTGATATTGACATTGTTTTGAATAACACTGAATCTTCAAAATGTATACTATATTCACATCATTATCAAAACTAACTATGCCGACAATTATAAAACAATCAGAGCATTGCTTTTAATATATATATATATATATATATATATATATATATATATATATATATATATATATATATATATATATATATATATCAAATAAATTTCACTGCCATTTATCACTTATCAGCATGATATATATTCTTTTATTATTCTAAATGTATTAATGTATTGATACAAAGCGCTTAATTTCTGCCTGGAATAGTAGTAAGCATTAAATTTATGCTTTATGATTATTGAATGTAGTTGAAAAGTTAGAGTAAAAAAACTAGGCTAAATATAATTTCATGGTTGATTAAAAAAAAATGGTGAGTTTGTGAAATTTATATGAATAAGTGAGAATATATCTGGTGTCATTGATTTGTGTAGCATTTAGTCAGTGTTTTTTGCATGATAGTTGGCTTTCTATAAACTGGTCGTTTTATAGTTCCATTCTCCCTTTGACTCAACAGCATGTCTAAAAAAAGAGTAATTTGATCATTACTTACTTCTTCATAGATCAGTGCATTATAGGAAACCAACCTAGACTGGACAGTATTTCAATTTTTGACAGTTTTTGTCTATTGTAGCACAAATGGGGTTTGATAAAGTGCTTCATTAATAGAGCAAGAATAATATGCCCTACAGATACTTTCAAAAACGATGCTAAGTTAAGACAAAAGCCTCAATATTATTCTGCGGAAAAGAACAGTGTTTATAACTGTTTACTATTTAGAAGGGAATCAGATAGTTTGATCTTAATACAGACTACAAGCAGCCATGCTGCGAAACTAATTATAGTTGAATGGACTAAACTCATCATTTCATATAGGCTCAGATATTGCTCAGGCGATTACATTACATCCTATAGCATTTATCCATTTACATGATTCTGTGGATAAATACACATGGAGGAGTAATCGCTCAATACAATCAAGGGTTGTGGAAGATGTACCTAAATGCTTCAAAATTAGTTAATCTTACATGACCAGATAAAGGTGGGAAATAGAAGGCCATATTCTTCAATAGCAAAACACAAAAGTGAAACGGGGCATAGTATTGACATTAAGACAGCCTTTACAACATTGCATAGAAACGTTCAATGACGAATTCTGAGGTCCATTGAAGCCTTAGCTATTCGTAAATTCAAACCCCCCCCTTATGTGTACAGGAACAATTTGTTATAACCTTGCTTTTGCCCTGGTAATCTTTAGACCATTTTATGGCCTAGGGTAATTTGACAATTTCCTATTCTTTCTATGCTATGTTAATTTTCTCACTCCTTTGTTTATAAATATCACTTTCTCTTTATTTGAACTTTTGTTTATTTGACCTTTTATTGATTTTCATATAAAATGCCATGTTAAGCATAAATGTGTGACCAGATTGTTAGGAATGTATAGCGCAGGTGAATCACATTTTCAGATCAACTAGGTCTTCTCGTTGTTCTATCAAAATTTAAAAAAAGGACTAATTGTTTCAAATCACTGGAGATAATTTTATAAAGGTGGTAATGGTGAAGATATATTTTGAATATAGAGTAACTGCGTAGTAATGAACGACAGGCAGTTGATGCGTCTTTTGGATAAGTGTGTTCGATGAAATTTTCAAGAGTAGACTATGATATTCTTAGTAGGTTAAAACCACTAGTTATTTTCTATCAGACGACAGTAAGGAGACATAAATCATACAATTTCAATCATGGATAAGATGCTTACTGGAAGTTTGAAATATCCTACTAGTTTTCGAATTGGAACTGATTAGCTTGATGATTTAAACTTGTTGTTAAAACCGGTTTAAAATTATAACACTCAATATCAATTCGTTCACAATATATACGGGGTTAATAAAGTTTATGTATGTGTATGTATGTGTAAACCAACTAATCTTCAGTCAGTATACGTCGTAGGATAACTCACTTTCACAATCAAATCAGTCAAAACCTGTCGGTGAATGATAGTTTTTAAGATGGTCGGTGTAAAAATGTACTCCACACAAGTTCTTATTTCCGAAATAATTCATTCTTGTCATTTTTTTCAATGAATCTAGTTGACAATAACAAAACTTTATTGAACGGATCATTATCGGAAACAATCGATATCCGAAAATCACCAGTAAATTCCATCAAACACAATCCAATCAAAGTAAATTATTCACAATATCCTGTAGTACGTGTATCGTACAATGAAGTACCAGGTTATTGTGTATTGATTGCTAAAGCAGTCGATGAAGATGAAGGTAGAAATGCTCAACTACGCTATGGTATAACACGTCAATATTCACATATTGCTCAACAAGGATTAAATCACGAAAATGTACTTGATGCATTCACAATGGATCAGCCTAGTGGTCGTGTTATGTTAACAAGAAGTTTGAATTTAAACGAACTTGGTTCATATGAAATGGTAATAACTGTGGAAGATAATGGAGAACCGGTTCAGAGGGCAGAAAAGGTGAATGAATAAAATATTATCTTTGAGAAAGTTTTTTTGGTTTCAGATCAATAAATCCATTGTATTATGTTTGAAATGATGACTCTATTTATTTTTATTGAAATTATCTAGATTTCCATAATAGTATTCTGAGCATGAATAATTTAAAGAAAAGATAGACTTCCATGTTGAATTGACCAGATTTTGTGAAGAATTCATAACGTTCGGTTTGATATTGTTCATTAACACAACTAAATTTTGCATTTTATTAGAAAACAGTTAGATAATACGATATTTTACTATACTATAGTTTACTAACTTTTCATGGATCATTACCAATAACTAGGAATCAGTGGACAATCATTTTTGTCCTACTGTAAGACTCTTTGGCAGTGTACATTCACAACTCCCTCTCAAGGGTCGAAACCAAGGACCATCTGGTTTTGCAGCAAACATTTAAACTTTAGTCAACTGAAATAAGTCACTATGGGTCATACATTTAACTTCTATCAGTTTGTGACATCTAGTCCTGTTGATGAATACTGTGTCTTGAGTGGCCTTGCTGAATTCCATTGGACAAGGCTTCTGACTAAAACTTTTGTAATCACCTTTTAAAAATAGTCATTAATGAGCACATCATTAAAAAAAAAATACTTATCGAGTGTTTGTTTTAATTAATTTACAGAGAATGTAATCTTTCTCAAACTTTGAATTTGCTAAATCATTAGTAGTTTTTAACTAGAACAATAGAGTAAATAATTAAAAGTTAGTTTGAATCATCCATTAATCAGTGTACATAAAAGAAACATTAATTTTCTTAAAACATAATCGTGACTAGTGAATTCAATCACAAAGCAATGATGTTAGCGTTAAAATCGAAATGAGATGTTATTCTTTTTTGTTAGGTAACTTTTTAAATAATATAACAATCATATTCCTATATGATAAACATTTTATAAAGAAACTAGTACCAATGGGAAATAATTTGAGAATAATATAACTCATTGATTAATAGGTAGTTGGTTATAAGAGAAGTCTATATGTTTGTCAAGAAATGATTTTTCGGAACTATATACGAGCTCTTTCAAAAAAATTAACAGATACTACTATTGTATAGAGCTTTTCGTTAACAATGACTCATGTGATAAATACCAATTGATGAAGTGACAACAGCTGTGCTTCATTATTATATGAATAATGCAGGCTTAAATTAATGTTTTATCATAGAGAGTAGGTCAAACGGCTTCAAAAACTAGACACTGGAACAACACATTGATTAAAATAATAGATTACGTAATAAAAGGTGTTCAGATAAGTGGATAGTGAGGCGTATATTTAAAGAGAAAATAGAAGTGAAGAAAAACAGGTTTTTGTGTTTGCTTTTTTTTGAGAAATTTGCGACACTTTTATCTCTTCCTTGACCGAATTGGTCTTAACAAAAAACTTTATTTATTTGTTTATTATCATTATTATCTGCCATACTCTTTGTCTGTTCGCTCATTTCACCTCACTCCTCCTTTTTTCTTCAAATATACTCTTCCCTATCCAATTGTCTCAACATCTTTTATTACGTAATCTACAATTCTCATCAGTGTTATCCCTATGTCTAGTTTTTGAAGCCGTTTAAACTACTTCTGTTTTTGTGAAACGATAAATGATCGAGTTAGACATTAACACCATTAGATACCGGCTCAGTGGTGCAGAGGTTAGGCGTTCGCGCACAATACTGAAGGTCCTGAGTTTTAATCCTGTGGGGTGCAGGAGTCGTGGATGCGAACTGTTGAGGAGTTCCATACCAGGACGAAACGGTCGTCCAGTGCTTCCAGGTTTCTAATGGTGGTCTAACATTGATCGATTCATGGTTTCAAAAATGTGTAACTTAACAATCTTCACAACCCCGTAATACAATAATTTAAGCCTTTATTATTCTTATCCTAAACATATATAATATTCGTAAGGATTTACATATTCTAGATATCGATTTCAGTGACTGTAATTGTTCAAACATTTACAGATTAAATTCATGTCCATTGTGCAAGTTAGTCTCTATTCGGATTCGGTAACATAGTGGCTGATACTGAAGATGTGAAGTTCGGATTGATGTGAACATCAATGACGTGATGCAAGTATGTCTAACTGACGAGTTCTAAACGGGACGAAAGATACATCCTAGAGTTCGTTAGTAACCGCAACCTAACAAGGAGGATACAGTGAAAACAAAGGTGCAAACAACAAGACAGATTTAAGGTCAATAGCAACCAATCAAGATCGAGGTTAACAGAACAAGCTAAAGATAAAACGCGCAGAAATTCGAATACTTCTCTGCTATCTGAAGTTTGTGTTAATGATGTTGTTCAGAAGACCAATGAAAGCTCCATAACCAAAACATTCAGCTGAGTGAACGAAACATCACCACAATCATCCACCTGAGCTGCAGCATCTCAACCACAACCCCACTTTAATAATCATGCTTATGATAATTTACGAGGAATTTATCCTGTTCGTTTCTGTAAAATTTTATGTCGCACTCAAACATATAAATCAACCATTGTTAAACTTTATGTACCATAATGCATTATCATGAAATTTATAGTTAGGTAGGTAGTTCTTCACTGTTTAAGACAACTCACAGTATTGCTATCATCTTCATATTATGCAGAAGTAATTACACATTATCCAAAGACCGTAGATTGTTTTGTTAAGGTTTATATTTTTAAAACCATGCCAGATATGTCGAACTTAATTCAGTAAATAAGCTTCCTTTTATATAATGACGTATGCATAGAGTATTTTACTAAACAGTTTATACTGTTTTATATTTTCTGTTTTCAACATTCATTCTCTTTACTTCGTTTCATTTCTATTCTATAAAGACTATTCAATTGATTGTTGAAGCAAGTTCAGCTCGTGGTAATTGGTTATTACCTGAAACTGAACAAAATCGCGATTTCTCTATATTCAATTCAAAATATACAATCACTGAAGCGCATACATTTCTAATTGTCATCATTTTATCCGGTATATCAGCATTTCTAGCTGCTTTATTAATCAGTGCTATTCTATGTATGATTAAACCATGCAAAAAGTCAAGAAATACAAATCAATTAAATAAAAATACTTCAAAATCAATTGGCAGTCATGATTTAAGCAGTATGCAGAAAGAATTCAATCCAATTATATGTGATTATGACAGTGCTGGTTTCAATTTATACAATCACCATCATCATCATCATCATCAACCGGGTAGTTATCCATCTATAGGAAATATTGACAATTTATGCGGTTCATTGTTTCCGTCGATTGGTCAACATTATCAAGAAGGATTACCAATCACCACTTGTGACGGGTTAACAGTATCAAGTATGGAAAATTGTTATATATCACCATACAGCTTGTTTAGCATTAATAATCAAATTGATAATAATGTTAAAATCAATAGCAATAATAATAATATTGATAATAATCCAGCCAGTTCACCAGCTACTGTTTCAATTCAAACAACATGTATGAACCATGCGAATGGTGTTGAACAAGAGTTGAGCGTAATACGACCAAACAGTAAAACATCGTATATACAAAATACTTCATCACCGGTGAATTCAATGCAGTGTACAGTGAGTTAATAGTATTTTAAAGTATAGCTCAATTATTTCATCTTATTCAAGTATTTCTCATGAGTATTCATTAATCAACCTAAACGGGATTTAGCTCATAAGATTTAGATTTTGAAATGAGCACGACATCTCTAGGTAATGGTGTTCAATTTCAATTTCGGTTGACCTCTATCAGCCGCATAAACCTAGGTAATATGATGCTCACAAATTGTTCTTGGTTATTAAGTCTTATCCTTAGTAATTAATGAGTGACGTAATAGGGAAAAAGCCAACAAATACTTCAAATAACTTTCGACTACATGTACGTGTCCTGAGTATTTTTTTAAATGTAATTTTAGTTCTTATTCGAGGAGACATATATTACTCACTAGACTTCCCTGAGTTATCGTGTATTATTACCATCCCATACTTTGCTGGAGTCAGTTTTAATTCAGTGATCTGGGATGTGAAAAATAACACTTTTAACAATGATTTAAGAAGTGTAGTAGTTAACTTATGTTAAGCTGTGAATAAATCGATTTTTTTACCCCTGACTTTTTATTAAAATGAGTATTAGTGAAAAAACTGGATAGCATTTTAGTGTTGGATACTCGTAGCGCATCACGATTTGAATAAAGTCGAAAATATAAATCTTTAGATTTTAACTCAATCATTTTAAATTACCATGCTAGCCATATGACTTCAAAACATTGGATTCGATTCTATTTCAAAGTTATGGAAAGATGTGAAATTAAGGCGGATTCACTGTCCAATATTCTAGTCTTTCAAATAGTGCTTAATCTGAAATATTTTTCCTATCATGAAAATTAGTTTCAAACAACGAAGTCTTCACAAATTTAGTAATTTAAAAATATATCCTGTCTGTTGTTATGAGTGAGTGCGAAAGGCGATCAAACTTTCTACTGTTTAATAATCAGTATCGATTTGTTTAATGTGTCTAATTTAAGCAAGCTAAAACTGTAATAGAGAAACGTAGTTAATGATTTTTAATTCTTGAAGTTTAAATTACGAAACGATCTTAGTCAGATCAACACTGTAAAGCAGGCAGCAATCCGTGCCTGTTTCTTCCTTGTAAGAGACTCCTCAGCAGTATGCATACACGAACCCTACTACAGGCGATCGAGCCAAGGATGTTCGAACGCGTGAACTCTGGACTACTGGATAGGCATCCAGTAGCGTACATGTCTAACTTCAATCAACTGAGACACAACGAGTATAGTTGAATTCAACTGTTTACAACTTCTAACTAGAACTCCATGAATTACATCTTGAAGCTAATTACTTGTTCTTCATACTACATGTGACCTGTTTACCTTATAAAATGAGTTTATAAATACAATAGCCTAATAATTACTATTGTACTACGATGCATGTTATTCGTTTATTTATTATTTACTTATATGTATTTTTTAAGCATTCCGGGAAAATATTATTATAATAATATTACAAAATGAATTATGCTTTATTGTTATTATGAAAAATTTTAATTCGACTGGAAACTATTGACACTTGAATTAGTCTGTTTTAAATCAAGTGTTTTGAATATTGATAGTTAAGGTTGATTTCACTTTCAATTCAATAGGATTAAATGAATATATTGTACAAAAATTGATTTAATTAAAACTAAATATAATCAAATAATGGTATCCATTACAGATTTCATTTCTTTATCAGCAACATATATAACTTAATGAAAAACAATGCTTTAAACAGTATATAAATGTGTTTAATTTATTAGACGCCTCAACAACAACAACAACAATTGAATTATCTTCATTTGGAATATCCAAATCATGAATGTCACAAGTCAACAACAAACAATTCATTGTTCAATGTGACTTCAAGGTGTTCAACATATTCACCGCAACACTTTCATTCCTACTATCCAACATTTCAGCCACCAGCAATGCCAATCAACTCACATTTTCTGGTATCTTCAAATGATTCTAATCTCAAATCAGATCATATTGTTGTTCAATGTTCGAAAACGTCACCGGCTTCTTCAACATATTATTATCAACAACAAAACAGAACGGATTCATTATCACCAAATTCATTATATAACACATCGACAATATTTGATTACAGTTCACCTAGTTTAATGTGTCCAAATTATATTAGTCAGAACATTCCAGTTATTGGTGAATGTATTGTTAAAGATCCACGTATTCATAATTCAACTATTGGTGAAGAACAAAGATCCGACAGTGGTCGTGGTGCAAGTGATGAAGAGAATTCTAATCAAATCCACCTGATGAATACACTGCCGACAACAGTAACAACAACACTGACAACACCAACAACACCGATAACATCTTTATCAGCTGGAAATGAAAAACTACTAAATGACACTACATTAGAAACTCCAATCAATCAATCAAAGAAAAATCAAAAATTTCGATCAAGTACACTTAAATATTCTACAGAAAATTCTAGTCATATAACAACTGGTCTGGTATTTCCAAGTCTTCCAAGGATTAACACATGTAAGTGAAATATTTTCCAAGAAAAATTCTCAGTAACTGTTCTAATTCGATTTGCATCGTGTGTCATTTTCCACCCAAAATTAGTTTGAAATCATGTAAATTTTAAGATTCATTTCGAAACAATCACGAGTGAATTTCATGATGTCATTTTACTTTTACTGAGGGTTTGTCAGAACTCGTGAACATTTCGAGACAAACTGATGCTTCTATTGTAAATTCATGAGATAATCAAAAGAGGTTTAACGATCGCAGTCTATCAGTAGATTGTACAATGCAAAAATATTCCAATAATATCTATTTTATCCTGAATAAGTATGATATTTTCCAATGTACATGTAAAAACGTTTGATGTCCTGTTGTCTTGGTTTTGATAACCTAATAGTTAGGAGTTTCTCATTAATACTTGAGCTGATGATAAGTCAGTACCAAGTTAATTCGACTGTATAGTCATACAAACAAAATTTTCTTGTTATAACAACAAGAAGTGACTTTCAACAAATTTAAATTTTGCAACCGATGTATTTGTATATTTTATGATTCAACTTTTTGTAGAGAAAAAATACTTCTTTCAAAAATTTGTAATTTAGATTAAACATTAAATTATACAACAGGAAGAAATATGCTTTTTCTGCACAACATAAAAGAAATTCATTTTTTTTACATAAAAAGTTACAGTGTTCACTGTTTCTAATGACATGGAAATATTTTATATAAATTAAAGAATATGCAGTTTCATATTATTTCAAGAAAAAATAAATTTGAAAAACATTGTAAAAGCTACCGTTTCATTTGGCTTTCAACTAATTGTTAGTTATTGAACGTAAATTGTTGAGAATAAATTTCAGATGCTTTTTTAGACTACACTAAAAGACCATGCTTTCAATCAGCTTACGACAAATGGAACATTTTATTCGTTATTTTGAACAATATATATATATATATATATATATATATATATATATATATATATATATATATATATATATATATATATATATATATATATATATATATATATATATATAATTTTGGAGATTAGTGTTTGTTGCGCTTTAAAATCACCAGTCAATCGTTGTTAGACCACCATTAGAAACCTGGAAGCACTGTACAACCGTTTCGTCCTGGTATGGGACTCAACAGCAGTGCGCATCCATGAGTCCTGCACCTCGCAGGATTCGAAATGAGGACCTTCGATCTTCCGCGCGAACGCCTTACCTATTCAATAAAACAGTTAGGCCTTTCTTTTTATGAAGCACGGTAGACTTTAGCAACAATTTATTAGGTTAGTATGTTATGTTATCATTTTGTTATACCCAGTGATTTTTTAAAAATTCAATCAAGTGACTTTGTTTTAAGAGTGAATTCTCGTAACATCACTAACTTTTTGATGAAGTTTACATGATGACTATTATCATTTCAAGGATACAATTAATTCCTCTAGAATGAACAATTTACTTCATGGAAACATTTCTTTTATCGATTCACGTTTACTTGAATAAAAATGCGCCATTGTTTTGTTCAAATTATTTCATTGAATATTAGAATTTACCATTTAATTTGAAATGTTGCCGACTATACAAAGTCAACTAACTGTCTGTTGATGAAAACATTGAACAGAATTTATCCTAATGGAATAGTTTGATGTTAGTTAGGAAAAAAAAATGAAAATACACGCTACTCATTTATGCAGTAAATGAAATCAAACAGGATTCATTTAAGTCTTATATCACAAAATTCATCTTATCTTTATTTCTTTGTATTGAAAATTTTACTCAATAATCTAAACCAACTAAACAAAAAATAATAATATTAATAAATATAAATGCCAGATGTAACTAGTTTTCTTAATAATGTCATTGTATTATTTCATGTGCCTAAGTATCATCGATAGATATATGTAAATACATATACATAAAGATATATAATTAAAAAAAACAAATGCTAGATGTTTGTTTAATTCAATCCTATTATCCCCAGGGAGGCTAATATTGTTATTAATAATAATAATAATAATAATAATAATAATAATAATAATAATAATCATACAATTCGGTACATATCACTACTACCGCTTATCAACTATGTTTTTTTCCTCTGTTTAATTTGCTTAGATAATTACTCTTATCTCTACCATCTGGTAGAATCAAAGACAGGAGGGATTTGTAGCAGAATATATATAGATATATACATGTTCATGTAAAACTATACACGTATATAACTTTAGCTGTTATTCTTTTTAAGGTGTAATTACTAATCTAGGCAGATGAATAAACTTTAAACATAAAGAAACCATTTTGAATGAAACATGAAAAGATACAATCTGACTAATGAAATATTGTTTATAAAAAGTCTTATATACTAAAAAAAAATACATTTAAATTCTTATTCATAAAAGCTTTTTATGAAAAAAAACAAATAGTTATAGCGGAAATACGTTACTGCCAATGGGATTATTGAAGGAAGTTTATTAGCTGGACTGAATATTTCTTAGAATCTAATTAAAACAAAACAGTACTTCCGAAGTAGTTGATATCTACGTACTGAAAATATTGGACATAATTAGATGGCGTGTATAATATTGCCATCTTAATGAGCTGTACCTTTGACAAATTAGTAATATATATAACATTTTCGCTTCAGAAGCTGCATCTCCATATTTTAACGATGTTTTCACTGAGACCGGTCTTGCTGATATGTAAATATGTCCTGCGAATAATAAATCAATAATCTGAATATTGAAACAGTTAGATTATTCATTTAGACTGTAGTAAGTAAATTTTCTTTGGTACTGACTTCATGTAAAACTGTATAAATTCGTACAACATTAAAAACGATATCACTAAAAGAACTCACTTATTCCCGGTTACAACTGTAATGTGTTTTGACGACTAACAAAAATCCTGTAACAAACGGCGAATCAGAATCTTGACTTTAAGTAGGTGTATTTTGCATCCACTATTCACTCTATGACATACATAATGTCCCTGACTTGGCTAATTATATGTTCGCTCAGCACTATTATTCTTGAGTGAGAAGCTTGGTTATTATTTATCCAATACTCATAAGCTATTCTCTGTGCTCTCCCGTGAGTTCAGAAATCAGCACCCAGTTTATGTTCAGAAGAACAATGACAACTCCACTACCAAAACATCCAACTCAGAGAACGAAAGTCTGCCACAATCATCCACCTCAGATCCAATTTTTTTCCACTATCTCAGACGTAGTTTGTATACAAGCTGACCAGATCGCATCACAAAATAAAATAAACAGTGACTATTACACATGAAAAAAAAATCAATATATGGCTATGAATGGGGGTGATTGTAACTAATTGACTGAGAATAAATCAAAAAATAGTGCGAAACAACCATCGTTAGGTCAGCACTGAAAACTTGGAAGCATTAGACGAGCGTTCCGTCCTGGTATTGGATTCATCAGCAGTGCGCATTCACGACCCCCGCAACTTGCAGGAATCGAACACAAGATCTTCAGTCTTACTCGCAAACGCTTAATTCCAGGACCGGCGACGTCTAATTTTGAATAATCTAAAGTTTTTTCCGCAACCTCGTCCATTTTCTTCGATAATTACAGCCTACACCCGACAGAGTTTAACTCCACTGATCACGACGTCTCACTAGGACTCTGAGGATTTCTTCACGAAGCCAGTCACTAGTGAGCATATTTTATGATCTTTCATAATATGCAAAACAATGATCTCCGAAACTCCCTAATTTAAAAATAGAGAATAGTATGTTAGTGGTTATTTAGTCATCCGAAAGTTTATGATAAAAAGAATAGATGTGTATGGTAATCTAGTTACTTGATAGTCATCACTTATCAAGAATCATCATAACTTTCTTGTCTAATGTTCGCTCGCTTCCTTCCTCTACATTTGAGTTATTGACTAATTTCAGTTCTTATGTAAATCAGTGTTCCAACTTATTGTGGGTTAGCACTAAGTGACAAAACTCAACCTTGCATTTGATATCACGAACAAGTGAATATAATTTTCGGCAACTATGCACATCATCTGAAATGATTTTTGTGTGATTGCTATGCTTCTTCGTTGAAAGTGGTCTGTGGAATGACTACGTTGTAAATTTAAAATATCCAGGAAATATATTCTTCCCGTATAGTTCAAACTCATTATTATTATTATTATTATTATTATTATTATATCAAGCTTTACTAATGAGCTATTTTGATATTTACACTGGCTGATAGCTGAGTAATTAGTCACACCATGTGTGACTGATTATCAATACTGATTCACTCCAATAAATAGAGTTATAATGGGGCCACTGGTTTAAGTAATTCAACAGCGTAAGTTTCAATTGCAATTAAAGCATAAGTATTAGGAATATCCCAAATGAGCGCCAACTAACAAGTAACTTAGTGCTCTGAGTTTCCTTCTATTCCCTCTAAAGAACACATCATATGGTAATCATTTTGCAAAGTTTTTTCAAATCTACCGGATAAAATTTTCAATTTTCACTATTATTCTAATTGTTAAAATTTATGATAATAATAATAATCATAGATTTTTCAATATTTTCTTTCCAGGCAAACAATCAAATGATCAAGGTATGCTGGGCACATTTCAACAAAAATCATTTCCTCTTAACTCCATAAAAGATTCTTATACTAAATAATCAACAGATCAATTTGACAAATTTCGCTACATCACTTTTTTTTTCTCAATAAAATTTCTTATTCATAGCAAAACTTGAATTGAAAAAGTAATTACTGATAAAACACTAATATTGGATGAAACAAGTATGATACAATGTTTCCATCTTTATGAAAACTTATCACTGCTTCAGTTTACACGGTTGCTAAAATGTGCAATATATTTTTTTGGGGAAACAGCTGTTTAAGTGTGTTTTCACTACTGTTCAAATTATTCCAGTCAACAAATTCTCTAGTCATACATTATTTTTCAAATTTATTCAACCAATGAACAAATATGCGTTTCGTGTTGAACATTCCAAAATAATAATAATAATAATTATTATAATCATGATAAAAGAACATTATATCTATTTATTGCAATAATTCCGCGTGCTCTAAACAATATTATTTCAATTATAAATAGTTAAAATTGTCAATGCAAACTAATGAAAAGACTATACATATATTCACTGCACTCATGATTTCACATGAGAAAAACACACACACATACCAAATAAAAATAAGTAAAAAAAAATTACCACATGTAATCAATTTGAAGAAGGATATTTTTAATGAATTTTATTTTATTTTTTCGTTCTTTTTTGCTTTACCTTTTGTGTCCATGATGTACTGACTGATTTACTGATGAACTAAAATTATCTATTATTATGAACATGTACTGGTGACAAGAAGAACAATGTCGGGAGAGAGAACAAAACAGCACACACACACACACATGAACAACTTTGTTTATCAGTGAATGAATAGTTCTGTTTGAAAATTCTGTGGAATTCTAATTATTGTTGTTGATATATATGAAATTGTGATTACTTTCAATGTATATGTGACAACCTGTCGATAGGTCATTAAACGATAAGAACCGATTATACAATTCTATGAAAAAAATTAATATGGCTTACATTCCAATTTTTTGTTTTGTATAAATAATTATGATTCTGTATTATTATTATTATCTATTGTCATGTTGTCGGTTGTTTTTTTTATGAAAATAAACTGAATGTTATTATTACTAATATTATTTACTCTGGTTTTCCAGCACTTTTCCAAATGAATGACAATGTTTTTCCTAAAAAAACATTACAATAAACTTGCTGTATGCTTTTCATATGCATTTCTCTCAGTCTGTAGCAGTTTTTGTTCTTCATCATGCATTTCAGTGCTTTTGTTATTTACTATTATTATTATTATTTTTGCATATCAGTGTACATGTCAACTGAGCTAATCAATGAATCGCGTGTAGGAAAAATTACTATAAAATGACTGCAAACTGTCGATTCCACATTGAATCTTTTCTTATAAGCTCGGAAAATTTCAATAATCATTGATTGTTACAAATTTCACAAACATTTCAATGCTTTTCTTTTTTCTCTATTAGTTATATTTGATGCTGTGTATTTTTTTTCCTATTCAAATTTTAATGTGTCAGTTTGTTTGAACTATCAAAATAATTCTTTATATTTAAAAATTCAATTGTACAATTTTCTATGGTGAATTATCTGCATAATATTGATAATAATAATCATAATATCTGCATAACAATTGATTAATTTCGCGAAATATTACTTTTCTTTTCTAAATAATTTCTAATTTCAACTTGCCAGTATACACATACACTGATCAATTTATAATGCTTTTCATAATATTATTATAATTTTTGAATTGTGTTTTGTGCATTTATGTGAGCTTGTAATTTTCTTCCAAAAATTAGATATCATTAAATTTTTTTCAAGAAAATAAAATGCGCGAAATGATTGTTTGTGAAAAGTGCGTGAATTGAAAATTAAATAGACTTTTCAATATGAAAATATGAAAATGACATGTCTGTGTAAAGTTATGGATATTGTTGGATTATATTTCAATCATAAACCAATCTGAGTTAGACTACCTTTAAAATCCTAGAAGCACTGAATACCTGTTTCAGCTATGGCAACAGTTCCGAATCCTTGGACCAGACCACTGTTAGATCGTAACCATAATATTGAATCCATAACCCACTGAGCTGGCATCCAGTGGTTGACAGTTATAACCGCAGTCAGTTTTTCATACTGTTCGCCTGTTATTAACTCCTATTGGTGTTTTAAAACGTTGCATTAAACATGAATATAATTTCTGTCGCATAGCAATACCATTTATGAAGGATGTCATCGCAGGTTGTATGCGTATAGTTGAATTCTAACTTACTACACAGCTTAATTTGCAGTTTATAAATTTAATCAACTATGTGATGGTAAGCGAGTCTTACTGAAGTTTGTTCAACACGTAGATAAAAGAATTCTTTACTGGTTGTTCAAATGATTTCAATTTGTAGAGAAAAGTATCTTCTAATTATATGCTCAACTTTATATTGTTAACGCTGTTTTGAGTAAATTAAGGTATACGAATTTCATTTACTTTTTGCAGACATAACTGATCCACTCTCTGATTGCACCACAATAATCATGTTTCCGGTTTTAAATGCAATTGATGTCATACCCACTAATCAGGCTAATAATCCGATATTTACTGATCAGAGACTGTTGAACACTCTGATTTCTGCCAATAGGTATCGTTTGTACTTTCTGTGTAAAAAACTGACTCACTTGCGCCTGTTACCCCCAATGGAGCATAGGGTATGAGTGAACAACCTAGCCTGACACCCGTCTTCACCACGAACGATTCGGTCATCTGTCCTCCGTGCACGATTGTGCATTTGTTGAGGGCATACAGGTTTGCAAATCTCTCACCATTTTCGTTCCTTTCTCCCAGTCCGTGTTGTCCAATGATGTTTTCATTTCCACTATTGTCTATGCCAACCTTGACATTTACGTCTCCCATCAGAATGGTCAAGTCCTTTGTTAGGCATATACTCGATGACTAACTGCAACCTCAATACTTTAATTGCATCTGTTTACATATGACAGTTTGTAATAGAAATGAGTTTTATTTATGCGTAACCGTCAGATGTTCATTTTTTTGATAAAATAAAAATTATTTAATCATTATTCTGAGCGTTAATGTCTACTTAAATCACTGTACAAGTAATATCACTTTTGAAGTAATCTAAATTTCTAACATACCTATATTTGTGCTCGTAATAACTCAATAACCATGGTGACAATCAGTAAAAGTCTGTGTTATGAGTATCTAAGGGCAGAAATTCGGACATATATATAAATATATATGAGTAGTATATATCTGAGTGTCTAGAAAGTAGTCAGAAACCTGGAAAAGATAAAATATCAATAACAGATGAATACAACTAGACATAATTGGAATTTTACTATTCCATAAAATAATATACAAAAATACACTAACCACTATTTCTTCAATATTTTGTTTTAGTTGGTTATCTGACAGTGAAAGAAACTACAGTTCATGATTTTAAAAATATGTATACTGTGTACAAAATGTTGATAAGAAATCATTTTAACAAGATTACATAGAAGATAAATATTTAATATATAATAAAAATATAAAATTCATCAAGGGAATTTAACAAAACTTTGATACAATCTAGCTGGTAAAGTCATTGTTGATTAAACAAAGAAATTTTTCACATGTACATAGAATTAGAAAGGATAATAATTTAGAAATATTAATAATACCGTATAAATGTAAGATAGTTGCGATGACAAGATGACGCCATTGTATAAAAAAAGTTCATGCATTCAATTGTGTGTCTCTAGATTTTGAAGCTCAGCGGTTTAAAGATGATTAATTTAATTAACGCGACCTCGAGGTTTGGTATTCAATCCAGCATGAAGTAGGCGGTATCTATCGACTGTTACAAATTTACAGGCTTGAAAGAAACTCAGTGCATTTCCATTTCATTCGGTTTTCCGTTTGTCAATCAATAATCTTTGAAGCTCCAACTATAAATTGTCTTTCATTTTATCATAAAGAAATGAATGTTTCGCAATAGAAACATAGTACAAATACAGTTGGGGATGTTTTATCCCCAAAACTCGCTTGATAAATGCCTTATTTTGGTTTTCACGTTTGCCAGCATGGGCTGATCAGTTGACCTTGAGGTTTCAATTCCCACCAGGAAAATCCATGGCCGTGATTGGCTGCTGTGTATTTTAGTGTGCTATTTTCTTAACTGTTCCAAGGATGTTTCTATGATGTATAAATAAACAAGAGTTGTATGCTTGATTGTACTGTGATTGCTGGGTGTTTGTAGAATATACTTTCTACGCTTACAAAGCCTTCTTACTTTATTTGGGTATTCAAGGTAACCTACCTGGACGCTGGTAATTGTCTCGTTCGCGTTTATCGACTAAGGTAAACTCGTAATAGCCTCAAGCATACTTAGTGATGAACCCAACAATTTACTTATCTAAAGTTGTTACAACGAGAATTATATACCTATATACACATAATCTTTTGATTGACTATGATGTCACACAAACAATTTCGAAAAATCACATTTTTCGTAGTTTTAACACATCAAAAAACAGTCAAATAGTTTTCATCTCATTTTTATTTTATTAATAATGGATGGTTCTTCAATAAAGTCATAATACTATGAAAAAGCAATGTGTATCCTAAATAAAGGGTATATTCTTTCTTCGAAATATTGAAATTCTAGTTGGCAAAGGAGAGCTTCGGCAAAAGAAGGAAACTATCGTTTAAAAGTTCAGGAAAATAATTGTGTAATACACATAATGACGACTAACTTTCAGGTGTATATAACAGACATATTAAAAAACAGTAAAAATGATAAAAAGAAATCATTGATGACTATTTTAGAATGAATAAGAATATAAAAACGGAAATTCTTAACGAACGAACTCATCTCAGAAGTAGAAACACGATAACTAACCTACAAAACATAAGGTCATTTGAATGAATGTTCACGTTTCGTTATGATGTTTTGTAGAAAATTATAAAATACGAGGATACTTTATATTATGAATGATAGGAATCGAACCCAGGAGCGTTGGTCTCACGTGAGAATGCCTAATTTCCAGACAATTGACGGCGAATGATATATTCTATCTACCTAACTTCAGTCAATTCACGATAACACATCAAAATCCTTTACCGACTACAATGGAAACATCTCTAATGCCTCAACATACATTTGAGTTCGCTAATATTTAATTTGATTAACTTTCGATTAACTTATTTAACCAAGCCACTTGTATAGCAACAACTTATATGTACCACTGGTTTTTATTATTGTCTGGTCTAGTACAACTGAACATAGCTTACCAACTACAAACATATTCATCCTGTTCGCTTTAATCTTACTCTCTTAAATATTTCGATGACTCAGAAATTTTACTATGTATATATATATATGTAAATTTTAATCTCATTAATTCACTCGCCGATTCGCCAATTCCCTAGCTAGCTAGCGTGCTTGCCCTCCTCTGTGTGCTTGTGGTCCACTGGTCCATTTGAATAAAATAAACGTATTCAACACTTCGTGTTCACCTTCTGATTTATAAACCGTCGGGCACTATTTAGTCACGATTGTCTGGATGAGCAAATTACGAAGTCTAAGAACACGTTGAATACCGATCGTCAGGAAACTAGTGCTCACCATACCTTCCTCATATCCAATACGCTTGAACTCCACAAGTTTTTGTGTGGATTAGTTGGTCGTTTTATTTAGTTCGATGTTTTGAACAGAAACAATGAGGCTGAATAATTGATTTCGACAATATTAAATGCAATTACTACTATACATACAGCATTATAATTTCACCTAAAATCTAAATACCTATCTATTAGTTTTAGATACACGTGTGCTTATTAAATGATGAATATTATTCTATTATCATAAAGAATGGAAAAAAGATATTTTACGACCATGCAGATAGATGAATTGTTTTTTTTTTCAAAAAAAAACCTACCGACATACGCACTAAATGATAAATACATGTTTATTTAGCCAATCATTTATATATGTAGAGGAGTAAAATGCATTTGTTTCACTAATGAAATATTATGTACCACCTGTTCAATTAATATTTTTGGTGTAGGAAATGAATATGCATGAATATAATTGACTTATTTGACTGTATACTAGATATTAAATAAAAAAATTTAATGACTGTTCAAGTCACGTGTAGCCAAAATCTATTTGAATGTGCTTCTTAATGTACTACTACATATCGTTATGTTTGTATTTAGAATTTTATCCAATTTCTATTGTACCTAAAATGTGCGTATAAAAGCCATTTAAATAGTTTCATTTGAAGCAACGTTTTAATTGAACGGCTTAATGGGAAAGTATGTTTAAATCCAATGGAATGTGTATATTTTCTTCAAGACTGAAAATATGTCTTGACAATAAATTCAAGTTAGTTTAAATTCAAGGTCTACAATTTGTTGCTTATTAACTCTAATCACCTAGAATTTAAAAAACAATCTACTATGATGTTAAGATACTTAGACATGCGGCTAAGTTGTAACTCATAAGCTAGACATTTCGTTAATCGTTAAGTTTTAAATATAATATTAACTATCACTCAAAGATTAGAATAGTAAAGAATGAAAACTTTATCCCGTTAACTACCAGGTGCACTACATCATACTAGTCTAGTATTACTTTTTAATTATCATTTCGAATGAAAATAATTTTAATCGTCAAATTATTGAAATGCAACTATGTAGGACAATACTCTGTTATTAAAATTTAATTATAAACTAATAATTTGAGTACTTGATTTATAATCTCTCAGCGAAGTAAGCTAATTCTGTAGTGCGAGCAAGATTATATGATCAAAAGAATCGAAAAAATGTTGGAATTGAGTGCAATTAAACTTCAGTCAAAAAGCAATTTAAAAAGGAATAAAAGCTAATTATTATTTAGATACAAATTAAACAAACAAGTGTACGTTGTTAACTATTCAACTGTGCGTAGGAGAGAAAAAGTCTGTAGTATTTGGACTAATGTTAAGTAAGAGATCAATGTTGTAAATTTACTCATTTGTTCTGACGGATGGTGGTTCATGGTACCTTTTATTAAGAGCATGTTTCAAAAAGGAGTAAAAAAACTAAAGATCGATATTAATATGAATGGCTTGCACAAGAGCGACCATCAGAAATTTTCAGATTAATAGAAGTGAGAATGAGATGAGTGATTTGATATTGTAAAAAAGCAATGTCGCTAGTGTACTAACTGACTGAATAAACTTCAGGGATTTACAATTGAGGTGGATGATTTTGATGATCTTGTGTTCTTTGAGCTAGATGGTTTGACAACGGAGAGCTTTTTGCCATTGTAGATCACATTTTCAGTGATTACTCGATTTCTGTTATCTTCGTCAATTGATATGCTTGAAACTACTACGAGTTCACTTTAGTCGATAAACGAGAACGAGACAATGAACCGGTGACACGATAGGCTACTCTGATCCGTTGCCTCAACTAACTGAAGAAAAAGTCTTGATATGGCTTAGAAAGTGTATTCTACAAACAACCAACAAATGCAAATGAACTCAATCACACAAATCGTGTTTATTTATACATCATAGAAACGTCCTTGGGAGAGTCACAAAATTGGCGTACTGAAATAACACATCAACCAATGACAGTCAAGGATATTCCTGGTGAGAAATGTGATCTCAAGGTCAACTGATCAGCCTATGAATAAAATCCATAATTAAGATATTTATCAAGCGAGTTCTGGGGATCTAACGCCCCTAACAATTTCTTCATAAAGTAATCATTGTAGAATGATGATGGATGTTCAGCAATCAAACTTTCTAACTTGAGGAAACACTGTTAAACTGGTTAGTGTCTAAATATCATAAAGGAATTAGAAATCGGTCCTTATAACTATCTTTCATGCATTCTGGTTCTGGATTCTTGAAATTAACCATTTAAATCATTCAAACTCTATTGCTTTTTGAGAATATTATCTGATCCAAAGCTAAAAGTTGAACTGATATTGTATTCATTTAAACGGGTAGATATTTTATCTAGAATATGATATGTGTTTCATTATGCTGACTGATTTTTGCATCGATCTTAAGTTTATTTGCTACTTTATTGTATTCCATTGTTTCGCTTTTTCACAATCTCATGACATACGCTTCATTATACAATTTTCGGTATATCATTATTGTCAGTTTTTTCTACATAAATCTTATATCGTTTTGAATTCTATTGAAACAATTTATTTTAAAACATGAAAACACTAATTTATATGCAATTTATACCCAATAATATATATATATATATAGACGACAATTAATTAACTGTAATTTAACTTTTTTTGAAATGTATGTCATTTTTAAATGTAATCAACAATCAATAAGAATGTCATCTAAAAGTTAATTGATTCGAGCTCTTTAGATAGTTAATGTTATTCAAGTAACGTTTATTGGTTCTCACCTCTTCTGATAAACATTAATTTTGAATTGCGACCAGTCCGTTAGATCTCACTATAATTAAACAGTATTATTAAAACCTTGAAGTTAAATTCTATCGTCATCATAGGATGGTGTAGATTGTTGAGTGTCATCTAAATCAATAATTGAGCAATGTCGTAACACCATTAGGAACTTGGAAACCCTAGGCAGCCATTTGATCCTAGTGTGCGACTCATCAACTGAGCATATAAACTATGTCAACATCCAAGAATGCAACCCAGGACATCGGGAGCCTCGTGTGTGACCATTCAACCTCTAGACGTCTGATCCGCACGGTATCCAATGGTGTTAATACCTAGTTGCAATCGATTCGCGATGTCGCGTGACCTCATCCATTGTCTTCAGTGTTTCACTAACCTAGGCTCAATACGGTTGAACTCCATTGGCCCTGGTTTCTTACTAAAACTTCAAGAATTCCATCTCACAACCTAGCTCTAGTGAGTACATGAAAATTTTCATTATAGGGTTGCAAAGATTGTTGAGTTTCATCGAAATCATGATGAGTCCCATACTAGGGCAAAATGGTCATTCAGTGCTTCCAGGTTTCTAATAATGGTCTGACTGACCGATTTATGATTTCAATGAGATTAATGTCTAATCATTTTCTAAACGTTGAAAATTATATTCATTTGAAGATTGAATTGGTTTTAACGTTAATGAATTCTGGGGAATATTTTAAAAATATATTATACTGACATAACTCCGCCAGTGAAAACTTCGGGGCTACTGCCGTTCACAAGCCTGGATAAAGGAGGACAGTTGTGCATGGGGTTGGAGACCCCATCCCATCAAAAAACTAACTTGCCAAAAACTCCAACCAGAAAATTATACTGACATTTTAAATAACACATTAGAGATTAATACTCTTGAGAGAATCAACAGACATTTACATTCAAGTGAACTTTATTCCTGAAATTTTCTGAGTTGCTGAATGGAAATTTCTTTAGTAAAATTGAAATCATATCAGTGTAATAACAGGCATCGGACAAAAAACAATAAACGATTCAAGAAATTGAAGAATTTCACTTTTTCGAGAATTTTTATAGACGTTTTACACAATCAAATATAGGAGATTTAATAAGTTACATAATAACAAATAATAAGAAAGTTTATTACTTACTTACTTACGCCTGTTACCCCCAATGGAGCAAAGGCCGCCCACCAGTTTTCTCCAATCAACTCCGTCCTGGGCTCTCCTTTCCAGTTCTGTCCAATTTTAGTTCATTCTTCTCATATCTTTTTCTATTTCTCGGCGTAATGTGTTCCTTGGCCTTCCTTTTTTCCTTTGACCTTGAGGGTTCTAAGTGAGGTCTTGTCTTGTGACGCAGTTAGGTGCTTTTCGCATCGTGTGTCCTATCCACTTTCACGATTTTCATATATTAAACTTTTTAAATTACCATTCAAACAAACTTATTTAGGGCATTTAAATTATAGTTGTTCTTAATAATTTAATTAAACATGACATCATAAGAGTTCACTGAAGATGATCATTATAGTATAAACTGTTTTCAAATAATTTGTTACAAACTTTCTGTCCCATATATGTATATATATATATATATTCTTTGCTGCAATTTCTTTTAGAATTAACAGATAGAAATATCCTAGATAAATTTATCTTACATTAGATAATACATAAACTTATAGCATTGTCGATAAAAAGATGATAAATTGATAAACAGAATATTTAATTACTTACTTACTTACACACTTGTGTTACCCCAAAATAGAGCATAGACCACTGACCAGCGCATTAGGTTTCCTGGCTAGTGTTGTTTCTGGCGAGTTGGATTTCTACGCATGAAGTCACAACTCGAGCTCGGGATCGACAGTAACCTTAGAAGGCCCCCAGGTGGAGTTCTGTTTAAATGGAACATTTAAATAAATCAAAACCACAGATATGCGATAATTAAAAAAGATAAAATAATAACTAATAACTATTCCTTTGTCTTATATAAACTTTCGTAGAATTCATATAATTGAAATCAATTACTGTCCATAGAACCGTCACTAAATATTTTAGAAAGAAACAATTCATGCCCTAAAGCAAAGTATGTTCATTCAATTAATTCCATGGAAATATTTAATACTTTGAGTTGAGTTATTTTTATTTTTTTAAATTATGCATAAAAATAATTTTTTTCTGGTAAAATATAACCGATTAATATAACGTAACAGGTCATTAGGTTAGGATTATTTATATGTGAACTACACTGCCGTTGAGATAACCAAAAAAAATGAATAAATATCTAACCTGAAAATTGTTTTGCATAGCAGTTGCTTAAAATATATGTGTACTGCTATTCTAAGAAATCATGGATTATATTGCGATATATATACAACAACTGATGACATGATTACTTTAAAAATCTAGAAATAATTCATCTGAACTAGTTCATAAATTACATTGAAACTTTATCAGTACTTATGAATAGTTTTACTAATAAGTCAGTGCACACAGGATTGAATGGAACTTAGAAGTTAAAATGTTATATCAGTTGCTTAACAATCAGAAAAGGGTTTCGTTTCAATAAAATTACTTTAAAAGATTTTTATAGCCAATTCAACCATAGTAGATAAATATGGAGACAAACAAAGAGCCTGATTATCACATTAATATTCGATTTACTTGTATTTTAATGAGAAGTAGAAAAACTTGTATTTCATTGTGTTGTGAAAATTTTTATCATAAATTATTCACGATAAAGCACAACTCTTATATTTTATTTACCATGTCATACCATGGGTTGTATTACTGCTGAATATCAGTAATGAATGCTTATCCTTAGATGTTCAGCACTAATGACTAACTTGTACAAAACAGAAACAATGAAATTTTAATGGGACTAACGACCTGTGAAATTTAACAATACGGTTGAATTAGGACGGATATTACCGGTACAATTATCTCGTCAATTGACATAAGTTAAAAATGTGAACTCATGAACTCGAATTTAGTAGTGCAAATGCTTAGTGATATTGATACCAGCGTTAAAGTGTGCTGCGTCATTTTTGATCATGTAAACGTTTATGAATTCCTGTGAAGCTATACACAATGTTTCAAAAGCTCTAAGATGCATTCTGATTTTTCAAAGTCCTGCAAACAGTGTTACGTTGTTACTTACAGACAACTTCAAATACAACATGATGGCGAAGATTTGAGGGTCAAGGGCATTCCTTTAGTTATAACATAATCTCTAAGTTACATGAGTAAACTGTAAAACTTCCATTTTCTTTTTTAACGATATTATCAGCTACTACTTAATTTAAAAATGAATTTTTGTAATTATTCTATTAGTTCGTTTTAATGATTTTGTTATGAATGGCTGCTTTCAGAAATTATTATTTCATGACTTGAAAACTATTTCTTATAACGCTTATGCAATAACTAGAAAATTCACTTCAAATTATAACTAACTGGTTTATTACGCTGCTAAAAATACTCCGAGTATAACATAATTTTATATTCTTTAACCAGTGGAGTTCAACCCTGTCGGGTGTAGGCAGTAACTACCGAAGACAAATGGAAGATGTCGTGCAAAATCCCTAGATCAGTCAGAGTTAAACATTAACACCGTTAAGTGCTGGCCCAGTGGTCCAGAGGTTAGGCGTTCTCGCACAATACCGAAGGTCCCGGGTTCGAATCCTGCGAGATGTAGGAGTCATGGATGCGCATTGCCTTCGACGAGTCCCATACCAGGATGAAACGGCTGTCCAGTACTTCCAGGTTTCTAATCGTGGTCTAGCATTGATTGATTGATGATTTCAAAAATGTAAAAACACTAATCTCCATAACTCTAAAATATTATATTCTTTCAGGAATATTTTTGTTTATGAGCTCATGATTATTTTAAGTAATTATCTGCTTTTTTTAAATTAAATTTAAATCCCTTTTGGGATAAGAAAAATAAAGAGAAGAAAGCCGTATCAACATTTTAATCACATACAAAACACATAGTATTATGTTTGTTGATGACAATTTTACCTGATAAAAATATAGATTAATAAAGGAATTAGAACAATAACAACAATACCACCAATGACTCCATATGAACTTTTTGTGAAATCAACTGTTTTTTCTTAGTTCATCAAACAAAATTTAGGATAAAACTACTTGGTAACCAATAAATTGATTAGGCGATTGTATCCAGCTTTATGCCAGTTGTTGTTACTGTTTTAACGATTGAGCAGTTGGGTTGAAGAACAAAATAACATTGAACATTGATAAACTTATCAGAAGGAAAGGATTATTGTTTCATTTTCACTTCAAAGAGAACACATTCTTGTAAAGTTTAAACACTTTAACTAATGAATACCGTAGAAAGTAAGTAAAAATAGGTAGAATAAATAATTTGAAGAGGAATAAAAACCAGCGAGAAAACAATGAAGATTCATTTAAATATTTTTTTTCTCTCGACAAAAACAAAACACCAATAACGGGAATATGCATAAATCATGTTTAACTTGTCCTTAGATTTTTTTGTTTTTCGAGGTCATACTCATCATCATCATCATCATCATCATTATCATCATTTGAAGCCAGTAGTGGTAATAGTCCAATGGTTCTATTGATATTCATTATCTTTTAAAATGACACCTTCATTAACACACATGAAATAAATAAATAAACAAATTTTACAAATAAATAGGTTAACTGTTGACTTTGACAGATTTTTTCATTACTTTATTTTTTTCCCCTTTTTTCAATTCAAAACTATGACAAATATGAAATATTAATTAAAAAATAATTTTAATCAAATTTTAATTCAATTTTTTTCAGTTTCTGTTTGTTTTTTTTCTTTTTTTTTTTGAAATGTTCACTTGAAAAAAATAAATAAATAAATAAACTAAATTATTTCATTTTAATTTTTATATAATGAAAAAAAATAATTAAATGAAGCTTCATGTTGAGAACATTTGAACACTCATCCACATCCACAAACACACACACACATACACATGCACACATACTCATAAATGGATACAATGAAGCAATAATGAAAATTTAACAGCTGAGCAGATGTCAAATACATTGTTAGTATTTTGTTAATCAATCAATAAACAGAATGCGTTTCACTGATAAATAACTCCCATTGAAGATTGATCATAGTCTATTGGGAATTGGAAATTTATAAATATACATTTCTGGTAGTAGAAGTAGTAGTATATCAGTAGTCGAAAAAATCATCAAACACACACTTGAATAGGATGTAATAAAATTAGTAAAACGTCTGAAATAATGGTAATATATTTTAAAACGTGATAAACTATGGGAATAATGCTGAAAATTAAACAATACGATCACTTTTATTTACTACGATCTGTTCATGAACTTCCAAAATGAAGTATGATATATCTGAACTAATGAATTATAAGCTAACCACTTAAATTTAACAGTGATTAATTTCAGGATAATTTGTAAGTATTTTGTGAAAGAGGAAAAATTGTATAGTTAAAATAAATAACTATTTATCCGAGATAAATTCGTAACAACGGCACATATTGATTGTAGTGTTGAAAAATTGGTCTGCTGAATGTCTGTTTTATATATGCTCGAGTAAAAAGTTTATGTTGATAAAGGCTTACTAAATAAATTCTTATTAACTTGTCCGTTTGCAATATAGTAATCTTTTTTTGAAAAATTACATATCTTGATAATCGCATACAGAGATTTGTCTAATCCGACAATAGTTAGTCTCAAAAACTAACATCGGATTTAAGAATTTAGAAAAATATGGATGTGTACACTAATTCTAAGTGTTATATGAATATTCACCTTTTGGTATTATTGCTGGCAAATTAATACATTGTGAAATCATTGGCCTTCAATGAAGTTCAAATATCGAATTATAATTAATTAAAAGAATCCTTATGTTCCCTAGTAGAAACTCGTATTGAAGTGAATAATGAAAATGTAAATGTGCGTCGTCTTTTATTCAGCAGTGAGTTATTTTATTTTGTCAAGTGTCATTTGTGAGATTATATTCTTGATTATTTGTTGAATAAAGTAAAAAAAACATTTTTCTAGTAATCTAAATTGTTCTAGGTATCACTTAAACTAACTCTGCATGGAGCCCTTCTAGAGTTAGTGCTGATCCGAAGTCCGAATAATGGAGCAGAGTACGTAATATCCCATTGCTATTCTATAATAATGTACATTTATCTTTTAGAAAGTTAGAAATATCCCAATTAATACACCTGTGATGTGTATTTTAGTGTGCTGTTTTCTTAACTGTCCCAAGGACGTTTTTATTATGCATAAATAAACGAGAGTTGTGTGCTTGATTGTATTGTGATTGCTGGGTGTTTGTAGAATATACTTTCTATGCTTACAAAGCCTTCTGTTTACAGCTTGGGATTCAAGGCAGCCTATCTGGACGCTGGTAATTGTCTCGTTCGCATTTATCGACTAAGGTGAACTCGTAATAGCTTCAAGCGTACCTAGTGATGAACTTAACAGAATAGATCTTCTAACGCGATGTATAAATATATAAATTTTGATAGAAATCAATTGACAGCGTGCCCACTGCTAAGACAACTCCGCTTATTATTGAAGTTGTCTTTTGAAAATGGAGCATGCTAAGCTCAACTGAAAAATTTGTTGTCCGATGGATGTGCCTACATCTCAGAGTTAATGTTCACACGCTGGGACTCGATTCCAGGACCGTTTGCCTTAAACGCTGTCACAACTATCCATTTAACTAATGAGTTCAGACAGCTACTAACTTGTGCGACGGTAGTGAAGTTAAGCTCATTTTGAAATGAATCCGATCATCCAGGTGACCAGTTACGAATAAGATAAAAAGTGAGCCCTGGATTCTACTATTCTATAGTATTTTATGTTACAATGGATATATCGAGGTAATCCTCACATAATTTCCACATCTCCCAACCGCATAATCCACTCTATTTCAATTTTAATTAAAACAATTTCTCATCTATCATACTCATCGCCAAACATGAATAATTCTTACATTTTGCCAAATTAAATTGTATACTATCTAGTTTTTCGTCATTTTTGAAATCTTCTGTTGTTCACACTTTAGTCAGTTGAAAAATTTTAGTTTCAGTTTATTCTTCTTAATTCTTATTTTCTGTCATTTATTACTACTACTACTACTACTACTACTACTACTACTACTACTACTACTACTACTACTACTACTACTACTACTACTACTACTACTACTACTACTACTACTACTACTACTACTACTACTACTACTACTACTACTACTACCACTACTACTACTACTACTGTACTGAGTCACTTGATTGACATGGAACAGCGCAAAGTCTATTTAAATCATTTCTTTAATAAAAGTTAAGGTCATTAACCTGTCTTTGTGTGACAATTTTTGTTACAATTAAAATTTTAAAAAAAGTGTTGTTATCATAATAGAACTGATTTCTACTCATTTTAACCAAATATCCTTCTTTTTAGAATGTTTTTTTAACTTAAATTTTTTTTAATCAATATAAACAGTTGTACGTTTTCATCATATTAATTTTTGCTCACCTATTTACTTCTCTTGAATTTGAATTATACACATGGTTAAAACATGACAAAGAAAAATAAAATAAAGTGAACATGTTTTAAAAAATTTGTTTTCAATAGATTGTAAACATTGTTATATTATCATTAAAATGATTTATTGATCGCCATAATGTTTATATTTTTTACTATTCGAATTGACATTTTGAGAATATGTCCAGGCTAACATTGCTCACTGTTGATGGAGATGCCTTGGAGGACGTTAACGCCTTCACATATCTTGGGAGCATCATCGACAGCCAAGATGGATCCGATGCAGATGTGAGGGCGCGGATCGGCAAAGCAAGGGCTGCATTTTTACAATCGAAAAATATCTGGAACTACAAACAAATATCAATCAACACCAAAATCAGGATTTTCAATACAAATGTCAAGATAGTTCTACTTGGAAAACTACCTAAACCATCATCCATAAGATACAAGTATTCATTAACCGTTGTTTACGCAAAATACTTCGGATCCGTTGGTCAAACACCATCAGCAACAACTAACAACAACAAACTGAGTTCCAGTGGAGGAGGAAATCGGGAATAAGCGCTGGAAGTGGATAGGACACACACTACGAAAAGCACCTAACTGCGTCACAAGACAAGCCCTTACATGGAACCCTGAAGGCAAAAGGAAAAGAGGAAGGCCAAGGAACACATTACGCTGAGAAATAGAGAATGAAGATCATTCTAATACAGTCATTGACTAAAGTTATCACTAAGACTCATATTGTAATCACTTAGTGATGAAAATAGAATCATTCAAATTAAGGCATATCTGTCTATCCATCCATCTGTCTATATCATATAGGAATTATCATTTGATAACAATTGACTGTAAGACAAATTGATGAATAGTTTATAGCTTTAAAATCACACCAACCTGGCTTATTATCTGATTTAGTGTTAAACTTTTCATTCTTTACTATCCTAAGAACAATAGGAATACCTTACGACTACTTTTTTTATGCATAAACAAATGTATATTTAAGCATGGAGCCATAAAATAACACATTTTACAAATAATGAATCATATATACACGTTAAAAATAGATTTGACAGTATTTTTTTTCTCTTTAAGACTATTTACACATATAACGTAAATATTTATTTAACAGACAGTGAAATAATACTTGGTGGTGTTTCACTAAAAGGATTTTTGTTCGACAAAGGAAGATAAATAGCACCATGATTTGTAAACTTATTTATGTATATAATTTTTCAAACAGAAAAAACAATCAATAATTCATATTTACTTCACATATTGAATAAATTATGGTGCTTATTTTTTACCGATTGTGTTAAACACTCAATGTGAAAGCAAACAAACTTAGATGTGTATCATTTTTTTTGTTGAAGGCGCCTTAAAAAACTGTTTGTTTTACTGTAAAACTTAATTTTGTTGGTTTGTTTGTAAATCCATCATAATCAGCATCTCATATAATGAATTTTCCCTGACAATTCAATGATAAATAATGATAAACACAATGTTGTTTACAGTTTCACACACAAAATGTTTCGTTTTTTTAATGACTTCATTTCATTAAGATTCTATTCTATGTGAAGAAGTATATGTCTCTTTTGTATAATTGTTTTATGAGATAATTTATATTAATAAACTTAGATGTATTTACTGATTATTTCACATGGATTTCAGACACTGCTTATAGGAAATAAAAATTAAAGGGGGAATAGTCTGCCAAATAGTTGATTTTGTTTATGAAAAACAAAGCAAACTACTGATTTAAAATTTTCTTTTATGAATTAGCTTATATTAGAATTCGCTTGCTGATTGTTCACGAACTTACTTATTGTTTAATTTGATATTGTATGAATATTGGCTTAAGATCTGATATAAACTATAGACCGATTGAAAACCATTGGGGACTAAATAACTGATAAATCTGATAAAGGATATTAAAGATTACAATTGTGAATATTAGAACAACACATATAAGCGAACAATAGTGTTTTCGATTAGATCGTCATCAGGCTTTTTTTTTCTTACTACTATCTGTACACCCTTCTTCGTACTATCCACTTGTACTTTTGCCTATTATGTGCAGTGACGTAATCTATTTCATTTCATTGTGATTACTGACTCGAATTACCTTGATTAGTTTTACATTTTCATATGAATATTCATGTATATTAGAGTAAAGCCTGATGACGATCTAATCGAAAACAACAGTACTGTTCGCTTATATGTGTTGTTCTAAATCTGATAAAGGATTAAACTAGAGAACTTCACTTCTCAGACCAACCGCAATAATTGTTAATTATTAAGTGAGAATAAAACGATCCACATTTTCAACCCTGGACTGAACTGCTCACAGAATATATTGGACTCCCTTAGCCATGTTAATTGATTTCCGACTGCGTGTTCATAAGTATCGCCTTGATCATGAAATATTCAATGAAGTAATATGGGTTGTGTTTATTCTTTTAAACTGAGACATTCATCTATTGAAAACACTTTGACGAAGCTGCACTCAGCTTAAATATCATAGAAAATCTGAATTCATATACTTGAGGATATTTCTAGTCAATACAATAACTAGCTATACTATTCAGAAAATTATCAAACCATCAAGGTAGTTTATATTTCCAATTGTCTTACTAAAAGAAAAGTAAAGTTTTGTTGCAAACGACCAATTTTCACGTCAAATTATTAATGTAGACTCGGAAAAAAAACTTGAGAAGTTGATATACTGAAATAAGATCGTCTCAGGCTTTACTCTAGTATACATGAATATTTATATGAAAATGTTAAATCAATCAATGACCAGATAAAAACAATACGCAGTTCTATTTAGGCACATCTGATTGTTAGTCGTCATAATGTAGATTAATTTTTAAATTATTTCGAGTGATCTATCGTATACCTGCATCATTTCCCGATGGAGTTCGATCCCGTCTCCTACATATAACAGAAGACATAGGAATTCGTACATCTAACCCCAATTTATGTATTCAAAAGAAATTCTGGACACTCCCATCCATTCCGTGGCGGGATATGACTTCATCGTTTAAATTTTTCTAAATTTTATTTTGTTACTATTAGCATTATTTTCACATCCTGTATTTGTTTGTAATTTTCTGTCTTTTCGTTTTGCAGTCTTCACTATCTAATTAGTTACACACTCCTAATTACGTAATGGTTTGAATGTTTTGTAATGATTACTTTGGTCCATTTATCCACGTTTGACCTACTACTTCCAAGGCTGAAATATTGACAAGACTATTGTTATCATGTTTTATTATTCTTACTATTATCAGTACACCTGTCTTCCTACTATCAGCTAGTACTTTAACTTACTATGTGTAGTGACATAAATTCCTTTGATTGGTTTAGCATTTCCATTATAAATATTCATGTATGTTAGAGTAAAGCCTGATGACGATCTAACTGAGAACAATATTGTTCACTTGTATGTGTTGTGAATCTTTAATATTTTAGTATGATCCCGTTAAATAACGTTTAAACTGATAAGCACTCAGTTTTACTCTTCATAAAACATCTCCTACTATTCAATTGAACACTTGTCCCACTAAACAAAAGATCATTTCGAACTGATTAAAACTGTAAATATACACCATTGTGTTCTGACTCATTATTAGTTTTAAAGGTAATGCGTTTGTTGTGTGGCACTAAGATTCTCGGTTCAATAGTTAATTAGGTTTTAGAGTTATCATTGGTGAGGGATCATTATCTATAAAGAAACAATTTAATAAAACTTTCTGATTTTCTTTGTTTCTTCATAGATTTTATTTTTAATTTATAAAAATCATAAATAAAATGGACAACATTGAAAAATGAGTGAAAATAGAACTGGATTACTAATGATAGAGAAATAAAAAAGTAATTATTTTCACATGTTTTCATTTGTTATTTTAATGTATGCTTTTATGTTATCCAATGGATTCTGATGTTAAAGCTTTTTCAATTTTTCGTGGATAAGTTGAGTTGTTTTTAACATTAGAATCCAGGATGTGTGTTACTTTTTATTTAGTATATGTCATCTGGATGTGCCTGCAACATTCTGGTGATAATGTTCATAACGGGACTCGAACCTAGTACATTTTTTATCCGATTATACATTGAGCTACCAATCTCAGATAATCATTGATCCATTCAATGAGGTATCTGATAAAAAAGAGTATACCAACAGAGACTGATCAAAATTCAATTTTTAATACTGGTGATACAATAAATCAAACCTTCATAAATAATGGCAATATGTTGTCGTTTTTTTTTCTGTTTGTTGGTTTGTTCGTTTGTTTGTTTATTCAATCATTCATTGTTTGATCAAATGAAATAATAAAATATTCAAAGAATAATTTATTTATGCATGATCTCATTTAAAAAAAGCAACATGCATAATTGTGAATCAATAAAACTGGGTGATTGATATAAACATCTGAATGTTTATTTTGGTGATTAAATGCTGAAATATATTTTATGCATGATGTTACGCATCAATTTAATTAGTCGATAGATCAATCCATGTGGTAAAACATGATTGTAGGAGATGATTTTGAAAATGAAGAGTTATTTTTCTCTAAAACGAATATTAATTGGAATGTTACTGAAAGTTAGGGAGGTACAAAACAATTGTTTTGTTTAAGTTCAAAACTTTAAAACTTTCAGATCTTACAGTGAACATGTGTAATCTTTCAAACAGTGAGTTCAGATACCATCATCCACGAATTTAAGTATTGGTCAATAATGGTATTAATGAGATGAAGTGGTTGTTCAGCACTTCATGTTTTTAAAAATATCTTTTTCTACCATTCATCATCTTGGCAATTTGAATCTGTATACACACTCATGGGGATTCACAAAAAAGGACTGCAAACTGCCTTTTAATACGCCATTTTTACAATGCTTTACAAAAAAAAGCAAGGAAATATATCTCACTACAAATAATACTTGATCATTAGATGGTTTCATTATCATCTTGATGTGTTATTAATTAGCTTTGTCTATGTATGTATTTACTGAGTATTGTATCTCTCATTAAAGGGACTACTACCCGTTTCCTACTTCATGTCTATTAATAATCTACATACACATTAGATGCTGAACCCCAAACTCACTATCAATAATTATGTTGAAATAGTCTTACCCGTTTGGGTTCTTATTTCATTTGAAAAAATGTCCTCAAATTTAGCGGTACAATATTTTTTATTTTCCCATACTGTTGAAATTTGATTGTCTATTCATAATATCATCTATTAGCTAATTGATGGGATAAATTTTCCCTCATATAATCAATTTTTAACTCAGATATTAATCACAGGTAAAACACAAATTAAATTCATGTTCTTTAAAGAGTTACAACCCATTTTTCTCATCATCATTAAGACTACATAATTGTCAAATCATTGAAAAGATTATCTAATCACTGCTACTGTATGTTAAGACATTTATACTACGGTTTTGACTGTAACTTGATTGACAGGATCCACTTAGTGCAAATATCTAGTAAAACAAGACATTGGCTGTTACTCAGTAATTAACCAAATTAAATCTGTAACAACTTGGTGTTAAAAATACTGTATTGAGAGAAAAGTGTGAATAAACCTGAAATTATGTTTTGATTTCAGTGGTGGGTAGTAATTCTATCATAAGTTTCACTTTCTGACAAGATATTCATCAGTTGAAATAACACTTCCATAATGTCAAATGTAAGTATATCAATGTCAACAGTCAGCTAATCCCTTTGGATTTCTGTCCCAAGATCATATATATGCCTGACCAATTAGGTATATCTTCGATAGCTTGTATTCCTTGTACTTTTTAGGAATTAGAAAAACTTCATTCCAAGGTTAGAGTTTTTTTGAAAAAATCTAGTATGTAAACTGATTTATTTCTATATAAGATTGATAGCATTGACTCAAGGTTTTTTATTCAAACTATTTACTTCAAAAAAAATTAACAAAAACATATTCACGTTTACTACATCTGATACTAACATTTATTGAATATTACAGGCTAGTACAATAGAGATAAGGCATTTTTCTGTGAGTTGCTATGACAGTAAGTTGTAGGAGGTTTAATATCATTTAAACTAACTGACAGGCATCATCAATTAGACAGCTATTAGCTTATTTGATTTGTATTTCATCAGGATATGGAAGGAATAGGTAATTAAATGACATTCAGCTGTTGTCTATTTCTGAACGGAATATTACTTTCAGTTTCACTGAATATCTCAGTATTACAGAAAATACATTTCATGATTATTTAATGGTTACTTTTTTTGACTATAGTTTTAATGATGTCATTACAAAAGTCTAAATTTAGAAGAATTGTAAATTTATAATGTTTTACTTACTAAATAAAGTGAACAAACTTTGAATTTCTGTATTATATATTATAATATTGCAATATATCTTTTAATATATCCATGTCTTTAAATCCTCTCATAAATGTAATGATGCAATAATGTTGTATTCATTTAGCACAAACAATATGCTGCAGGTTCAGTTTTCCAACTTAAAAATACACCTCTTTGTATAAAATTCGCCCCCAAATTTTCTAGAACGGCTGACAGTAGGACAGTTAGCTCTCTCTCTTTCTCCAAATGCTTTCACACGACGATGTGTGTAAAACAGCTGTCAGGAAAGTTTTAGGCAGTAACTTCTAGTCACAAGTATGCTGTTTACGAAATCGAAAGGATGAAAAGTGAATGTCCGGTTTTTGCCTTACCCAGGTTGGTGGGTACGGAGGATCCATCAAGGGGAGTTGTGAACTTTCATTCCAAACCAACAGTTCACATGAGCATAGGATCGTGAGGGAACAGTCGATGTATGAACCTATTACTGATCACAAGCTATCATCTCCGATGACTTATGGGTTAGGTCTTTGGTTGAAAGGCTTGGGGATTGACTACTTGATAAAAGCACTTGCTTTGGTTTGGGCATCCGGGTGGTATAAACAGTCTCAATAATTTGTATGGAGCTTAAATACCAATACTTATGTTTTTGCTCAATACATAGGAATACAGCTTTTTTTCTGCTTCTGTTTAGTTCCATCTGTTGGAAGTGTTTGAAGCCTTGATAAAAGTTTAACAAAACTATAAATAATAATTTTTATTTAATAAGTTCTAATGTTAGTTATTCTAAGTAGTATAATTTCTCTTGAATTATATTGAAAATATATGTTGTACTTTATCAACTAACTACTTTTTATGATATTTATGATATTTAGAACATCCAGAAGAAAATCATTAAACACTAATTGTACACAGCATACAAATACAATTGAACGAACACCATGTTTTCCAAGTTTTAAGATTAACAGATTAAATAAGTTTCAAATAAGATGAAATTTTTTTTATTACGAATGGTTTTTGAAGTCTTGATTGAAGAACTTACATGAAATCATTTAAGATGACTGTTAGAAGTTATCCGATTAGAATCGAGAGTTGATCAACAAACTGACAATATAATTTGAAAGTATACTTTTCTCATGTTTTTAATTACTATGAAAACAAATGATTCTCTATGTACACTAAATTAAAGTATGTTAGAGATGAAAATCAAAAGAAAACATCAGGCTTAAATCACTTATATTGTTGTATATTTTACAACTTTTCACTAACTACTAAAACAATCTGAAATTGAGATATATACTACTTATAAGTACTGATATAAATCAGTTTTATATTTAAGTATGTTAGAAACAACTTGATGATTTTATAATTTGAAAAAATTCATAAAAAAATAGACACAATAAACGAATAAGTCAGGAATGATTAGAAACGATTTGTAAAACACACAAGTGTTTTGTAATAAAAATATTCATAATTCAAAAGCTGATGTTCATACAAAGAAGGAAGAAAGTTTAGAAAAATTTTGTAATGCAAAATATATTTATACCATAAAAATACTTATAATTGAATGAAGCATGATGAGTAATGAAATATAATTTCAGATAGATTGTCTCATGGTACACATGATACACATGAATACTTTACTAATATGAATTATTTATATTCAAGTTAAAATATCCAAATAGAAATTAATTTATGAGTGTATTCTCAAAATGTACAGTAGGTGAAAAAGTACTGAAGTTCCAATAATCATGACCAATTATTGAAAAATTGTCTATTTAGCATTTCTTTTTTGTCTGAATAATTTATGGATATTGCAAATAGTTAAACGTTTCTATCTTCGAATATTACTACTTTGAATAGAATTTCAACAGTTTACTAATTTATCTTGTACATTTGTTTCAAGTAAAAGAAGCCTTCACAAACCCATTATTATTTGATTCCATTGTAGTTCTCTGAACACCAAACAATGATCTTAAAATATCAGTAGACTGATATCAGGAATGATTATTAACTGACCTTACTGTTTCCATAAGATAGATAATCTGTTTTTTTGATGACTATCAGTTGATGTGTATTCAGGAGTTAACTTCAAACTTCAGTATTGTTCACAACTATTGATAAGAAATTGATGTTCATTCAAGTGCTGACAATGATTATGAGTTTGCTATTATACATTGATATATATATATATATATATATATATATATATATATATATATATATATATATATATATATATATATATATATATATATATATATATATTTCTTTAAACTTATATGATCCTACTTTCTGAATCCTTGCGTGAACACGTTTCATTTCACACATAATAATAATAATAATAATAATAATAATAATAATAATAATAATAATAGGAAACACTTCATTCAACAACACATGTCTGATTATATTAAATGTAATATACATACATAATTACAAAAAGTTTCCGTTCAACACTTAATAACATGTACAAAAAAAATATTGTTTTACAATAGCAATTATCTGTCTTTTGTTTTTATTCATAAAAGTTATTTTTACTAATTCCCTCCTTAGGCGCCATTTTTCACTCCAATTTGTATTGCTTCTTTGAATTCTAAAAGGAACACCTCTATATGTTTTCATTTTCAACAACAGTATTTAAAGAATATTTATACTTCCTGTTAACTTCAATATGATTGAACATTGATAATAATAATCTATTTAATTTTATAAAATCTTCATCCAAATACAATCGTAAACATGAAAACTTGAATACAAATTGGTATTTAAAACAATGCATATTTCAAATATTCATGTGTACAGGTAAACTGAACTAATGAATATAAAAATTCAGTAGTGGTGCATATAGCAATAGCTGTAAAACCCTATGAATCCAATGAATAATGAATGATTTTTTGTTTTAAATTTAAGTTCATGAACAATATATGAATGATTGTATTAACCAATAACAGTATAGATATCCAATAGTCAAGTATAACTAGAATAATGTTCAAGAGTTTACGGTGACTAATTAACAAGAGCATATTTGTATGAAAATAAGTAAGGAATAATATAGACGAAATGAATTGGACTTGTATGTATGCAAATAGTCTGATCAACAAACTTATGAGTCAACATGTAAGGTCAGATAAAAGGGTTATACAACAGTTGGTATCATGCTATTTTATTTATTAATGCTAAGACTGTAATTTTGATTAAATGTTTGTGATTAAAGATCCTTACAGACTGGAAATATACAGACTATCATGAAAATTTCTCTTAAATTAAGCACTAATTGCCTCCAAGAGAGACTGTAAGCAGCTATTTATAGATGTGTACATGAGCAAATGCCGTTCGATGCAAAGAGAAAAATCAGTTAAAACAAATCGAAGAGAGGAAAGGTCTTAGAATGTTTGCAAAGTTTTAAAAAAATGACGTCCGCCGTACTTCTGGGTTATGTGGAATTCCATATTGGAACAAACTAATAAATATATCAGCAAGTACCGAAGACAATCTACTGACCAAAAGTGTACACCTTATCATGAAGCATCAATCTGCAAAACTAGCCTATTCTTAGCTGTTTTCTTCCACATGTTTTCTATTCCTTAAACCACTCAGATAGCTCCATAAATCCGTATCCAACACCTCTCTCTTCGACCATGACTTTGGGGTGAAACTCTGTTCCACATCCACTACATACTATTTAAAAGCTCCATAGTACGTAGCGCAAAACAACACATACCCATTTAACAGTGTATCCATATATTTGTGTTTTTACACATCAACGTGATTTCTTTAAATTATTTTTAAGAATAAGGTATATTAATTCATGTTTTTCTTCTGATGGATTTCTAGAATTGATTTTATATTGTAAATAATTTTCGTACATGAAAGAGTAGACAGTGGTTTTGACAAGCTCCTCTTGGTTTTCATTTATTTTTTACGAAACGTTTCATTGGACTGTCTCAGACTCGTAAAGCCAAAAAATCACTAGTGTCCTCAATAGCAATGAATTTTCAAGATGGATTTTCAGAGGCATCATAACTGGTATAGTCTATCTGTTCCTATAATTTTGGCTGATCGTTGCACCACATTATGAATATACAAAACTTTGAAATGTGAAGCATTTTAGTTTCAATAAATTGATCGAAATGTATTAAACAACCACTGAAACAGATGAAGATTCTAAGTATGATTTCATTTATTTCTGTGAGCACACTTTAATTAATATCTTCAAATTAGACGAAGCCAAAATTGTAGTTTCAAGTAGTTTTTTTCAGTTTTCTTTTAAAAATTCCCTCACAAAGCTTATTTGCAATTTATTAATTTATTACACAATTCATTAAATATTTAAATATTTACTAAAATTTATTAGAATACAATAATTGTTTTTTTTTTAAAAAAAAAGAAACTAATATTCAAGGGAATGAGAAATGAAAAGTAGAATAGAATTTGATGAATTGTATTGTTGTCGTTTCTTATAAAATTCCTCATGTCATCAATTATTTAGGCAAATAATACCAGATAACATTCTTATATTTATTGGTTAAATGATCAATGTTCATAAAATATCATTATTTATTTATTATAATGTCATTCATTATCTTATTTGTCATTATGTGATATTCCCTAGTTGATTTTGTTCATTTATATGCACACTAAATGACACTTGAAAGTTTGGCAGAATATTTAAATTAGGTAAATGATAAATACTTGTGATTATAGTCTCAGTCAGTCAGTTGCAACGTAGAACTTCGTACGCATGTACATAAGTTCATGTTGCCATACCACATTGTTAGCACAGAAACGCAAATGTCAAATCAAATCCCATAGTGATAAAGATAGTAAAGGTATTAATGTTAATAAAGAAGACTAGGGTTTGAAGATATTATTCAAAAAATATAATTCAGTGAGATAAGGTTAGAAAGACAAAGGTAGAGATGCTGACGAATCCAGAAGATTAGGATTTGAGAGAGCTCAAAGAGTGGATGCACCTGCGCCATTGCAAACGATTTTGAGCCATGTCGTTCAAGGTCTCTAACCATTGATGACTTTCGTCTCGCGGACCCCAACCAGGTAGTCTACATCTACCAACATGACTCAGTCCACTTGTCAGAGACTTCATGGATTTGTGCCATGTTTTGGTTTGCCCGCCCCTAACTTTCTTCCAACCTACTCCTACACCACAAAACATAGCTCGTCGAGGCAGTCGGTGGTTAGGCATACGTAACACATGTCCCAACCACCTCAACTGATGAAGTTTCATTACTTCATCTATTGATCTGCCATCCTTACCTAGTACTCGTTTCCTAACGACAGCATTGCTTACTCGGCTGTCCCACGATATACGAGCAATGCTTCTTAAACATCTATGATCGAATACTAGTAACCTACGAACATCTTCTACTCTTAACGGCCATGTTTCACAGCCATAAAGTAAGACGGAGCGAACCACTGCGCAGTACACTCGTCCTTTAGTCAGCAAACGGATATCTCGCCTACGCCATAAGTGACGCAGGTTGGCAAAGGCCAATCGAGCTTTCTGTATCCGAGCTGAGATTTCGTCAGTCACCAGACCGTCAGCACTGATGAGACTCCCCAGATAAGTGAAGTGATCTACACGCTCGACTACTTCACTCTCTATCACTAGTTCAGGTGCCGATGCAACCCAGTCTTGAAGCAACATTTTGCATTTCGAGGGGGAAAACCGCATCCCGAACATGCTCGCATTGTTGCTTATGGTAGTCAGAAGACTCTGCATTTTGTCAGCGTCTTCACCGAATAGAACTATGTCATCGGCATATTCTAGATCAGTAAGCGACTTTCCTGGTAGAAGGTCAACCCCTGAAAAATCTGACGAGCTTAATGTTAACTCTAACAGGATGTCTACGACAAAGTTAAACAAGAATGGAGAGAGTGGACAGCCCTGACGGACACCACTTGATGTCGAGAATTCAGATGACAGTTCGCCATATGCTCTCACCCGACCAGTGGTGTTCGAGTAGAGTGCTTGTATAAGGTTAATGTACTTCTTTGGTACACCTTTCAATGACAGACACTGCCACAGAACCTCACGATCCACTGAGTCGAATGCCGCCTTAAGGTCCAGGAACACGACTATTGTCGGACGTCTAAATGTGTGTCTGTGTTCCAGGACCTGTCGTAATTTGAAGATGTGGTCTATACAACCACGTCCAGGTCGAAAACCAGCCTGGTTTTCTCGAGTCTGCTCTTCACGAGCTCTAGTTAGACGTCTTAGTATAATCGAGGCTAACAATTTAGAAACTATATTAGTTAAACTTATTCCCCTGTGATTGTCACAAGAGGACTTCTGTCCTTTCTTGTAGATTGGGACAATTAGCGACTGAGACCAGTCAGATGGGTTTACGTCCATTTCCCAGATTCTACCTAGGATCTCGGTCAGTCTAACCGTTAAAACTGGACCACCATCCTTAAACATCTCAGATGTAAGCCTATCAGGACCTGCCGCTCTACCTCCCCTTAGATTTCCTATAGCTTTCTCAACTTCATGTAAACTGGGAGGACTTAAATCGATTTGCCATTCAGGATGACTGGTGATTGTGGGCAACCGAAGTGTGGCTGAAGGCCAGTTGAACTGATCCCTAAAGTGTTCTGCCCATCGGTCCAGCCTCCTAGATTGAGAATGGATAATAAGACCATCCTTTTCCGAGATAGTCTCACTCACATTCGGGTTCCTAATACCGGTTTCTTTAATAAGGCAGAAAAGTTGTCTACTGTTGCCGATCGCCGCTGCCTTTTCCATCGCTTTTGCTTTCGCCACCCACCACTGTTCACGGTCGTTACGTAGGCTTTTTATGAGTCTGCGCCTAAGCTGACTACGCTCTTCATCATGTTCAGAGTCAGGTGGGATGCGTTTTCGTGCATCTATCAGTTCGGTGGATGCGACTGAAATCCACTGCTTCATCCTAGCCTTGTGGTTTACCTTGCTAGCAGATACCATTGCTGTTTCCACAGCCTTCTTGATATGATTCCAACCTGCTTCAGGATGGGAATCACTCTCATAGCCGCCTAGCTGTTTTTCTAGTTCCTCCTGAAATATTTTCTTAGCTTGATTATCATCAAGTAAAGCCCTAAGAGGCTTCCTTACGGTGTCTTTCCTACGTCCAGCAAGCAGGCTCAAACAAATACGTGCTCGCACTAGGGCATGATCTGAATCTAAACATGTGCCCCAGAACGAGCGACAGTCCTCTATCGAACCCCTCCATCGGTGGCTGATGGCGATATGATCTAGTTGTGTCCAACGTTGAGACGACTTTGGAGGTCGCCAGGTCAAAAGGTGTTTTTCCTTATGCTTAAAATTAGTGTTTGCTAGAAATAGGCGGTTATCTGAGCACAGTTGCAACAGACGGTCGCCATTGTCTGTTCTTTGAGCCGCGAGACCGTAACATCCACCCAGGTGTCTTTCATTTTCACTTAGTCTACCTACTTGTGCACTGAAGTCACCAGCCATTATAACTATATCAGAGCGCTTAACTTTTTGGAGGAGGTCCGAAAGCTTTCTGTAAAACTCATCTTTTACATCGTCTGGTCTGCAGTCAGTGGGGGCGTAGGCTGATATGACGAAGAGGCAACGACGAGTGTCCCTATCTTTCCGAGTCCTTACTGTCCCGTTGAGTCGGACGGCGCACAAGCGACTATCTACAGGGATCCAGTCAAGGAGACATTGTTCTGCCCTACGACTCAATGCTATACCTACACCGGCGAGGCCCCTAGAAGCAGCATCAGGGCTACCGGATACACGAAGGGTAAATCGAGCTGCTTCTTTATCTTGACATGGTGAGGTCAAATGAGTGATGCTACTCGGATCCTGTATGCGCGTTTCCGAGACGCAGCACACATCGATGGAACGAGATTCTAAAGTCCTAGCTAATGATGCCTGTTGCCCTATTTGACACAATGTCCGTACATTGAATGCTCCAACATGTAGTTTGGAACGGGGTTTAAGGAGACCAGGAACGACGTTTCGCAAACTCGCATCGTTTGCATTAGCTGTGCACTGTAATAAATGAATGTGAGAAGAGTTAGTTGTGGAGATAAGAGAGGTATTAGGGAATGTAGGAAGGATTTGATTTTGAACAATTTTGTCTCGTGTGCTGTTGCGGGTATGAGGGCGGTTATCACTTCTCGGCTGCCCACACCGTGGAAGGTTGTTTCTTGACGAACCTGAAAAGGAAGATGGATTAGTGTTGGTGCGTGACCGCAGAGTCCAAGGGACAACTGCTTGAGGCCGGTCACGCACGGCCTTTTTATGAAACTTTGTTTGAGGATTAGCTCCGTTCTTAAAGGCCCTTAGTGGGCACCCTTACCCAAGGAGACGGAAATCCGTGAGTTAGGGGAGGTGTGACATTTTTAGGGCCGACCTTTTCTAACCCTTCCTTCCTTGTGAGAAGGCAGCATCGCTGCACATGCTGGTTGTCCGAGGGAAACACCTTACTGCTGTCACACCCCTCTGCAGTCAGCAGTACGACTTCGCCCTCAGACCTTGAATAGCTGCTTTTAGTCTCATAGCTCTCCAATCGACCTGCCTGGCATGGTAGGACCTGCAGGAACATGTGTTCCAGCCAGTATAGCTCGGTTGGGTCATCACGATAGGCAAGCCCAACCACCACGTCAAGGTAGCAGCTTCGGTCGGGTGTGATTATAGTCTACTAAATATAATTGGTTACTGACAGTAGATTTATTCAGTAATAAATATATATCCCATTAAACTATACTTTAACAAGTATATATACAATTCAATCGTATTTGTAAGTAATATATATAGAAGGAAAAATGAAACACTTGTAAGCCATATTGTGTCAGTATAGAAATGATGAATATCTGTATTGTACCCACAATTTTGTTTATGATTAGAGAGATACTGTTTGAACGAACAACACATTTGTAATTCCGTTATCATCAGGTTTGACTCTAATATACATGTAATATCTATATGAATATATACTGGTCAAGGAAATTTATGAACCGATGATCGAAACGAAACAGAGGGCGAAACTACACACAACAGATGAAAAGTATAATGCTATTTGAACATGTTAGGTTTTGTTGATTGTATTGCATTTTATATTTGTAAGCTTGGCTTTAAATTTTAACTGATATTAGCTATATTTTTATATTGGTTCATTTAAGTATGTGAGTCCTAAAGTATTATTGGTTTTCATTCTGAATGGCGTCATCATAATAGTGTTGAAAAAATCTACTGCCTGAAACGTTTTCCCCCAAAAAACATAGCTTTATTTAAACACGTAGATTACTATTTATTCTGTCACCAAGTACATCCGTGTATTTTCAAATATGCATTGAATCCCAAGTAGACTAAAATTGAAATTCATGCATCTAAGTAAAGATTTTCTTCACAGTCTAAGAATTGAAATCCACACTAATGGTTACATCCTAAAAGACGTTAACACCATTAGATGACTGCTCAGTGGTTCAGAGGTTAAGCGTTCGCATACGAGACCGAAGGTCCTAGGTTCGAATCCGGCAAGTAGCAGAACGCGTGAATGAGCATTGTTGATGAGTCCCAGCCATCTTTCAGTGCTTCTAGGCTAATGTTTATTTAACATTGATTGATTGATGATTTCAATGTAAAAGATAATTGGCAGTACCTTTTCGAGATCAAATTTACTACTTTTGATAATTTTCACTGATTTTCTATTATAAAATAGAAATCTTATCCAGACTGATATAGTGATGATTGATTTTGTTTATTAGTTATCATTAACCTTAGCATATGAATAATCATATTATGGTTTTTGACTAATAGTTATTAAGGCTAATGATCTGTTAGAGTTTAGCTTTTTATTGTATCATACTAAACAGTATCATTTACGGATCTTTTAGTCAAGATAGATTCTGTTATATTTCGTTAAGTTGCATTGAACAAATTATCTAATATAACCATAGACTATTCAAATAATTTACCATGACTTTTGATTGTCGGAGCTGTATTTAGCAAATCAAGTTGGTTACCCGTTAAATCTCAGTCTAGAACTTTTGTTATTGTTTGTGCTAAGCACAAGTAAAGCAGTTCAGTATTGTTTATACTATAGGATTGGTTTAAACCTCGAGAGAACCTAGCGCAGTAACCACGTAAAAAAACTTGATTTAAATATTATCTATACAATTTAACATCATGTTAAATAAAATGAGAAGATATTAGATGGCGTGGCGCCATATCGTGGACTGATTGAATTTAGACTCAAAATATTGGATACCGTCTCAGTAGTCTAGAAGTTAAGCATTCATGCGTTAGACCCAAGGTCCTGGGATAGATTCCCGGTTGCAAGCATGGTTGTTGCATACTGCTGATGAGACCGATACCAGGACGAAACGGTCTTCATATTCCTCCAGGCTTCTAATGGTGGTCAGTAAAACCCTCAACCCTATAATAACAAATACTTTTCTTATGTAATTGCAATGATAATGTCTCTAATTTATAAACTATGTAATAATAAGCTTGTAAACATGTAGTGCCTCCACATATATTCCAGTTTCCTTACATTTAATTTGGTTAAGCCCTTTGGATTAATTTATTTAACCGAGCCATTTTTATTGCAACAATTCATATGTACCATCCGTTCTTATTATTGTCTGGCTTATATGAGCTCATGTGACTTGTCCTACTTGTCATTTGACCTTGTCAACTATTCGTCGCTTTTATTCATGTGTGCTTATTTCGCTTGTCACATGTCTGTCTTATATTTGTCTGACTATATATTCTTAGTCACGCTCTATCTCTTTGAGTTGGCTCATTAGCCTTCTCCATCGCGCTTTGCACGATTCGCTTCAGTCGCTCATTCGCTCACCAGTGTACACTACAAATAGTAAGCCCGACGTCGAAATCGGCCACCACAAATATGGTGAGCCCAACGCCGAAATCGACACACTACAAACACATAATAACTATTGGGAATCTATTTCATTTTCGCGAAACCTTATAATTTCTTAAAACGTATGATAATTTTAATTGGTCATCTCTTTTGGCTTCATTATGACGAAATAAAGTTAACCATTGTTTAATATCTTACGAATTACTTGAACCTTTATTTGTAGTTTACAGTTGTATAATTACAATCCAATACTGTTCATTTTAATAGATTAAGGTTTAGTTGAAAAAAAATCTTAGAATTCTCTTTTTATTCATTAGTTGTTTTAACCTTTGCGGGTTATCTGATAAACGTAAAATAATTTGATGCCCTGAGAATCCTCATCACTATTATTAAACAGTAGTTGCAGAAATTTATATCTAAGGCAAATTAACTGTGTACATAAAACCGGCCATGTAGTCAAATCAAGATACTACAGAGACTTGAAGATGAGTGCTTCAATTCAAAAAAAAATTTAAAAAGAGTTAAAACGCTTATTGCATGTACTCAAAAAGTGTTATGTAAAATAAAAATTTTATTTGACAGAAATTCGGTGCCTGTAAATAGTTAAAGGAGAAAGAAAATCATTGCATTATTTTGGAGACTATCGAGTATCGTAGGGATTCTGTTGAGGACGTTAGATCCCCATAAGTCACCTGCTAAATGTCTTAATTTTGGATTTTATTCATAGGCTGATCAGTTGACCTTTAGATCACATTTCTCACCAGGAATATCCTTGACTGTCATTGGCTAATGAGTTATTTCAGTACGCTACTTTTGTGAATCTCCCAAGGATGTTTCTATGATGTATAAATAAACACGATTTGTGTGATTGAGTTCATTTGCATTTGTTGGGTGTTCGTAGAATACACTTTCTAAGCCATATCAAGACTTTTTCTTCAGTTAGTTGAGGCAACGGATCAGAGTAGCCTATCGTGTCACTGGTTCATTGTCTCGTTCTCGTTTATCGACTAAAGTGAACTCGGAACAGTTTCAAGCATACCAAGCATAATATTTTCATGATGTTACTAGTTAGAAACTTGGATATCATTTAACAGCCTAATTCTTACCAAAATTTTCATTGATTAAGACTAACGTTAATATTTAAAATGCTTCCCGCAAGTTGGCGTAATTCATTTTCAAATGTTTTCATGTGTTCTTATCAAGTGGATCATAGACTTAATGATATACTCACTCATATTTCATGTTTTTAAATACTTTTAAGTAAATTATTATTAGCAATTTAACTACATTTTGTTTGTTCAGTGTGAAATTAATATCAAAAAACCTTTCCAAATTCAGGTTTGACAATTTCACTGACTTATTAAGGTCTACCTAAGAACCAAGTATTAAGTCACTTCAATGATCGATAATAATTCAGGTTTATCAATAGAATGAGATTAACACCAAGAGTCAGAAACATCATTGGTCGTGGTGGTGTGTCGTTCTCGGAGCTGGGTGTTTTGGTTATGGAGCTTCCATTGTTGTTCTGAACTCAACTGAAATCAGTTGAACTCTTATTTTTATCTTAAAAAAACTGTTGGCCAGTAGAATGAGATTAACACCAAGAATCAGAAACATCCTTGGTTGTGGAGCTGTCATGGTTCTCTTAGACAACATCAACAGCCTATACTTCAGATGTTTGTGCTGACGTTTAGTTCCTACTGTGTAATCCATTGTTGTAATGCATCCGGTATTTTTTTATTGTCGTACAGCAATTAATCCAACTCACTGTAAGTTTACTTGACATCAGCTAAACTCTATTTTTTTTTTTGTAAAACTACTAGTTATAACATCTTTCAACTTATTACATTTCAAAGTTGAAAATGCCACAAACTTTAATTTTGCAGATGGAAAATTTATTATTTCAGAATTAGAGATGTCTTTTTCATTATAAACATCTGTTCACCGGAAAACAAAGTTAATGAAATGAAATTCATCTTATGTCGTAATCAACCTTATCATATAATCATTTTCATGATTTTGTTTAATAAACTCCTCTCTGTGATAGACATATGTATTCGAGTACGAGTCTTATTGTTTATATATTCTTATAACTGCTTAATCTAGCCATACAGTAAACTATAAGACAAACACTCATTATGTAAACAAAAATTTAAAGCAAAACTTGAATCAATAAAATAAAACTGAAAAAAATTCATAGGAATCGGATATATTTAAATAGGAAATTAAAATAAATTTAAGGACTTTTCAGTAGATTATTGATCATCATGATTGACAATATAAATGAGTTTTTATAGAAATTATTTTCAAATTATCAGAGAAACTTAAGTTTCAGGAACTGATGATTTAAAAGAAAAGGAAAACACAAAACAATTTAATGAGAACACAGCATGACACACTAATCAAGCATTTAAAAGTAATTAAATTGTTTGAGATTTTATAATTTTTTTAAAATTAAGAAACGAAATATTGTATGGAGAACCACGAAAGCCATCATCCGGAAGATACAAATGTTTATTAATAGTTGTCTACGCAATATACTGAGGATTCATTGACCAGACACCATCGGCAGCAGCCTACTGTGGGAGAGAACAAACCAGATTATGAATCACAACGAAGCTCTGGAGGTGGATAGGACACATATTGTGGGGCTTACTCAACTGTATGACGAGGAAAAGCCTAACATAAAACCCGCAAGGTTAAAGGAAAGGAAGTAGACCAAGGAACACACCACGCTGAGAATTGAAGACAGTCAATGAAAAGAATGTAAAGCGATTGGGAATAACTAAGAAGGAAGGACCATGACAGAAATTGCTGGAGAACTTCGGCCAGTGGCCTATGCTCCATTAGGAGTAACAGTCATAGGTAATTAGATGATAAGGATTTCAGGTCTATGATCAATTTTATGATCAAATACATCCTCAGATGAATCTTTGATTAATGAAGCACTTCATGCATAATATTATGTAATTCAACTAGTATCTATACTATACATTTTCAGGTAAATTTTTCAAAATACAGTACATTTTTTAACAAACAACATGATATTCCGTCAATGCATCACTTTCCAACGACTTTATCACTAAACTGTACAATCCCGCATATATATTCATGAAATAATAATGACTAATTCCTTGTGTAAATATGATTTATCAAGAATTATATTTTTATATCTATTGGTAATCAGGATTAAATGTGACGAAGCTCCGTTAACAGTATGAACCTGACAATATTATTTATCTTCACCAATTGATAGTATTGTTATGCTTAGCCAGGAGTGGTTTCAGATACCAGCATTTTGGCGATATCTGGGATATGTTAATCTACTATACTTGAATGTCATTGTTGATAATAACAGTGAGAATTGAAATCGGCACATATCGTTTTAAAAGTTAGTGTTTTATCACCTGAAAATGATAGAACTGATATGCGCGTCAACTTATATGCTTGAATGCTATTAAGAGTTCACCTTATTCGGTAAACAAAACAAAGAACGATGACTCAGTGACACTATAGGCTATTCTAATCCGTTACACCAACCTCGGCAAACTATAGCAAGAAATCTTGATAAGATGTAAAGAATGTATTCTACAATATTCAAGACAATTCGACGTTGCTATGCACACAAATTAAGCTTATTATTATGAAATGATAACAACGTCCTTGGGAGAGCCACAGAATAGCGTATTAAAATAATCCATCAACCAATGAAAATAAAGGAATTTCCCGAGTGGGAAATGTAAGCTCAAGGTCAACTAAGCGACCTATGCGCAAAAAAATAAACATTTGAAAATCTTAGAAATAAATTACAAAATTAGGACCTTTCCAAGTGAGGTTTCGGGATCTGACGTTCCCAACAAGAACAGTATCGGCTACTAACTTGAGCAGTCACTTATGTCGTCATAATTTTTTTAGTTATTATTTATGTAAGTTTTTGTTTATTCATTGACAGATAGCACCAAATTTATTTATCAATGTTAAGACTATTCACAGATACGGTTAATACACAATGGAACCTTTGGCACTGGGTCTAATAGAACCGCCTGTTCCTGTAGGACATCAGAAACCGGAATAAACCAAAGAACTCTGTACTCTTGTAACTGTCGAAATGTACGGAGAAACAGTGTGAATAAATAATTTTTCGCATCGAGTGGAAACAAAAGAGAACCATCCAATCCTCAACTACCAGTGTTACGTCATCTTATACCACCATCTTATACCATCTTATACCAGTCATATTATACCACATCGGCATTCTATAAATTCTATCCAGTTCTGATTAGGTGGACAATTTTCAGTATTCAGCCCCCAGGGAAACCCCTGGGGGCTTCTAGGAGTCATCTCAACAGTTTAAATTTACATTTTTCACATGCTAACTTAGGAGACTCTAACTTATCAATGTTTAATGGAATAAACTTAACGCAATCTGCAAACAGACGTTTTGATACCATATATATAGATAGATAGATAGATATATGCTATTTCCGTTTTATACGTTACAACAGTATTCCAACTCACATTATTTAGAACAATGTGAATCTTTTTATTCCGATGGTTTTGTTTTATTAATCTTTTTCTATGCGATAACTTTTAGGTGTGTATGTGTGTGTGTGTGTGTATGTATAGTTGAATTTATATTTTCCAAAAAAAACTGCCTGCATAAGCTCAATCAATCAAAATTAAAATAATAAAAGAATTCAATTGAAAATTGATAATACAGTAAAACAAAAATGGGTTATTGGTAACATAAAGATGTTGTATTATTTTTTTAAAAAAAAAAATAGTATCAGTTAACACTCTAATATCATCACTATCTGTATTACACATCATCATGTCAAGTAAGAGAATTCAAGAAATATAAATGTTTAAAACAAAACAGATCACTACACTGATTTGAAAGATAATTTACTTTTAAATTAAAGTTAACATAAAGTAGGTATTTTTCTTTATATGCTGATTTTACTACTCTTTTACTGTTCTGTTGTTATATTCTCTAAATGATTGATTTATCTTTGTATAATGATGACAGAATTTACTAAACTAGGATAGAAACACATTGGAATGGATGAGTAGAAAAATTAATTTAAAAGGAAGTGTGGTTTTTTTATTCTGGAAATATCATAAGATGGTTTATTTATTGAAGATTATGCGATCTCAGTCTTGCAATGCCGACACAAATAGAAGTTTATTTTATGAATGAAAGAAGGATTGATTGGTTGGACTAAAGAAGAGAAAGTCATTAAGAAATGTGTTGTGATATTGAAAATGAGTAAAGCTGTACTATAAGTCGATATAGTTTATTCTGGAAATTTGTTGAATTACGTAATTCGACAATATTATGCCGTGAGTTGTCCAGTTGGTTATTACTATTCTTTCTTAATTTACAATAGTAGTGCAGATTGTAAAATACCCTTACTTTTTTTTGCATAATTCAGAAGTCACTGGATATGGAATTCGTAAAACGTGTCTAAACCACTGAAATCAGACTTTCAAGTTAATGACACTCATTAGCTTGTCGCCACTTTGTTCATACATACACTGTTGAACCTCTGTATTACTAATATGATGTTGCCTGTAGATGTCAGTTGGGTTTCACAAGAATGAGACAGAAATATTAATGAAGCATTATACATCCAACGTTTTATAACTAAACGAATATCATAATGGAACCAAGTGTGGCTTAGGTTGTAATAGGCCACTCCAGCTTTTACTATACGTGAATTCATTTCATTTGTCATGTGTCCATCACCATCTACATAACTAACCAGATATGTTAAGGTGTAGACTACTTGTTACTGATCGTCGAGACACTACTGCAGTCACAGGTGGTTACTAGTTTTGTAGGAGTTCATTAGGTTTCGAAGATTCAAAATAACATGACACTTGAATAAGGGCTTTTTTGGTAGCTTGTATATCATCACACAGTAAAAGACGAGCCTTTCTGAAAGCAAACGATCTTTTTTAGATAAGTCAAAAAACTAGATAGACATATTTCTTTCTTTAACAATCGAGGGAATACGATTTAAGACTAAATCATTTCGGTTATGTTATAGCTATCAACCTGAACTTCAGTTTGTGTATTTAATTTAGTTAAGCTGTTTAGTTAACTTATTTCATAGTGTCATTAGATTTGTAACAATTTCTCGATATCTTTGTGTTATTGTTTTTATTCTTATGATTATATTTGTATGGGCCTGTAAGCTGATCACGTGTCACAGTCTACACACATTTTCCACTTGATAGCTTAAATGTTAGTTGCTTAAATCACTCGGTGACATGTTCCGTTTCCTGTGTATATGTTCATCTTACATCTTATTCATTCGTTATTCATATTCACCTTCATTGCTTCGCGTATATTCATATTAATTTTGTGTGTTTGTTGATTTGAGAGCTTTGTTATAGTCAACGCTTTGTATTATCTTTTGAAATCTATGCACTGTTGGGGGTCATCCGAATTATGGGAATTATCTCAAACATAATCCATTACAATATAACTTAATTTTTTCGAAAATAATTTGCCAGTATCATGCAGGACTTTGACCACTAAATATGGACGTGAATATTTAAGTAAACACCATTTTATCATCAACACTTAACAATTTGAAACTAATCGATTTCTTTATCATGAATTTCGGTACACCATATATAAAACAATCTAAAATTCGTGAGATGACTAAAATCGGAGGTTCTAGTCAGCTGTTTTATCTCACAATGAAACTACTCAACGATCTTTAATAATACATGGTATCATATTCAAGATTTTTATGTTATATGATGAGTATAATATCCTCAAACAATCTAGTTGAAATCCAATTCAGATTTCTTACTTTTGTTAAATCATGATATTGAGGATTCAGTGTGATGAGCTCTATATCTAATCTGTTTTCTCAGTCAAAGCAGCTCAAACAGATCGATAACACTATTGTTTTCAAATTTTGCAACAAATATCGTTCAATCCATCTAAATCATAAATGAAATTACTTAATTAAATGACTATTGTACTTTATACATCATTTTACAAAATGAATTTGTATGCATCAACATTGACCACGTTAATTTTTGTTTTAATTGGTTTTAAGGTTAACCATACGAATGTTAAAACTGTTGGCATTTTAATTTTCTGCCTCTTTTTTTTGTTTTAATAGTTTAAATCTTTAAAGCTCACCAAATGTCATGAGGACAATAAGATTATCAAAGATATTAAAAAAAAAATAGCAGAAAATTCTGTAAAGTTAATCTCTAAAATGTGTGAAGCTAACTAAATACCAGTTGAACATATCCCCACTATCATATAATCACTTTTAAACAACAGCCTTCATTCAGTAATTAACAAAACTGTTGATGATTCATCCAGGATCTCTTAAAATCTAACTCAAGGTGTAATTAACTTATCGTTCACACATATCTCCAGCCCCTATCCCTTAGATTAAAAGACCAAACCTTAATTATTGTAATATAAATTACTTCACTAAAACAAAAGTCATTTGTAGTTCGACTTTAAAAAAAAAAAGAAAGAACACGAATTCGAGAGTGTAAAAGCAGGAAGCATTAAAAATGAAACAAACTATACTGATGAATCATACAAATTAAGTATTATTAGAATTAAGCAAATAATCTTTAATACTGATTGTCGCCAAGATATAATACTTAGAAAAGAAAACTAGAACTATTTTTATTTTCTTAATGAAAAGAAAAAAAATACTGCCAAAGAAGGCAACTTTGCGTGTTACATGAAAGTTAACTTTTCTTTCATTCTACATATAACTATTATTTGTTATAGTTGGAATAGTAACAATGTATGTTGAATTTTGTTCAATTGTACATTGAATGAGAAACATTCATTCAATGGTGTCAATTAACAACAATTATTTTAGAAAAATAAAAACAGGAAAAAAAAAATTGTTTAGGTTGTTTTTTATGCATATAAGAACTCGAATATTTTATTGTTTTAGAACATTAACTTTTTCACTGCGTGTATACACTTCATAATACTAATTGTGTTTTAATGACTATTTGTATATATACTCTAGTACACGTGTTTGCGATGATTAGTTCTTTATGGGTTTCATTTTCCAAATATTGATCATTTCACATCTAGAAAACAATCTTCTAAATCATAAATTCAACTAATATTCACATAGTATTTTACATTTATTTGTCCTATGCGAAAAATAATCTATAACACGCTGATAGTGGAAGCTTTTAAGACCACCAACGGCTGTATACAAAATGACTAGTTTCCTTTTTTCGAATAGTTTGTTTACTTATTATACACTTTTATTTATGATAATGATTTAAATGAGTCAGATGATAGTGTAGTTATTGAAAGCCAAGTTGAAGGTTTTGTAACTACTACTGAGGTAGTGTACACGATGGTTTGAGTGAAGAAGTCTAGAAAATAAAACAATAAAAGAGGGAGAAAAAATTTAATCAACAACTCAATAAACACGTGGAATGAACTGACATCTCATAGAGAAACTAATCGATAACAATCAGTAATAGTGTGCAAGACTAAGACAATTTGAAAATGTTGACTTAATTCTAAACGAGTATAAACAAAACTAATTCTTCGTTGGTTGAAACAAAATCTATTATGTAGTTAGTAATATACATTTTCGATCAGTTTCTCGACTACTGTTGTGTTGTGAGAGATCATTTAACTATTAGGTAAAAAGCTTTTGAAGCTATTTTACGAAGGTTTTTATTTATATATTTATATTGATTGCATGTTTCTCGAGCATTTTTGTATTAGAATTTTTTCGTTACGCCATTTCCAAGATTTTATTTGAACCTTAGATTGTTGCTGTAGCATTTAAGATTGATAAACTGGAGCCGATTATTCATGTTCCCAGTATTCAGCTTTACCATTTCTTCCGTGTTAATACTGTTACTCGATCAATCTGCTATATGGGCTGCTTTTGTATGTATATAAATAGATGTCTGAAATATAATAATGATATTGGACTGGCAATCATTAGTCTTGTGTTCCTCCTTGTCGTTTGGAACTAGATAGTAATGGGCCTTCAGTGGCCCGAGATTCGAATGCAGTTTGAACGAACGATCAATTATGTAAAAAAATAAATCTTCTTTCCCATTTTCGTATATCGTACTTAGGTGAGCCCCGTTGGTGCGACGGCGGTAATAAAAAGCCAAATACGGTTTTGCGGATGAATTTATTCTATGCATTAATTCAAATAGACAGACATGAGAATGAAAAGCGTACAAGCAAACCGTAGAGAATTGAAGAAGGCGAATGAGCCAACTCACTGCGATGAAGCATATCTAAGTATTTATGGTCAGTCGATAATAGGTTAGACATGTAATAGACGAAGTAGGCATGCACACACCCACACACTCAAATATAAAATTGTCAGTACTGTTATCGAATTATGACAAATATAAAAAATGGTCGATACAATTATCGGACAATTGAAACGACTAGTGTCATTAAAGCTAGCAGAATGAATAAATGGTGAGGCGCTATAGGTCAAGCATCAGGCATGGAGAAACAGTTTTCTCGTTTTCGCCTACGTATTGCTTGCTAAAGGTGGTCTATACCTATTGGTTGGTATTAGGACGCAAAAAAATGATACCTTCTTAGTAGACGAAAATAAAGGAAGAGATAATAAATCTTTATTTATATACATCTGTGCTTTCTAAAGTTTTTCTATACATTTTCTCAGCTAATTAGTTATCATATTGAACAGAAATGTATTGTGTACTATAATTCTTCACGATAACTAACTGTTGATTACACATTTTTAAATGTTATGCTCGTTTTTTCAGATAGCTTTCTTTAACATACATGTATCTTTTTCTGACTGAAATTCATCTTAATTCGATGTGTATGTAAGTGTATGTGTGTGTAAGTGAACAGTTAACTACACCTTGAGTAAGATTTTAGGAGATTCCGGCTAATCAGCATCGGTTTTATCAAAACTGAATGAAGGATATTGTTTAAAATGATGATGTGAAAGTGAGATATTTTCATTGTACATCTAATTAACTGATATTTATTTGTAGTACTATTTATTACCTATAACTAGCTCATTGACAAAATTTCTTCGATTACAACCTTTTTAGTAGAACTACATGAACTTATGCTGGAGCAAATCGCTCATGATTGGATGATTGTATTGTAGGTGAAAGATTTCTACTAGAAAAAGTTTAAATCATAAGTTTTCGTTATTAAAAAATTCACACTAACTGGTGTCAAAAGCTCGATAACAATCATCAACTATTAACATTGGATAATAAATAAATCATTTTATTACAAATGTACTGAAATTAAACATCAACACCGTTAGATACTGGCTCAGCAGTCCAAAGGTTAGACGTGGTTCTGAATTTGAAGCCTACGAGCAGCAGGAGTCATGGATATGCTCTGCTGATGAGTCCCATACCAAGTCAAAACGGTTGTCCAATGCTTTCAAGTTCCTATTAATGGTCTAACACTGATCGATTCATAATTTCAAAAAGTAAATGTACTGAGATTCAGATTCATGAACCATTCGACATTGTCTTACTATAGTGTCCAAATTTAAAACTCAAAAGTTTTAGTCATAAGCATAGGTCTGTTTATTGGCGTACACAGTTTATGAATACGGAAATCAAGACAACTATAACAATACTATCATTTACATATACGAACATTTGTTACAGAAAAGATTTTCTTTCTTATTCTTCTTAGCTATCTAAATTTTGTACAAATATATATATATATATATATATATATATATATATATATATATAATTTTTAAATTCTAATATTCTATTCTAAATTCTATTATTATTGTTCCTTTGAATGTCGTTTTCTTTTTATTATTGTTTTCTTAAAATTGTCACTAAACCTCAGGAAATTCTGTATAAATGATAAAATCAAAAATGAAGAAAGAAACAATACAAGACAGAATTTCAAAAAAAAAATATAAACTATGCATTATTTCTGTAGATTTCTTTTCATTTGTATACATACATATATGTGCATACATTCATCCACACAAACGTTATGACATAATTGCAGAGAATGTAACTTCCTGAATATATATATATATATATATATATATATATATATATATATTCCTAGTTACTCTTTTAAACTAAATAGTAACAATTTTTTAACGTTGTTTTCAGCAACAAACCATCTTATTTCATTATTCTTCTATCAGATAATTTACATTATGTTTCTCCTTTTTATAATATTAATACAAAGAAAACAGAAACAACATTAACATTGTTTTTTAACGTAAATTAAAACTTAGAAATTGTTTTACTAAGTAAAACAAGAAACAATGTTTGTTTTATGCATTATTATTATTATTACAGGGTGTTGTAAAGATTTTTAAATTTGATATTGTATATCACAGATTGCTTTTTAATTACATAGATAGTTTAGAAAAAAAAATTAAATAATAAAATAGTTGTATCGCTGTAGCTTTGAACATGAACAGTGCCATCCTAAAAATTAACACTAGGCTTTTTAGTCATTTTGAATTTAAACAAAATGATTATTTAGTAAAACAAGGATTGTTTTAATCGGGGATTTCGTTTCCGTTTTTTTAAATATTGATTTTTATTATCCTACTTAGTACTTTACAACTACTTCACATGTTAATCTTATTCTTACTTTTAAAAAAATTGATTATTTAATGATTATTTATTTGATATTGGATAGTGAAATTATGTATAAACTGATCTGTTCTATCTACTGATAACTCATTGAAATTCAAATCTACCATTCATTCTGAAAATAAAATCTATATTCTCGTTATAATGATTTGACGTTACATTTTCAATAAAAATAATCTAGGCTAAGGTCCAGCGACTTCCATTTCCTAATAATTCTAGTATATTTGACAATCAATCTAAGCACAGTGTCTCTGGGTCATACAAAGGGGTTATTTGATCAGTTCAATAGCTGATATTTCAATTTTATGCCTGTTTTCTCAACATTTTTCTCTGCTTAACCAATAGACAATTTATTCTGTATGAGTTTCGGTGGAAGATTGTATTTTGAAAGACATGATTTAATGTATATTCAGACTTGTTGTTGGGATTGTTGATATACTGGAAATGAGCTAGTTAATGGTGTGTGTTTACGGATTGATTTGCTTGCAGATTCAAATTACACATGATTCAAACAGGATTACAATTGTAACCTTGAACAGGCGGAAGAAATATTTGCAGAAAATTTATACTACTTACTACGAAAAAAGTAGCATAAGTCAAACATATAAATAGGAGAAAGTCAATCGTTAATTATCAGAGATAATATATACATGGTTTTCGTAAATAACTCAATCACTTTAAGTCGAACAAAAATTGATCTACTCATCAACTGGATAAAAATTTAGCTCATTAGATCGAAATCACTTCAACAGAGCAAACATGAAAAAAACTAGAACAAAATGAATGCATTCTACTTCACAGGTTCTCATCATTTGTGAACAGTTTAAAACAACGATTATTGGTGCTATGAAATCCAGAATACAACATAAAATTCCGTCCATGTTGATTATGAGCTTATTATCTATAGTGGAACGGTTAAAAATCCCTTAAACACACATACCTGAAGAAGTCTTTTTGAAACATAGAAATATCAAAAATATTCAGAAAACATATAATTATTTGTCATTTTTCGTTTTCCGAATTTTTTCTCTCACACAGTTTCCCCGATGCTCACATATTGATTCGAACTAATGCCATTTGCCCCTAAAAACTAAGCAGCAAAAAGCTACTCATGTATTTTCGAATTATTTTGAGTGATAGTTACGTTCAAACTAAGAAATGGATTATCCTTGGAGAAACAGTAACTTATGGTTTACAAAAAAAAACTGACCTTTTTTAGTATAATTGAAATGATAACACTGAAAAGAGGTAATTCAGGAAGATTATTCTGCAGATGGTAATTTCATTCTGTTTATTAACTTTGTTCCTAACTGGTGATTCCCTTACTTATCGTTTTCTTCATTCGTCTATACGTTCTCATCGGCAATTTTTTAAAAGTTAGTTGGGAAGCTCTATTCACTCCGAAAACATCTAATAATTGATTTGATTTTTAGATCTTATTTATTGTTTGACTAATGATCTATACTGTTGTATGAATAAGTTATGTAATTCCTATTGGTGTTCTGTAAAATGTAGCAAGTTGCGACTACTGATCGCGAGATAATCAAGTTTAATCCCCTTAAGGCCAAATATCAAAAGGCGGGCTGTGATTGGAGAATGAGGTGTATTGATTGCTGGTCTCGTGATATCGAAAAAATATCAAGACAAGTGATATGTAAGCAGCTAAATCAACCAAGGTCACCGAGCAGTGTTAGTAGCACGTCTAGCGGTTGAGTAACGGATTTTAGTACAGTTAAACAAAAGGAGTACAATAAAACAGTTATTGTGTACAATAATAAACGTTTCTTTTTCACCATTTGTGTTCTCTTCGTGGAAGTGTCCCACTACAAAAGAATGTTTAGTTTGTTTTCTGACACTGTTGCTTCATTTTTATTTGTTAATAATGTAATGAAGTGATTTTATTGGTTCATAAGCAACGTTAATTTCATTGGGACTCGAAGATTTTCTAAGATTTTGATGTAACGGGATTGAAAGGTTAAATCACGTTGTGAATTCATTATGATTTTTGTTTAGTATCAATTCTGTTTTTAATTCAAGTTGCTAATTACTCAGTTTTATTTTATCTAATGTAACATCAATTCATTTTAGTGTGCTCAATGTACAGGATATGATACATTTTGCATCAAACTAATGTTAACTATGTTTGTCCTGACATGTAGCAATCGATATTGCTATGATATTTAGACTAACTATTTTTTAACATTGAAATATTTCGACAATATACCATTTTTATCTGTTTTAACACATCAATTATGTTTATTAATCAACTGCTTTATTCAGGCGCGTATATAAAGAGCTTCACAAGATAAAAAAAAAGAACAATCCGAGAAATCTCAGTGACTGATAATATGCATTGAGAATGCCCGGAGGTGTAGATACAATAGATTTCCAAGGCGCTTCGCTTGCATGGTAGGATGGTTAACTTTTGATGGTTTTAGAGGTTGGTGCCCATACGCAACTCCTGTCATGTGATGTCTGATTGGATTTGATGTTAGTTGATAGTCCATTCGTTTAGCTTCTGAATGTATATAACTGGATTTCTAATGTCCCTAGATTTTGCTGTGTGATGTGAGAGAACCGGTAGAGGAAAATTTGGCCAAAGTCACTATCAGTCAATAAGACATCGTAGGTATGTACTTATTTGGTAAGTTACTGAATAATTGATGTTGAATTTTTTTCACTTCTGAATATTAATATGACCGAAAGTAAACCATTCACAAACAGTGTATTCTGATATTCGCTTTTGTGTTTTCAATAAGCGCCGTCTATTTGGGGTTTGTAGAACAAAGCACAAGTTAGCTAAGTGTTACACATACATAAAGGTGACAGACATGACACTTTGTTGATGAAGACATTAAAAAAATATTTTGTTTCATGAATATTCCTGTAGTCTACCTCAGGGAGTCGAAAAACATTTGATCAACATGTGAGCGGTTTCGAAATTGCCTGTTTTTAAATCTAATAAAGTATTTTCTTCATAACTCATAGAAATCTGTGGTTTGATTATTGGTGGTACTGTTTTAAATTTTGCATCATAGCTCCTTCAGTTACTCTTGATATTGGCATTTGTTTGTAATCGTATGTAATCGTTAGGATATAATGTAGACATGCGATAATATGTAATTGTTACATAACAACACTCAAGTAAGTTTTGTCCTGAAACGACTTATCGCTCAAGGCATGGTGAAATGAAACAACTACCACCATTAACATTCTTAAAAAGAATCTGTGATGGTTGTAAACAACAGTGACTCCTTTGTACATTAATATTCCGCATCTATTTCGAATTAACTCCGCCAGTAGACCCTTCGGGGCTACTGCCGGTCCGAAGTCCGGATAAAGGAGGAGGGGTTGGACATGGTAATACTTTCTTTTCAACTTAGAATGAAATGTAATTGTTTCGACCAGAACACGAAATTCGACGTTATCTTTTAAAGCATTTTATGACTATGACGTTGACACAGGAAGCTGCCTCCACAAATCTTACGGACTTAATGCGGACAATCACTTCAGCATATCCACCAAAAAACTAACTTGCCAAAAAACGCTAACCGGAAAAATAAATCAAACCATTTTAACTCAGCCCTGGGAGTTGGAAGAAGAATTATGACGTCGCGTGATGAAAGCCCAGTTCCCTCAGAAGTCACGAGGCCGATGCCTCTTCTGACAACCACAGCAACCATTCTTTTAGGTACATGGAACGTTCGTACATTGTGGGAGACTGGGAGAGTCATCTAAGTTGCTGCAGAGATCAAAATACACAGCTTGGAGGTGCTTGGAATCAGCGAAACGCATTGGACACAGGTAAGACAACTGTGATTAGCTTCAGGGGAACTGCTGTTATACTCTGGTCATGAGGCGGAAAATGCTTGATATACACAAGGAGTTGCACTGATGCTGTCCAAACAAACACAAAAAGAAGCACTGGACAACGGGGCAGACAACATCACACAAGTTTAATACGGCCTTTCTTCGGGATGCCGTAAAACTCAACGAATTCAAGATAGCCCTCACCAGTAGGGTTCAGGACTTTCAGGATCTACTCAATGGAGAGGAAGCAACATAGGAGAACAATCGGGAAGGGATCAAAGAGACAATCACTTCAACATTTCGGGACGTCCTGGGTCACAAGAAGTGCCATCACAAGGAATGGATCAATATTATTACTCTTGAAAAAATTGAGGAAAGGAGGAACAATGTCAGCCGAACAAGAGCAGAGAAAGTTAAGGCACAAGATGAATACATGGAAGAAGACAGGAAAGTGAAGAAGAGCATCAGAGCTGACAAACGAAAATATATGGAAGATCTAGCAATGACGGCGGAAAAGGCTGCAAGAGACGGAACCTACAAAGAAGCTCGCCGGAAACTATCGTAAACCAGAACGGCCAGTGAAAAGCAAGGAAGGCAACACTGAAGAACAGGGAAATAGGTGTGTGGAGCTCTTTAAGGATCTCTTGAATCGACCAGATCCATTGAACCCACCCAACATCGAAGCAGCATCCACGGACCTCCCAATCGATGTTGGGGCACATCCAATTGAATAGATCAGCTTGGCCATCAGAAAAATCAAGAGCGGCAAATCAACAGGACCAGACAACATTCCAGCAGAGGCAATGAAAGCAGACGTGGAAGCAACTGCAAAATTATTATTGGCATGAGGAACAAGTAACATCAGATTGGAAAGAAGGACACCTGATCAAAATACCAAAGAAAGGCAATCTCAGCATGTGTAACAAATACAGAGGCATCACTTCTCTCAATACAAGGCAAAGGCTTCAACAGAGTACTGTCAAACAGAATGAAAGACTTCGTAGACGCCAAACTTCGAGATCAACAGGCTGGATTTCATAAGGATCGATCATGTACTGACCAAATTGCTACATTACGGGTCATTCTGGAACAATCAATAGAATGGAACTCACCACTCTACATCAACTTCATCGACTACGAGAAGGCATTCGATAGCGTGGACAGGAAAACATTATGGAAGCTCCTTCGACACCATGGCGTGCCTGAGAAGATAGTCAACATCATAAGGAGTTCTTATGATGGATTGAACTGCAAAATTGTGTACGGATGTCAGCTGACAAACTCGTTTGAGTTGAAGACCGGTGTCAAGCTAGGTTGCTTACTCTCACCCTTTCTCTTTCTCCTGGTCATCGGCTGGGTTATGAAGACGTCAACATCCGGAGGGAAGCACGGTATTCAATGGACAGCTAGGACGCAGCTGGACGATCTGGACTTCTCAGATGACCTGGCTCCTCTAACGCACACGCAACAACAAATGCGAGAGAAGACGACCAGTGTAGCAGCAGCTTCAGCAGCAGTAGGTCACAACATACATAAAGGGAAAACCAATATCTTGAGATGGTGGAGAAAATTTGTAGCTCAGGTGGATGATTGTGGTGGTGTTTCGTTCTCTGAGCTGGTTGTTTTGGTTGTGAAGCTTTCATTGTTCTTCTGAACAACATCATCAGCACGAACTTCAGATAGAAGTGAAGCATTAGAATCTCTCCACGTTTGACCTGTAGCTTGTTCTGCTAACCTCAATCTTGATTGGTTGTTGTTGACCTTTGACCTGTCGTTGTTTGCAACTATGTTTTGATTGCCTCCCTCTTTTGATCTGTTTCTTGATCCAGTGTCACCTATGATTCTCCTGATTGGTTGATAAATTGGGTCAATGTCGATCTATCGCACACTCAACAACAAATGCAAGAGAAGACGACCAGTGTAGCAGCAGCCTCTGCAGCAGTAGGTCTCAACATACATAAAGGAAAAAACAAAATTCTCCGATGCAACACAACATGCACCAACCAAATCACTCTTGATGGAGATGCCTTGGAGGACGTTAACACCTTTACATATCTGTGCAGCATCATCGACAACCAAGGTGGATTAGATGCAGATGTGAGGGCACGGATCGGCAAAGCATGGGATGCATTTCTACAATTGAAAAATATCTGGAACTACAAGCAAATATCAACCAACACTAAAATCAGGATTTTCAATACAAATGTCAAGACAGTTCTACTGTATGGAGCGGAAACTTGGAGAACTACGAAAGCCATCATCCAGAAGATACAAGTATTTATGAAGAGTTGTCTACGCAAAATACTTCGAATCCGTTGGTCAGACACCATCAGCAACAACTAACAACAACAAACTGAGTTGAAATCAGGAAGAAGCAGTGGAAGTGGATAAGACACACTGCGAAAATCACCCAGTTGCGTCATATGGAACCCTCAAGGTCAAAGGAAAAGAGGAAGGCCAAAGAACACATTACGCTGAGAAATAGAGAAAGACATGAGAAGAATGAACAAAAACTGGAAAGAACTAGAAAGGGAAGCCAAGGACAGAGTTGGTTGGAGAAAACTGGTGGGCGGCCTATGCTCCATTGGGGGTAACAGGCGCAAGTATTAATCTATTTCGAATTCGAAATGCACTACTTTCGATTCTGATTGTGTAGTTCTTCCATACGTGACCATTATAGTAGGAACTGGACAATTTTGAGTGTTACTAGTTAGTACATGGACTACAACTACCCCTGATCATTGGGGTCGCGATGAAGTGAAACTCTAAACATTTGGATATAAATTCAAGTGGGATTGTCTTTGTAGACCACATGGAGTGATTTGAAATCTAGTGCATGACCAGAAAAAATATTAAAGATGGTAAAGTAGCAGCTCATCTTCTGACATGTATTGACACACATATGTCTAACCTAATAAAGAATTTGGCTTTTTCAAATCAACCAACTGCATTCCTGTTTGTGTCTCTCAAGAAATAACTACTCATTCATGTGAAGTGTTCTAGTTTTGAATGATGGTGAGATTGAAATTCCATCGGATGGCGCGACAAAGCGGTAAGGGAGTAAGATACTTTCTACCTGAACGAAAAAAAAAACAGGCCGCGAAATATAAATCCGATGACCAGTTGGAAGTCTATTTTCGTGATCGGTTGATAGTTGAGGTAAATATTCGAAATTCGGGAAAGGAGTTTATCCAGAACCCTTAAAGTTCATTCCAAAAGATTTGAAACAATATGTATTATCTATGAGACAGTAAGTGAGCTTCATTTACAGCCAGTGAGAATATCTGACGCTTTGCTCAGTCGTTGTAGTGAATTAAAACTTCAAGATCGCCCTTCCTCACTTTTCCTTAACAGCAGTTTCTGTTCTCGTAAAAATATAAGTGATTCATCAAAGAATTGCAAAATAGTTCACCAAAGTGAGCACAGGTATGGTAAATGTTTATCGTGTAGTATATTGCATTTACCTTCTCCATGTATCTACAAGTGTTCACGTGATTCTTCCTGAATTCAGAACTGGTTCTAACGTAACCACTAGATTATGAATTAGACATTCTTTGCTGTTGCTAGTTTATATATGGAATACAGCTACTTCTGACGACCACTGAATCTTGGTAGTATTATGAACATAAGCCAAACAAGAGATTAGCCAATCGGGTTAGGATCGATTCAACCTTGATCTAGTGTACAACAACAGCAATCAGAGTAACCAGAATTGGTTGGTTTTAACGGAACTAGCTATTTTATTGAACTAACGGCAAACATTCGAAGGCAACTATCATTGGTCCAAATGAAATCAGATACCTTGAAAGTTATTGGCCGACGAAAATTCCGATCGATAATTGGATAGACGAGGAGACAAAAGTCACATGACTTCTGAAACCAGCCAATTGCTTAATAAACCCATCGTTCAATCAAATCAAAGTAGCGTGCTTCGCCACTACTAAGCATATGTAGTTTCTGAATCATTTTTGTCTTGGCTTTGTGTTCTTAATAATGCAGAAGGATGAGCCGTTCAGAGTCGGTAAGTAATAATCTTGGTCAAGTTTACGCCTCACCATTCTTGAATTATGTACGTGTATATATCTCAGAAATATTACTGAATTCAACCAAGTGCATAATTCCAACTTTTCTAAGATGTCCGTTGGTTTGCTTTCATATTAGACAACTAACCGTTATGCTTCCACCACTATTCAGTGTTCTCATATTTGTATGAAATTTTTACATAGCCGAAATGAAATTATCGTGATGAGACATGAACACTAAGTTGTAAACACTAACCGCAAATATATTCTAGTCCTACAAAAGGACAGTTGCAACTTGAAAAGCTGAATGATAAAGTCTCTAACACTGAGGTTGGTTAACGTGGTATCGAATTAGTCATGAAACATCAATCTCTTCGAGATTGCATATACACAGTACTAAAGAGTACCTAATTGTGCGAAACGTAGGTTCGGGGTCTTCTGTCAACCACTCCCAACTATCACCTTGGACAACAATTAACATAAGTAATTGTCGTAGATTTGTAAGTAAGCTTAAGGAGTGAAACTACCGATTAACCTTAATTATGATCTCACTAATAAATAGGTAGAGAACTTAGACAGATATAGTAGTAGTTTGACTTCAGCCAACAAAAGGTTTATACTATAGAGCGTAATGGTAAGTTATGAGTTCAACTTAGTTTGATCAGTTCTCACGACTGATTATATATATATATATATATATATATATATATATATATATATATCCCGACCGTAGCTACCTTTACGTGGTGGTCGGGCTTGTCTGTCGTGATGAACCAACCGAGTTGTATTGGCTGAAACATATGCTTCTGTAGATTCTACTGTCAGGCAGGTCGATGGGATTTGAAATGACTACTGCGTTTGTGTGCTAATCTGGTGTGGCAAATTGAACTGATGTGCGTACGTACGAAGTTCTACGTTGTTGCTTACTGATCGATTGATATATCCCCAAGCTTTTAAGTAGTTGAAATTATAGTATACATTTGCGACATCCAAAGAATTTCTATAACAGCAATGTCTTCTACTTATCATCACCCGACCGAAGCTGCTACCTTGACGTGGTGGTCGGGTTTGCCTATCGTGATGACCCAACCGAGCTATATTGGCTGGAACTCATGTTCCTGAAGGTTCTACCATGCCAGGCAGGTCGATTGGAGAGCTATGAGACTAAAAGCAGCTACTCAAGGTCTGAGGGCGAAGTCGTACTGCTGACTGCAGAGGCGTGTGACAGTAGTAAGGTGTTTCCCTCGGACAACCAGCATCTGCAGCGATGCTGCTTTCTCACAAGGAAGGAAGGGTTAGAAAAGGTAGACCCTAAAAATGTCACACCTCCCCTAACTCACGGATTTCCGTCTCCGGCGGTAAGGGTGCCCACTAAGGGCTTTCAAATGCGGAGTTAACACTCAAACAACTTCTCGTAAAAAGGCCGTGCGTGGCTGGCCTCAAGCAGTTGTCCCTTGGACTCAGCGGTCACTCACCCAGGTCTCTAAGACCAACACTAATCTATCTTCCTTTTCAGGACCCTCAAGAAACAACCTTCCACGGTGTGGGCAGCCGGGAAGTGACAACCGCCTTCATACCCGTAACAGCCCACGAGTCCGAATTGGTCAAAATCAAATCCTTCCTACACCCCTAGTACCACTCTTATCTCCAGGACTAACTCTTCTCATATTCATTGATCACAGTGCACAGCTAATGGAAACGATGCGAGTTCACGAAACGTCATTCCTGGTCTCCTGAAACCCCGTTCTAAACTACATGTTGGAGCATTTAATGTACGTACATTGTGTTGAATAGGGCAACAGGCTTCGTTAGCTAGGACTTTATAATCTCGCTCAATCGATGTGTGCTGCGTCTCGGAAACGCTAATACAGGATCCGAGTAGCATCATTCACATGGCCTCACCATGTCAAGCAAAAGGAGCTACTCGATTTACCCTTCATGTATCCGGTAGCCCTGATGCTGCTTCCCGGGGTCTCGCTGGTGTAGGTATAGCATTGAGTCGTAGGGCAGAACAATGTCTCCTTGACTGGATCCCTGTAGATAGTCGTTTGTGCGCCGTCCGACTAAACGAGGCAGTAAAGATTCGAAAGGATAGGGACACTCTTTGTTGCCTCTTCGTCATATCAGCCTACGCCCCCACTGACTGCAGTCCAGACGATGTAAAAGATGAGTTTTACAGAAAGCTTTCGGACCTCCTCCAAAAAGTTAGGCACTCTGATGTAGTAATAATGGCTGGTGACTTCAATGCTCAAGTAGGTAGACTAAGTGAAAAGGAAAGACACCTGGGTGGATGTTATGGTGTCGCGGCTCAGAGAACAGACAATGGCGACTGTCTGTTGCAACTATACTCAGATAACCGCCTATTTCTAGCAAACACTAACTTTAGGCATAAGGAAAAACATCTGTTGACCTGGAGACCCACAAAGTCGTCTCAACGTTGGACGCAACTAGATCATATCGCCATCAGCCACCGATGAAGGGGTTCGGTAGAGGACTGTCACTAGTTTCGGTGCACATTTTTAGATTCAGATCATGCCCTAGTACGAGCTCGTATCTGTTTGAGACTTACTGAACGTAGGAAAGACACCGTAAGGAAGCCTCTTAGGGCTTTACTTAATGATAATAAAGCTAAGAATATATTTCAGGAGCAACTAGAAAGAGTTAAGCAATCATGTAAGCGAGTCCCATCCGGAAGCACGTTGGAATGATATCAAGAAGGCTGTGGAAACAGCAGCGATATCTGCTAGCAAGGTAAACCATGTAGGTAGAATCTGGGAACTTGTGACAATCACAGGGGAATAAGTCTAACCAATATAGTTTCTAAATTGTTAGCCTCCCAACCAACTCAACTTGTGAAGTTTCATTACTTCATCTATTGATTTGCCATCCCTACCTAGAACTCGTTTCTTAACGACAGCATTGCTTACTCGGTTGTCCCACGATATACGAGCAATGCTTCTTAAACATCTATGATCGAATACCAGTAACCTACGAACATCTTCTACTCTTAACGACCATGTTTCGCATCCGTACAGGAGAACGGAGCAAACTGCTGCGCAGTACACCCGTACTTCGGTTAGCGAACGGATATCACGCCTGCGCCATAAGTGATGCAGGTTGGCAAATCCAATCGAGCTCTCTGTATCCGAGCTGAGATTTCGTCAGTCACCAAGCCATCAGCGCTGATAAGATTCCTCAGATAAGTGAGGCGATCAACACGCTTGACTACTTCACTCCCTATCACTAGTTCAGGTGCCGATGCAACCCAGTTTTGAAGCAACATTTTGCATTTCGAGGGTGAAAACCTCATCCCGAACATGCTCGCATTGTTGCTTAGGGTAGTCAGAAGACTCTGCATTTTGTCAGCGTCTTCACCGAATAGAACTATGTCATCGGCATATTCTAGATCAGTAAGCGATTTTCCTGGCAGAAGGTCAACCCCTGAAAAATCTGAGGAGCTTAATGTTAACTCTAACAGGATGTCTACGACAAAGTTAAACAAGAATGGAGAGAGTGGACAGCCCTGACGGACACCACTTGATGTAGAGAATTCAGATGACAGTTCGCCATATGCTCTCACCCGACCAGTAGTGTTCGAGTAGAGTGCTTGTATAAGGTTAATGCACTTCTTTGGTACACCTTTCAATGACAGACACTGCCACAGAACCTCACGATCCACTGAGTCAAATGCCGCCTTTAGGTCCAGGAACACGACTATTGTCGGATGTCGAAATGTGTGTCTGTGTTCCAGGACCTGTTGTAGTGTGAAGATGTGGTCTATACAACCAAATTCAGGTCTGAAACGAACATGTTTTTCTCTAGTCTGCTCTTCAAGAGCACTAGTAAGGCGTCTAAGTATATTGGAGGCTAACAATTTAGAAACTATATTGGTTAGACTTATTCCCCTGTGATTGTCACAAGTCCCCAGATTCTACCTAGGATCTCGGTCAGTCTAACTGTTAAAATTGGACCGCCGTCCTTATACATCTCAGGGGTAAGCCTATCAGAACCTGTTGCTCTACCTCCCTTTAGATTTCCTATAGCTTTCTCAACTTCATGTAGACTGGGAGGACTTAAATCGATTTGCCATTCAGGATGACTGGGGATCGTGGGTAACCGAAGAGTGGCTCGAGGCCAGTTGAACTGGTCCCTAAAGTGTTCTGCCCATCGGTCCAGTCTCCTGGATTGAGAATGGAAAATAAGACCATCTTTTTCCGAGATAGTCTCACTCACATTCGGGTTCCTAATACCGGTTTCTTTGATAAGGCGGAAAAGTTGTCTACTGTTGCCTATCGCCGCTGCCTTTTCCATCGCTTTTGCTTTCGCCACCCACCACTGTTCGCGGTCGGTACGTAGGCTTTTTATAACTTTGCGCCTAAGCCGACTACGCTCTTCATGTTCAGAGTCAGGTGGGATGCGTTTTCGAGCATCCATCAGTTCGGTGGATGCGACTGAAATCCACGGCTTCATCCTACCCTTATGGTTTACCTTGCTAGCAGATATCGCTGCTGTTTCCACAGCCTTCTTGTATCATTCCAACGTGCTTCCGGATGGGACTCGCTTACATGATTGCTTAACTCTTTCTAGTTGCTCCTGAAATATATTCTTAGCTTTATTATCATGAAGTAAAGCCCTAAGAGGCTTCCTTACGGTGTCTTTCCTACGTTCAGTAAGTCTCAAACAGATACGAGCTCGTACTAGGGCATGATCTGAATCTAGAAATGTGCACCGAAACTAGTGACAGTCCTCTACCGAACCCCTTCATCGGTGGCTGATGGCGATATGATCTAGTTGCGTCCAACGTTGAGACGACTTTGCGGGTCTCCAGGTCAACAGATGTTTTTCCTTATGCCTAAAGTTAGTGTTTGCTAGAAATAGGCGGTTATCTGAGTATAGTTGCAACAGACAGTCGCCATTGTCTGTTCTCTGAGCCGCGACACCATAACATCCACCCAGGTGTCTTTCCTTTTCACTTAGTCTACCTACTTGAGCATTGAAGTCACCAGCCATTATTACTACATCAGAGTGCCTAACTTTTTGGAGGAGGTCCGAAAGCTTTCTGTAAAACTCATCTTTTACATCGTCTGGACTGCAGTCAGTGGGGGCGTAGGCTGATATGACGAAGAGGCAACGAAGAGTGTCCCTATCCTTTCGAATCTTTACTGCCTCGTTTAGTCTGATTAATTATGCTAGAATATCCAAACCCTAGTTTGTAGAACATTAAAGTCGTAAGAGCAGAATCACATCGGGGATATGATAACTAAATATTTGTACACACCTTACTAAATCTCTTCTGCCAGCATCAGTACAGTGATCGAAACTGGTCATATTTTTGCCTATTTTCACTATAGACTATGCAGCTATTTCAAAGTAGCGTATAACCTAGCTCAAGTTTGTATCGAGTGAACAAACCATGTCAACGCAGCGAGATGAAATTCCTAAGATGAATATCAAACTATTGGTATGAATTGATTGTAAAAACGATTAGTCATGGAATAAATGCTTCGAGATGAAAGAATTAAGTAACTGAATAAAACAATTTTAAAACCTCCGAATCTTTAGGTTAAATAAAGTGTAAATAGATCTACATTATCATGATCGATTTCGCCTACTGTTTTTGATAGCTGATCACAAAAATCGCCCATAACTCAACCAGATACTCTGTATGCACAATCATTGATCAGTCAAACAGTTAGTGATCTCGTGGACTGATGCCACATTTTGATTTGGCTTTCTTCCAACTAAGCTACTATGTCAGCCAACATCATACATCTAGACAGGCGGTTTTCGCGCATACATAAGCCACTTAAGTTGATAGAAATTCACAACCCCATTGTTTTTACTACAACTAGCATTTATTCTAATCGTTTCAGTTATTAGTTAACTCGTTTTCCCATTGTTATGAGAATGATCAAATTAATTGAAAATCATCAAGAGGTGAATTGTTTGTTTTAGTACTATTTTTTTCCTAAACTCATTGATACACTCACTATTAAAGATGCAAGTTATTTCATTTTTATTTTTAAATGTGTAACATTGATTCATGTTTACTGTTTTCTTTTTTTTCAGCTGTTGTTGGTGGAGGAATAGGTGGTGCAAGTTCTGCTTATTTCTTACGAAAAATTTTCGGTGATAAAGTTTCTATTACACTTTTTGAGAAATCAGGACAAATCGGTGGTCGTATTAAAGCTGTACCGTTTTGTGGTGCAATACGTGAATCTGGAGCTAGTACTATTCATTCCAGTAATATGTACATGATTAGATTTGCTCAAGAATTCAGTATGTTTGTTTGAGAAACAACCTTTCACGGTGTGGGCAGCCGGGAAGTGACAACCACCCTCATACCCGTAACAGCACACGAGACCGAATTGGTCACAATCAAATCCTTCCTACACTCACACATATCTGTGAAACATGGCCAGTGAGAGTAGAAGAGATTCGTAGGTTACTGCCTTTCGACCATAGGTGTCTTCGAAGCATTGCTCGTATATCGTGGGACACGCAAGTGAGCAACGTTGTTATTAGGAAACGGGTACTAGGTAAGAATGGCAGATCAATAGACGACGTAATGAAACTTCATCAGTTGAGGTGGTTGGGACATGTGCTGTGTATGTCTAACCACCGACTGCCTCGACGAGCTTTGTTTTGTAGTGTAGGAATAGGTTGGAAGAAAGTTAGGGGCCGCCAGACCAAAACATGGCACAAATCCATGAAGTCATTGACGAGTGGACTTAGCCATGTCGGTGGTTGTCGACTACCTGGTTGGGGTCCGCGAGATGATTATTATCATCATCGATGGTTAGAGACGCTGAATGGCATGACTCAAAACCGTTTGCAATGGCGCCGGTGCGTCGATTTTTGTGTTCTCTCAAATCCTAATCTTCTGTTTCTTTAACACCTCTAGTTTTAACTTTCTAAACTTATCCCACTGAATCATACTTCTTGAATAATATCTTCTAATCCTAACCTCTCCGATTACTTCTAATACCTTTACTACCTCTTCTACTTTTGGATTTGAATTGACAATTATATCAACGCGCTGATGTGGTATGGCGACATGAACTGATGTACTTACGTACAAAGTTCTACGTTACATCTGACTGACTGACATGTGATGATAGTTTAAGGATTGGCTTTTATCTCCTAAGAACGGGATATACACATTTGGTCGCTTTATTGTTCGTACTTTCAATCATTTTATTTTCTAGGCTTCTTATTCAATTTTTTTTATCAGATTAATAAAAATATACAATTTTTATTATGATTTTGATCCATTTTCATGGGATGAATTATTGTGAATAAAATTCATTATAGGGTTATGGAGATCGTTATTTTTGATTGAATTGATGAATCGATTATTGTTAGACCACCATTAGAAACCTAGAATTACTGGATGGGCTGTTTGTCCTAGTAATGGATTCTTTAACAGTACGAATCCATGACCCCTGCTCGCAGCAATCGAATTCAGGACTTTCGGTCTCGCGCGCGAACACTCAACCTCTAGACCACTGAGCTGGTATCCGACGGTGTTAACATCTAACTTTGATTAATCTAGGGTTTTACGCAACCTTACTGATTGTCTTCCGAATTAACTGCCTACATTCGGTAGGTTTGAACTCCGCCGTTAGCGAGGGTCGTGGATTCGCACTGCTGAAGAATCCCATACTAGGACAAAAAGGCCATCCAGTGATTCCAGGTTTCTAATGATGGTCTAACAATTTCAATTGTAAATACAATTGTCTGAAAGTTTTCCGTGTTTATTTTTTTTGTCTAGATAATAGTTTTGGTGTGTGTGTTTTTGTTTTATTGTTTTTTCTCATAGAAATACCAATAAATCCTATTGAAACTGCGGATCATCGTTTACTTCTATTTCAAGAAGGTTATAAACCAGTATTTTCCGATGTTACTCAAAAGACATCATTTTTAACTCCACTTCGTTTATTTTGGCGTTACGGCCTCAGCTTGTTGCATGCTAGGTTTTATCTTATGGGTAAAATTCAAGAATTCAAACAGTAAGAAAGTTTAGATAAATTTTACTATTATGTTTACTGATATAATATTAATGATGAGATGATACTGAGTGTATTATACTATTTAACATGTGAAAAAGCTATGATGCTCTTCAGACATATGCCAAACTTAAATATTAACGCGTTATGATCACTATAAGTCCACTGACAAGCATGCGTACTAAAATTTGAATTGTGTTTATTCAATAAAGTTGCAATTATTACTTGTTCACTGAAATCAAAGTACTTGGAGTAAAGTGGAAAACGGTAATGTAATGGTTCATTGGTTGGTGAATGCTGAAACAATGAGCTATAATAACAGTTATTCTATAGGGCGGTAATATCTTAAGTATATTGAATTTCTCCCCTCACATTATATCTGTTTTAATCTATCACTACACTGTAGTTACAATCATACTTTTTATAGTGTATAGCTGGTTATACAGAGTAACAAGATTATGAACATATTAGAACCGTTTTTTGTAATCGACCATATATGTGAATTCAGTATATGTATATATATTTAAAATATATAAACCGATCTATGTACTTACATGCATAGGGACTTTGAACAGGTGGATGTTCTGCTTACTCACGATAACCAACCCCATAAACTGCATTTTTCACCTGTTCTAGTTTCGTAGCAGCATATGAAGCCTGGAATTGCTTAATCCATCAGTGATATATTATATTGTAGACTTTAGTATTGTGCAAAGTGGACCAGAGTAGATTGTTGTAACTTAATTGCCGTCTTCTTCTGTATCTTTCTAAATTCTGAGTTTCTTTCGAATCATTCCCAGCTTTTCATTATGCGGTCTTGAATGTTCCTTCCAAACTATATCTCTTATCATAATTGGCTTACACTGTCATGGAAATTATTATTACAATTTGATTTTCATTTGTACTTTTTGCTCTGTTTATTTTATCCAAGATACCATCAACCTCCTACCACTGATACACATTCATGTCATAATCTACATTGTCTATCATTTAACGTAAATCTCCCTTTAAATATCGATGGTCTTATTTATTGCTCATTGATCTACTTTTCCACTTTGTATTTTATGAATGCTTATATTTTCCTTAATCTTTTTGTATGTTTCTGTGATAACCATATTCTCAAAGTTTAGAGTTTATTATGAATTTGGTCTCCTTTTGTTAATTTCATCTTGTCGTGCTAATCTAGTATGGCAACTTACTTGCTGACTTAGCCGTCGTGAAGCTGCTGCTGCACTGGCTTTCTTCACCTGCATTTGTTACTGTTTGTGAGATTGAAGAGCTATGTGATCTGCAATGTCCAAATCGTTTAGCCACTGAGGCGTTACCCATTATATTTCGTGCTCCCGTTGAGATAATCCAATCAACCATCGAAAGGGTGCGAGTAAGCAGCCACTGCGTATCTATGTTACGCTCTCTGTTAATGATATCAATCTGTGTTTAATAATTCATCTGTTATTCAAATGACATGATAAGATTTTTATAATCCCACCATTAATATCGGGGACAAAAAATACGTATTATTAAGAAATAATAGAATTCTCTTTTTAAAACAAACTATCCTTCATAACTACGATCAAGATACTTGATTAATGATGTTACATCGTAATTGTTTCATCAGTAATCTGTGAGATTATTTATTCTGTCATTTGATGAAATATTCAATGAAAATTTAATCATGAAAATGTTGGGGATGTTAGATACCGAAAACTCGCTTGATAAATGCCTTATTTTGGATTTAACGTTTGCGAGCATGGACTGATCAGTTGACCTTGAGATTTCATTTCCCACCAGCACAATCCATGTCTGTGATTGGCTACTGTGAATTTTAGTGTGTTATTTTTGTGACTGTCCCAAGGACGTTTCTATGATGTATAAATAAACGAGAGTTGTGTGCTTGATTGCATTGTAGTTGCTGGGTGTTTGTAGAATATACTTTCTACGCTTACAAAGCCTTCTGTCTTCAGCTTGGGATTCAAGGTTGCTATATCTGGACGCTGGTAATTGTCTCGTTCGCGTTTATCGACTAAGGTGAACTCGTAATAGCTTCAAGCGTACCTAGTGACGAACCCTACAGAAAATGATATGCGCTAAACAAATCAGATCTACGCATGTGATTAGTGGTTAGATATGTATTTTGACTGACACACACATGCGTATACCACTCGCTATCGAATCAAAAACATTGCTTCAATCGTGTTTAATCAGTTTTATTTATATTCTGTCGGATTAAAAGATTTCATAATAATAATAATAATCATGTTTCATGAACTATTTATAATCAACATGCATCTAAGTGTGATTTGAATTACTTGTTTACTTATAGAATTTATACTTTACAAAATCGTGGTGAATGTTTCACTACACCTGGTCTACTGTTGAAAGCATTATCCAAACAATTTCCTGAAATGACAAAGTACACTTTCACTGAATGGATGCGTAAAGAAATGGGTCTAAATGAAAGATACATCAATGAATTTGCATTTGGAATATTTTCAAATAATTATTGTCAAAATTCAATGGATGCTCATGGATTTGTTGGTGAGTTATTGTTGTAGAATTAATTCCTTTTTTAATGAATTACTTTTGATGTTATTTATATTTGATTTTGAAAGTGTTTTTTGTTTTTCTTCGGTTTATATTCTTTACAAACTGACTATACCGACACACTTGGCATAATGTTACGTTTTGTGGCCAAGTTTGATCTATATTCAATGTTCGATTATTGAATAAAGCATTTACTATTTTAGAATTCTTTTTAAATGACATCAACTTGTGTTTTTCCCGGTTATGCAATCTGTTGATGTTATGTTCGTCACTAGGTACGCTTGAAGCTATTACGAGTTCACCTTAGTCGATAAACGTGAATGAGACAATTACCAGTGTCCAGGTAGGCTACCTTGAATCCCAAACTGTAAAACAGAAGTCTTGCTAAGCGTAGAAAGTATATTCTACAACACCCAGCAATCACAATACAATCAATCACACAACTCTCGTTTATTTATACATCATAGAAACGTCCTTGGGACAGTTACGAAAATAGCACACTAAAATACACAGCAGCCAATCACAGCCATGGATTGTGCTGGTGGGAAATGTAATCTCAAGGTCAACTGATCAGTCCATGCTCGCAAACGTTAAATCCAAAATAAGGCATTTATCAAGCGAGTTTTGGGTATCTAACATCCCCAACAGTTGATTGACTCAAATTAATTGCATTGTCAAATAACCATGAATATATATTCATACATATTAGAGTAAATCTCAATGACGAACTCTAATTAAATACAATATTGTTCGTTTATTTATGCTTTTATTTTTTGTTACTATAGGGATTTCTAACATTTTACAGTTTTGTAAATATACCTGATATACTCGTCAATTGATATGCTTGAAACTATTACGAGTCCACCTTACTCAAGGTCAACTAGGCAGCTTATGCGCGAAAACATAAAAACTCAAAATTTCATAAATAATTTCAAAATTAGGACATTTTGCAAGGGAGTTCTAGGGATCTAATGTCCCGTACAATATCAAAGTACAAGATGCATTTAACACGGTAACTAATATTGTAGGCCTGTGAAAATTTGTCGAATGAGGTCATTTGACTACAATCAGAAGTGTCCTAAAGGGTGAATGCAGATCATGAGTCAAGAAAAGGATTCATTTTCCAAGGGGATGGAATGTTTATATAATATTGAGTTTATATATATATATGTATATGATTAGGTCAAATGGACTTTCGTTCCCACTCTTACCTTCTTGCTGAATTAATCAGTTTTGGAGAAGTTAGCACGTATTGATTTTCAGATCTCAGACACTGTCCATCATAACAGTAACAAAATAATAATTCTTTATAGTTAAACGTATGTAATTTATCTCAGCGTTTACTCATTGGCTAATAAAAAATAAGTAGTATTTTTATATATTCGGTTTTTATGTTAATAAACTTCAGACTAAACGAAATATATCAGTAGATAATGTAGCCTTTAAGCTAGACATTAAAATAATTTTGATCTTAGTCTTTTCCACTGCATTTTGGTTGATGAATTTTAGGGTTGATTTCCTCCGCCTGTATGATATCTCAGGTATACACTGTCGAAAATGGAGCTGAACAAATTCCACAAAAGCTAGTTGAAAGTGCATTGGCCGGCAATCCTGCTGGTGTTCCAAAAGAGTTTATACATGCTACAGTGAAGAAGATTATACGAACCGATAATGATAGGTAATCGGATTTTTCTAATGACTTTTTTATTGCTACTAAATACTCATTATTATTGTACTAGTTAGTGAGGTCCTAGTCAGAGTGTGTATTGAATTAAACACAGTCAGATTTTCAATGGAAACTAACTTCTTTTCACAAATTGTCCTGGAGATACTTCGTTGTTAATCTTTCTTATTTCAGGACATACTGTTCTGTCCATGAGGTATAAACCTGGAATTCTAGTACGCATAATCTTTCTCTACTCTTTCCAACACTGTAAGACTTATGTGGAGGCTATTCTAGCTCACAATTATTATTCAGTCGAGTTATTTTAATCGTAATATAGTATCATTACTACTAAGTAGCGCTTATTAAACGTATCAAACATAATTTATTTAAAAATATAGGCACTAAGCATCAATAATTAATATTCTCCTTAGGATACGCACGTTTAGGATGTTCCTCATCAAATCTTGAATTCAAAGTTGGTTCTCATTGTCAGCTGAATTCATTGATTTCGGGGATTCTCAATTAACTAACCTGATTTCTATATTATTACCACTAGAATTCTGTTACACCTGCACATAAACGTGCCATTTTGATATGTTTGAACTATTACGAATTTACCAAGTCGGAAAACGAGAGCGAGGATCGAGGATCCGGCGACATGACATGCTACTCAAATCTGATGATCCCAACCCCCATATTGAGTTAAAATAAAAAGATTTGATATGAAGTAGAACCTGTATTCTACAAGTATCCAGAAAGTACGAGGTCCGAGTCCAGAAGAGAATCAGGATCCCGGACTGAGGATCCGGGACCGGGTCCTGGTCCTGGTCATAAAACATCACAGATAATGCGTATTTATACATTTTGGTCGAATAGGAAACAGCATCAAAGTCTGTGACATTGACAGTTAAGATGACCAATAGGAAGCAAAATTTGAAGTGACATTGATAGTCAGGACAACCAATAAGAAACAACATTGGAGCACGTGACATTGATATCTAGGACGACCATAAAATTGACCAGTAGGGATTAACCAATAGGAATTCACCAATAATTGTCTTGGGATATTGGATGAATATCCTAACAGATTCTCAAGTTTAATATTTAATTTAATTAACCAGATCAGTCGTTGACAAATGCTACCTACAAGTTGAATAACCCTCCCCAGTACCTCGTCATCGAAGTCATAACATCCAGATCACTCGTAAGTTACTTTAAGATGTTCCTGAAATTCTAATCAGATGTTGTAACTGGTGGAGTTCATACAATGTCAATAAAATAATTATCACATTAGATGACATTAGATAAATTCTGCCCTATATCACGAATCGATTAAAGTTAGAATTGTATCATTAAAAAACCAGTCCATTGATTTTAATAGTTGAATTTACGCTAACTAACCAGAAGGTTTTGATTTCAATCCTTAGTGAGATCATAGGAAGTCCCATAGTGAGATAAACCAACTATCCATTAGTCTATGGTTCCCATGTATACCCAAATTAACGTAGTAAAAGTAGTAACAGTTTCACTTAGTAACCGAATAGACAACACATTGAAAATACTTTACGCGAACGTGTAGATATATGAAAAAATATTTCTTTTATCAATTCTTTGGAAAGATTATTAGTTATTTTGAGATGGTGAAGAAAATTTATAGCTCAGGTGAATGATTGTTGTGGTGTTTCGTTCTCTGAGCTGGTGGTTTTGGTTGTGGTTGAAGAACAATGAAAGCTCCACAACCAAAACATCCAGCTCAAAGAACGAAACACCACAACTATTCGTTATTATTATTTTTATTATGTTATTATTTTAATTTCATTGCAAAAAAATTGCTTTTTCAGATTACGCTTATCCTATGATTTAGCCGACAGTAATAAAACTGAAGAAGGATTATTTGATTATGTCATCTTGTCATTACCGTTACATCAAGAGTCGAATATTTCTACTTCCGATGATATTAAACTGCCCAAATTAAAATATCATGAGATGTGTCGTACATTTTTATCCGGTCAAATCAATTATTCCCTATTTGATCTACCATTAAGTAAGTAGCTACACTTGCATAGTTCATGTTGATTTCCTGTTGTGTCTTAGAGAATTGATTACCCTTGATATTGGCAATTCATTACGTGGTAATTTATTTCTATATGTAACAATTAATATTCACTAGTTTATCTAGTTAATATCTTGTTTTATGTTTTTAATCATTTAGATTGTTTACAACCTAATCAATTAGCATCTTTTCTCCCAACCTCAAGTTATTATTTACATGAAAAATATCCTGTGCGTTCTATATCTCAACTACCAGTTAAATCTAACAATTCAGATGCCAATAATGATAGTGTTTGGACTATATTTTCTGAATCGAAATACTTGCCAGATCCAAAGACATCTTTACCGAAATTAATGCAGAATTACAATCAAATCGATGTTGTACGTTGGCTGGCATATCCAACCTATCATCCTGTTGTAAGTGATATGATATTTGATATTTGTTTATGGTATATTTTGAATAATCTTTGTACGATCAATTCTGCATTGTCGTAAATGACACCTATGCTTGGCCGTTCCTTCGATTTAATATCTGTAGATGCAAAGATTTAGAGTATTACTTTTACTGTCAGTTGACGTTACTTTGACTTATGAAAATGACAATATAGGCCAATGGATAATCTGTTCAATAGCTAATGATTTAATCAGATATCACTTACGCATCATTTGTTAGTTCATCCTTACATCAACTATCGATCGGTGAAAGTTCACGCATACTTTATTTTATTATGCCTTATCCATTTGTATCGTTCATGTTGAAATCAACAGCTGTATCTCAATGGTTAAGACGTCCTATATCCCAGATTGGAATCCTGTTCAACCTACTTCAGCTTAAGTAATCTAGTTGTATCACTACTCCTCTCAGTCATACTTCAGCTTGAAATCATAATACTAAGTCTCTAATCTCTAAACAGGCGATGTGGCGTTTCAGATCTTAGTATGTCTACATGCATGTTTCCCGCATATAGGGAAATGATTTGAGACAAAACAGTCTGCATTAAATGTTGCACTATTTAAAAAGAGATTAGAATACGAATGGAGCTTCGGATATTTTCGTATTGTTTCTTGATAGTAAAATTCGGTACAGACAAACTTTAGTTGCCGATTCCGGAAAACTATTGAGCGTTTTTTTATAAAAGAAACGGACTGAATGTAACAGCAACTGATACGCGTCAACATTTTGACATTAATATGAACTAGAGAAAACTGAATTCTGAGAACTGTTTTCTGTGTTGAACAAAAGTCAAAAATTGAATTTGAACATCACCGAAGAAAGATCTTTTAATTAGGCAAAATCAGAAGACACAAATGATAATAGCCGAGGTTATTGAAGGTATCTGAACAGGAAAACAAATATATCAAGACTGTCCTTTAAAGAACGAATATATAATGACAAGAAACTTGATAACCTTAAACCCTGCTCAATCGTTTCATTCTGTAGTAGAAGCATTCGTAGCTGTAGTCTTGGACGTTATACTCTTAACAAAAAAACTAATCATAATGTGTGAAACACCACAAATTTAATCGACGCCATTTTTCTCATGGTATCTAACATGGTTGTTTTCTTTCGTTTGACACTTTCCACCGTCGACGACCTTCTTGAATATACTATGGGCTACCTGTTTCCTGACATCCAACTATTTCAACAAAAGTTACCGCTTCACTGAAATAATATCAATATATATACTAGTTTTTATCCATTGTTTCAAATAAACTGTGTGTTATGTTAATGATTATTATTATTATTATTATTATTATTATTATTAATTATTACAGAGTGATCCATACACCGATTTAGGTCAATTCAAATTAGCATCAAGAGTATTTTATCCAAATGCCATTGAATCTGCTGCATCATGTATGGAAATGGCTATAATCGGTGGACGTAATGTAGCTTTGCTGATTGCAAATGAAATGAAACAATTAACAGAAGAGAATAAAGAAACACCACAATCAACCAGCTTGATAAATCATATCAAAAAATAAAATGAATTGATATTTTTTTAATATGGATTTTTGTTTGAATTATCTAATTTGTTTTTTTTTCTCTCTCTCTCCATTTGTTGTCCTTTTTTATTTTGTTTTCTTACATAACTTAGTTTTGTGTAACCTTTTTTTTTACTATTTATTTATTTAAAAATAACAATAATGATGACTGCATTTTATCCGTTGTTTTCTCAAGAATGTTTGTTGTGCATACATTTTGGCTTGAATTTAATTGATGAATTATTGAACATTGAATGAGAATAGAAATGTTGTTAAAACTAGTATCTGTTCTTTGTTTGAAAGAGAAGAAAATTAATTTGCTCTTTTAAATATCCATTTTGTATGATACACTTAGACTACCTGGTTGGTTTGTGCCAAACGGTTGAAGACCTTGAACGACATGGCTTAAAATCGTTTGCAATGGCGCAGGTGCATCCGTTCTTTGTGTGTTCCCTGAAATTCTAATCTTCTGAATTCCTCATTACTTCAATTTTTCTAAATTTATTTCGCTGAATTATAGTTCTCAAATAATGTCTTTGAACTCTAGTCTTTCCCATTATTACTCATACTTCTACTATCTCTACCACTATGGGATTTGAACTGACAATTGCATGTCTGTGCTAATATGGCATTACAACCTAAACTTAGGTACGTACGTATGAAGTTCTACATTGTAACTGACTGACTGACTGTTCGATAGATTAATATTATTATTACTATCAGAAATTAAGTTATCCTATTCTAGCCGTTTTCGATTCCAATAAAAGTAAGTGATTAGTGTTATGTTTGTTTGTGAAGATGAACAGTAAGGGTTGATTTTATTGAACAGGTCTGATTTAGCTTTCATTCATGTTACATAACTATAAGTTTGTATACAGTATAAAGTCAAATGACTTGGAGTTGAGTTGTCATTTTTTGAAATACACAATATCAGTTCTACATCTCTTCATCTTGCTCAATTGCACAAATTTGCATATTTCACAAAATCAAATTTCTTGAACATTTTTTAAGGCCGCACGATTGAGTTACCGATTGTTAGAGCAGATAATTATTATCTGTTATAAACTTATACTACTTACATTCCCGTACAATCAGTGACTGAATAAATGTAGGATACCAATCGAGACCTATACCTGACACCTATCGATCCACGATGCAACTTTATACTCTCTGTTTCGATAGCTCGACAACACGAATATAATACTTCTTATGCATTCTATTGGTTCATGAGCCGAAACGTATACAATGATCTGTCTCAAATACCTGACCAGCTGGCATCATAAATAAAAAATTACAACATCTACGCCATGTTATAAGTGAAAGAAAGATTCATAGTTATTCATCAAACGTAAAGCAAATAACAGTTGATGTATGAAACATGCAAAAATCTAATCGTCTAATAAGTATATGATTAAAAATATAAACAGTAATTTTCAGTAGGATAGTTCTGAATGCTCAAACTTCCTATTTAATACTACAAAAAATGAGTATATTCATTATTGTCATTTTAAAAGCCCAAGTTCAGTTCAGCATTTTGTGATTATTTCATTTCAATGTACTAACCACCGTGTGCTTTATATATGTTTATAAACACTGATGCGGAGTTAATTAATTACACCATCTATGATAAATAAATACTCTAATGAATAAACATACTTTTTATAAAAACATTCCATATGTTTTATATGGTAATCAATAGTTCAACTGTATTCATCAGTCATTAAAATTGTTTTATACAACACAACACATAGTAGTACATCATTCCAAAAATCTAGTATCTTGTTTTATTTTTTTGGTATGTTGAGAGTAATCAAACTGAGTTTAGAATATTACAAGTCAACATTCTAAACGAAATGCATAGATATGCTTTGACTATTTTAAGTAAGTGGGCTGTTTATGTACTGTGTGTCTCTATTTTCATCAGTCGAATGACTCTCATAAAGAAACTTGATTTATGGTCATACCTATTCAACCAGTTTGACAATTGTCGGGGACGTTAGGTCCTCAGAACTCACTTGATAAAAGCTTTAATTTTGGATTTTATTCATGGGCTGGTCAGTTGATCTTGTGATCACATTTCCCACCAGTAAAATCCTCGGCTGTGATTGGTTACTGTGGTTTTTTGGTGTGGTATTTTTGTGACTCTCCCAAGGACGTTTCTATGATGTATGAATAATCGCGATTTGTGTGCTTGAGATAATTTTATTTGCTGCGTATCAAGACTTCTTCTTCCGTTAGTTGGGGCAACGGTTTAGAGTAACCTACCGTATCACTGGGTCATTGTCCCGTTCTCGTTTATCGACGAGCATAACAACAATACAACTATTCACTCATTTTAATTGCGTCGTTGAATAGTTGAGTTTGCAAGACATTTTCACTGAGCAGTGTCAGTGCATCGAATTGTAGACGACAATGACTAAATATTATAATTTACTCAACTTTATTACTCTAAAGATGAATTTCACTATCAGTCATAGTAAAGAAATCCAGAGCTTATATTCCATCATCTTTTGAGTTTCTTTGCTCAATATTACTGATAACTGCGATCAGTAGTTAGAATGATACAACAACATTAATTCCACTTCTTGTTCCATTCATTTTGTTGATTTGATCTTTTCATCCTAAGTAAGATGGATGGATTATGACTGACTGACTAATGAAATCATCTGATACAGTTGAAATATCATTCATTGTGAACAATATTTTTCAATATAGAAAGTAATAGATGCATATTGTGAAATCAGTTGTTCATCACTTATGAAATTGATTTATCATTGACAGCTAACAAATTTAACATTTTCATAGCCTGAAAAATGCCTTTCTAGAGAATATACCACTAAACTGAAATTGACGCATTACCAAATGGCTTTTATATAAATCTTATTTAAATCACAGTTCTAAAATCGATAAAAAATTTTCTCCTAACTTATACTATCCCACAGATCGTTAATAGTGCATAATGAGTTATTTCCGTTGTAAAATTGGCCACTTTCATTATTTGTCTAAAGATTAGAGTTTTTCTACTGTAATTTCTGTCTCAGAAAGACCTCCCGTATCATTCGTAATTCAGAATTTTATCATAAACTAGTCCAAAACAGTAAAAAGGTTTTCTATACATTTTCTCATCATTTATTTAATAAATAAAAGGAATTCTTGTTATTTTTTCTTATTCATGTATAATAAATTAACAAGAAATTGTATATTCGTATTGTCATATATACAGTGCTTTACTTCTTTTCATTGTGATATTCATAATAAACATGAACCAAATTATTATGCAATCAGTGTTTTTTTTTTAAAAAAAAAGGAAGGTGAAACTCTACATATTAAAAAATAAAACATTCTCATCTTCAAGTCTGATAATTAACGGTACATGGTGGGTGTTTTGTTTTTGATTAAAAAAGAAAATAAACTTTTGAATTGATCACAGTCGGTGAACTTGTGGTAGGAATGTGAGATTTTTCAGACAAATTTACAAAGTTTTAGATTGCATTGTTTTCAATTGCCCAACAGGTAAATGATGATTTATTTGTGTGCATAATTGTTGAGTTCTTCTGTGTCTTTCTTCTTTCTTGGTTAAGCAAACACCTTAAAGAGTTGGAGACTTAGTTTGTACACACTCTTTAGTTGAATAAAGTTGATAAGATTCACAAGGTTATTGTTTTTCTAATCCAATGAATCAAAATACAAAATTTGATGAATTTTTTCCATTCTGAATTATCATTGTCCTCCGGTTTTTCTCGGTTAACATTTCTTAGCAGTCTATCTGTGTGATTGAATCGATACAGAAAGCCAATAATCACTGATGATGAAACATGATTGACCTACTACTACTACTACAGTGTGAAGTTGATCGGTGCCGATTTCTTATATTATGATATCTCATTACAAAGTTATTGAGTAGTATATATATATGGGACAGGAAAATTTTTTTTGCTAAATACTTTTCATGGACATTCCATAAACCATCTAAATGTTGGTGATAGTTTTATTGCTGTACGAATTGCATCACACTCATCGATACTATGTAATAAAACATGATTATGTGTTATAATATTGGCATAGTCAAATCCAGGGCAAATCAACTAGATTCAAAAGTATAAAGAGAAGATAAAGAAAAAATACGTCTCATTGTTTGTAATCGAAATTCAAAAACACATTTTATTCCATTTTTAAACTTAGATAATACAATGTGAGTAGACGTTGTTTGTCATAATTTAGTGATATACTAGTGCAAAACATTTAAGTTTTAGATTATGATAGCCAAAATCTCAAATTGATCGTAACTAGACGACTAATATTGAATACCGAGAATCACTTGACTAGTGTTTCTGGTTGTACGATATCGTAAATTGATTGAAATTAAACATTAACACCGTTAAATGCCATCTTACTGTTATACAGGTGGACCATCTGCTCGAGAAACGAGTTCCGAGATTTTGTGTGTACTCATTGCTAGGGGGACTGATGCTGATCAGTTCCATTGCCATACGTTGATCGTGAGGAGATTGACTCCACATATCATAAATTTTAATATGTTTAATATGTGCCTAGCAATTGGATTCAAGTGTTTTGTCTTATTTTGGACACACCAACCAAATTATCTTGGATCCCATTGTAGTCCTTGTTATCAACAACGGGAATTTAAAAATGGTGGGTAAAGCCTTCATACTCATTGAACAGGTTAATATCTATCTGGACTCAGTGAATAACCCAAAAGTTAGTGGACAAAAGTCAACCTTGAGATGCGGATACAAATAGTTGATTAGTTACAAATATAATTGGAAATGTGTTGTAGATTCCAATACTAATCATATATCAGTTAAATTAAAACCTAATTCGTTATTTCTAGAGCATTTTTTTCAATGTTCTTGCTAACTAACTAAAGTATATATAAGCAGTTGGAAAATGGTTTATGCTTATATTAAAGTAATGTGTAGAAAATATAGGAAATTTGAAATTGGTGAAAAGTTCCCAATTAATTAGAAAATATATGAACGAAGAATATTCTTTTTCAATAAATTTCTATAGTTATTTATTCATAAATTCATAATTTCAAAATGTCCTCGGGATTAAAAGAAAATATATCGTTTAGAATTATACTGAATAAATTTCTCCAAACGCGTACAAGCATTATAATAAGGATGTTAATCATAATAAAAGTATTTGTGAATGAGATAAGTTTGAGCAACAGAAATCTAAAGGAGCAGGATGTATGAACATTCATCATCAAAACGACTGTTTGCTAATTAGGCTGGAAGTTAAGATTTAAAGCGGTAGTTATACATATTTCTTCTGCGTGCGAAAGTTCAACTTTTTGATCTAAAATAGGCATCTGAAAAATTCTTAGTCTCACATATTTATGTGGATTAGTGTGAACTCGATTCATTATTGGAAATGATTACTCTGTGTTGGCCTGTATGTATCAAGAGAGCTAGAATTCTGGCTATCAACATATTTGACTACACGCCGTTGCCCAACCACACTGGGAGGTGCTCAAGCGCATGAAAATACAGATTTATGGAACATCTGCCAATATAATTTACTCCGCAAGAGCTGTTCGTTTGGTAGATACAGAAAGAGGTGACTGGTCTCGGAATTTATTTTTTATCTTGGAGTAATCGTTGGAAAATATCAATTGTAATTTACCTGCACTAGCTCTGTACAACTTTAGTATTAGCATTTCACTACGTGAATTGCCTCTAAACTGTAGGCGAATGCACAGAGACTTTTTCTAATACAGTTAGAACTTCCTTATTTATTTAAAAATTTGTCTATCATCTCAACGTCGACAATCCTGAATTTATTTACATGCTGTAATTTTAAACGATATATTTTGTCTTTAACCTGATCAATTTTTGGCTGAATCATTTGAATATATAATTGTGGAGTCTGATGAAAACATTAAATCGTCATTTCATATATTTTGGAATGAGTCTGACACTAAGAGTATGTATGTATATACAATATGTATTATTGCTCATTGTCTCAGTCATTCACTTACTTGAAATATCGATTGATAGAATAATTCTTTATTTGTAAAAAATATTCCTGGCAAATTAGAGTCTGGTTGATGATGATTCACAGATAGATAATTTTTATATATTCGACCTGTGATTTCGATTGCTAAAATTGCTTGAAAGACATTTGATGTTTTAGACCAAATTAGCCATTGATCCTTAAATCACAAATAGAATTCAAAATGTATCCTTGTAAATACATAGTCACAGTAATTTTTTTAAAAATATAAATCAATGATCAATGAAATTAGGGTTGAATTAATTCATTAAAACAATTCAGCAATATTGAACATCGTTAGTTGTGGTGATGTTATTGTTTCTTAAGAAGAAAAATGCATTTTTTCCCTAAAGTCTGTAATATGCTTGACGTCTGCGCTAGAACTTATTTCTAGTATCTTTTGGGTTGACATTATCAGCAACATTTTCATTTTTACCAGATGTGCTTTACTAAAAACCTTTTTTGTCATCATCTTACCATTTATTTATTGAATGAATGCTGCATACCAAAGTGTAATTCATAGTTGAGATTTCATTTCAAATACTAACCTTGACTAAATTTGTACTATACATGTCTAGCTGGACCGTAGTCACTTTATCAGTAAGGGATAGTTGTGGATAACTCCTATCTAAAATCCACTGGTTATTTGTAATTTAACGGTCCTTTATTAGTTATTATGCTTTCATTCCGTACTGCTGTACTCAACTGATTGCTTTTATTCTTCTTTTCTGTAATGAGATTTGATTTCATCACCTTCAATAGGAATCTTTCTTGTCATAAGCTAATTATTATTGGTATAATTGTTGAAAATTTTTATGCATTCATGTATAACTATTCCGAGTAGACAAAACAGTATTTTAATATTAATCTAATCTGGATAAGTCATCCTGGTGAATCTAACATGGTTTACCTGTCTTATCCTGATGTAGACAAAATGGAATGCGATTTTTTGTCATTTAACCAAGCTACATAGTCCAGTTAATTTGTCGAGAATACTTATTCTGTTTGTGTTAGATGAAATTCTGTTCCTCAAGGTCAATGCATCTAAACCATAAGTGTTTCTTTACAGCACATATTATTGTTAGGATATTCATCAAATATCCTAGGAGAAATACTTTAGGAAGTCTAGTTCTATTGATCGATTCCTACTGGTCAATATTATGGTCGTCCTAACTGTCAATGTCACTTCAACTGTTGTATCCTATTCAACCTAACTGTATAAATATGCAGTATCTGTAAAGCTTATCATTCTTTCTGTACTCGACCCCATAAACAACTTCTTCTAACTGTGTTGTGTTATGATGTAGTGGAGATTTAGGAACAGTATTTGGCGTCGTATTGTAATATTTGAATTTGTTCAGTCGGTAGGATTTCAAATAGCTACATAGCAGCATTATAACAATCATATATATGGCGATTAATTAATTCCTTTCAATTATATGATTAGGTCCTATAAATGAGTTTATATCAAAGTATGAAAAGATATCTAGCAACAATTTCTAGCTTTAAATGAACTAATCAACAAAATAAATAATAATTTACCAAAAATTTTGAATCCAGCAGAAATTTCCGAACATATTGATTAAATTCATCCGGTTCATCTTGATGGAAAATGTTTACATCCAAACAATCTGAAAATAAATATCAAGAAGAATACTTTACTATTGATTCAGGAGGTTTTTTTATGTATCGCGAATGTTGGCAGTTATTTATTTTAGTTAACTGTTTTAAGCTACTTAATATTGAGCAAGTAGCTACACATACAAACAATATTTTTCTGTACCATAATAGGCTTTATTCATTTGTAGCAGTTAGACTCCACCTGTATTATTCGATATGCATAATTAAAATGAAGTTAGAGATTTTCGAGGAATAATATCCGAAACAAAATACTTACTCTTGGAAAATGTACAGAAATTAATTCACACTTTTAATGTATTTCTTGATAGAATTTTGGACAAATATTTCATCTTATCTAAGATTATTTATCTAGGTGTATCAACATTTCACTGTTGATGTTGATAATGAAGCTTAAAATAGACTCTGATTACTTCAAATACCAACTCACTGTTCGAAAATCGACTTATTTTTCTCGACTGATCTGAAGGTATTTCTTAAAGTTTTGCTTGATTGATCAGTATCGAAAGCTTAACAGAAGGAATCTTTATAAATCGTTTATATTAATTAAGAATTTAAAACAGTCAGTCAGTTTGATAAATGTAATTAAAGTAGTTAATATAAAACGGAAGCTTTTCAGCATTACATTGGTATACATTAACTCAATTTATATTAAATAACAATTCGATCACACAGTAAATTATTTAGGTATGAACATTATATAAAGAACAATCAAAATGTTATACGAAGCAGTTAGGAAACGAACACTATCTCGAATAAAGAAATGAACACGTTGAACACATCATTTTCAATGTTAAACATGGAAACATTATTAACACAGTTCGTTTAATGTAAGGAAAAACCAGTATTTTTTTCAATACACATCACACGTTTAATTTTTCGTACGGTGGTTACTACTTTATCATTTCAAACTTTTGACGTTGAAGTAGTGAGAAGAATTTAAAGTCAGTTTTGATGACAAGTTAATGTCAACTGAAGGAATGGATAGTTGAATAGCTGTTTTTTCTTAGTATGCAACGTGCGCGCACAAGCACATATGATGTCAAACATAGGACATTGTAATGTCCTTGTAAAAAAAACTCATAGAAACAAATCTGTTGGCCTAGATTTTCAGATTTACTATAATTTATTAGCACAGTAGTCACCCATTGTTATTGTTGGGCAAATGTTTTAAACCGAACGTAGTTGAGATCCACCAAATAATAATTCTCAGTAATCTGAATGAATCAAGCATGATGGCAAACTTTTTGAATATGAATATAATCTGTAATGAAATAGTAATGCACATTTGAGAAAAATATTTGAAAATTTCTTTAAAATATTTTATATTACTTACTATCATCAATCAGTATACCTGAAATAATTTTTGCCAGTGAATACCATAAATATCCAAAATTTAAATATCTGGTAGAAGAATAAAAAAGGCATTTAAATTGATTAGAATTGTGATAGAATGTTGATTGGTTTATTCATTAATATTGAATATTAATGTAGTTCAGAATTTAATTATACGAACGGTTGACGTAATCTTCCGTTGAATACAGATAAACGGTTAATTGAAGATATATATAGATGCTTTAACAATAGGTTGGGCATCCATATATCATGCCTATCTGCATACATCAACAAATGTAAGCAGTTTAATGTATAAAAATATTGGTTACTGTTAGTGGTCATTTCTTCGAAACCATATTCAAAGAATTCAGTCAGTATTGATACTGTGAACATTTCATTTGTCAAGTATAGCTTTATATACTTAGCATTTTGAGGTATATCTCTAGTAATAATACTTGACTGTTGAAATCAATATAAGTGTAGCAGCGTTATCGCCAGTAAACAAAAGGTTGAATCGAAGTTAGTTAAATCACTGGAAACTTGAACATTACAGAATAAACATTAATTACTAGTAAACAAACTGTCTAACTTTAGTTCAACAGGGGATCATGAATGTTCCTACCTTCTAAAATATACTTGATTCAAACCTTTAAATTTCTATGCAAATTTATGATTTTGTTAATTTGTTTTTCTATTTAACAAATCTTATTTAATTTTTGTCACAAGAGATACACTATGTTTAATAATAGTCCGGCTAAACTGTTAGAATATAAAAGTTTTTGTAATGTAAAAACCAAATCGGTTATTTCAAGGAATGTTAAGAATATTTTATATTGTTTCAATTGCCTTCTCTGGTAGTGTATAGCATACAATGCTTTCTTGAATAAGTGAACTCATGGTAAAGATTTAAATCTTCTCGTTGTTGATATGTCAAGACTAAATCTTAATCAATGAATGACATATGAACAAGTGAACTGAAATGTATTGAGTTCCAGTCTCAATATTGACATGTCCAGTAAATCCGCGTCAAGAAAAATGAGACCCTCGTGCAAGATTTCACTACTAGCTACAATTCATCTATTCTATAAAAGTAAATTTTCGCTTATAATTAAGGAGAAATTGTGAACAATATCAGTTAGAAAATGGACTCATGTGATGTCAAACCTATCGTAGCATTGTCGATGATTACGAGACATTTCTATTTTCTTTGATTCTTTAATCACACTTTTGTAAACTAGATGGATTTCATGATAAAAATAAAAACAATTTCACTTATTGTAAAATGTATCTTGATCAATGTATTTTGATCAATAAATAGTTTCATGTATGAATTTAAAACACAGTATTGAAATTCACTTACCTAGGTATTGATAAATCTGGCATAAAATAAGGCCATTGTAACAGCAGAAGTGAAATTTCTTTCAATGGAAATATACATGTGTGAGAAAACAAAACATATGGAAAGAATATGCATGAAATAATCAGCTTTCGGGAAAAAAATAACATTTTCTTACAGTATAAAAGAAATTTGTCAAAAACGGATTAAAAATTTTGACAATCACAAAGTATTTATGCTTATTTTTAAATAGTACTTTGAAATGATCTAGACGTTGGTTGTATTTGATAGGAGGCCAATGAGCTAAAATTTATTTCCATAGTCATTAATTGAAGTACTTCAAATGCTCGTCTCTAGGTATGCTTAGAACTTATACCGGTTCAACTTAGTCGAATTACGAGAACTAAACAATGAACCAGCGTCCAGGTAGGCTACTGTGATCCCTTGACCAAATTGTATCAGCGAGAAGTGTAGAAGTGTAGAAATTGTATTCTACAAACATCCAGCCAGCACATAATGAATCCAAGCACTCAAATTACGTTTATTTATAATCTATAGAGACGTCCTTGGGACAGTCACAAAAATAGCACACTAAAATGACACAATAACCAATTACAGTCAAGGATTTTCCTGGTGTGAAGTGAAATCTCAAGGTCAACTGATTGGCCAATGAAATAAATCCAAAATAAACATATTTATCAAGCCAGTTCTGGGGATCTAACACCCTCAACAACTGTTATCTGTGATGCAAATAGCTATGCACTATTCTTGGCTATTTTAATAAATTTCAGTAACACCAGAATAATTGTAAGTAAAAGACAGTTTGCCTCATATAAAGAGAAGAATTTGAATAACATTTTAGGAGGAACATTAAGATGAAACTAGTCAATCAAATACTGAACTAAGGACTTCACAGGATGTAGTACTCAAACATCAATGGATGGGGCGGAACAAATATAGGCTTTTAGTCATACATTATTTTGCATAAAAAGTAAATCTATTCGGATCAGATCGGTCTTTCCAAATTGCTTCATTCGTGGGCATACTTTAATAATCCTATCTCTGAATTAATTATCACAGCGATAAAAGGTCAAAAGGCATGTTGGATAGTAATTAGAAAAGAATGAATTAGTCAGTTTGTCCAAAGGCTTACGCAAGCCATGTGTGCTCGACATATAAACTATACATTCATCATAATTTAAACGTACTTTTGTTGAAATATACTAAACTGAGACTTTTAGAGCATAGATTAGAGCAGCTATTGTTACCATAATTATTATTCTATTTAGTAGAATCGAGAGTTAGTTGAGGTTAAGGTGACCAACTGATTATTTAGTGAAGAGAAAGGAATTAAGGAAACATTTAAGCACATTGTAAAATGAATGTATGTTTACACTTTAAACTCACCTATTATATTAGAACTTTCGATATATTGAAAAAGTTTACTACCTCCAGAACTAAGACTGAAACAGAAAAAAGTGATTTAAAAAGTTAATTAATCATTGTGTGTAGCATTTTATTTAAATAGTATTTTAGTTCGGATGATTTGAACCTGTTTGATTTTTGAAATCATGAATCGATCAATGTTAGAAACCTGGAAGCACTGGACGACCGTTTCATCCTGGTGCGGGACTCATCATCAGTGCGTGTCCACGACTCTTACTACTCTCAGTATCTGAACTCAGGACCGTCGGTTTTGTGAGCGAACAGGCTCGGTGGTACAGAGGTTAGGTATTCGCACGCAAAACCGAAGATCCTGTGTTCGGACCTCGCGAGTAGCAGGAGTCGTGGATGTGTACTTCTGATGAGTCCCACACCAGGGTGTAAACGGTCATCCAGTGCTTCTAGGTTTCTAATGGTGATATAACGTTAATCGATTCATGATTTCGAAATGTAACTCAACAATCCGTACAACCCTATAATGCAAAACTGTTTGTATCGACTGCCATTAACTGAAATCAATGCTCAAATTAGTTGCAATATAAACATCAACGTATTCATTACATTTGACATTTGAATGGTATTCCATTACAGATTGATAGTTTTATTCCATTCAAAATCCTCCATTAACACTATTTGTTTACATTTTAATGAACAGTAGTACTAAATGAAAAGTCAAAATTTAATATTCAATTGTCATTCAACACCGACAACCATAATCCAATTGAAACAAAAAGAATTTTAGTCAGCTTATTTTATTAACAACGAATGCACAACTCAGTCTTGAAACTGTTAATCGTTTATTGTTAGTATAGCCACTACTTCTAATACTATTGGATGTAGTAACTAAAAGCGATATACCTAAATCCTAGTGGTACGTCGCTGATAATTGATCATAACTGATTGATCGTTTTATAATCTACAAATTTTTATTCTACCCTCATCAGCTTTATGAAAAGAAATCTGTAGATTTGACAGTGAATAATAACTACTCAATTAATGTACACTGATAATTGAATTTTTCAGGAAGAAGCGGTGGAAGTGGACAGGACACACATTACGAAAAGCACCGAACTGCGTCACAAGACAAGCCCTCACTTGGAATTCTCAAGGTCAAAGGAAAAGAGGAAGGCCAAGGAACACATTACGCCGAGAAATGGAGACAAACATAAGAAGAATGAACGAAAACTGGAAAGAACTAGAAACGGAAGCGCAGGACAGAGTTGGTTGGAGAAAACTGGTGGTCAGCCCATGCTCCGTTGGGGATAACAGGCGTGAGTAAGTGAGATAATTGAATTTATGCTGGGATATAAAAGAACACACAACAATCAATGCAATAACTTCTGCTGAAACCTTTTTAGAGTTATTTACCTGTTCTTAGGGAGAGCAAGGTAAGAGGTTGGTAACTTTGCACCTTGAAAAAGAACTTTGGTGCAAAAATAGTAAGATAGTAATAATAACTTAAAATTTCGAAGTTTTTTTCAATATTTTTCCCTCTTTTCAATGCGTTAAGGAGTTTTGAGAGGGTTAGAAGTAAACCGTGGATCTAGATTTCGTGCTATTTGGAAACCATCATCAAGCGATGCCTGTTACCTCGATGAAAATGCTACTGTCAGTGGGGTTCGAACTAAACTCACCTAGTTTCCGGGTCTGAAATATTAGAATTGCGTTATTTAGGCTTCTAATGACCTCTCATATGACTGGGATATTGACGATCGATCGATCACTGAATAGTGAAACTTGTAAATATTTATGTAACAATTCAGTTGAAAACTGTATGAATTAAATCATACTTTTTAAAGACAGCTATGTGAAGGTATGAAGCCAGATTGTTATCTCAAACTATCCTCAACTACAGCAATCCTGAATAGAATGGAATATTGTAAAAGACTTTGTATCAGTGTACACATACGTGACCTATAACTATCAGACCAATCAGTGAATATGATCTTTTTTAAGACTATTCAATCAAAATACAATTTAGTTCTATTTGCTCTTGTCATTTTGACATAACTTTACAACTTCCGCATGTCTGAAGTTCGTTAATCAATAACTCCAATGTGATGGGGCTAGTCACGGAATCTAACTGCTTTAGAATCATACAGGGCATAGATATATCGAACACAATAATCTCAAAACAAGATGAAACAACAGCTTAATACTCTATGACTTACACTGTTTTGCCCCCTAAGGATACTAATCCATAATCAAAACTAATCTCTGAAATTTTATTTCCCTCAATAATATAAGTAGTATATAATGATTGTAGTTATTAGATGAAAAGTGTTTTTCATGTTTAGTTTACGGATAAATCATTGAGGCAATGAATCAATATTATTATTGCTATTATTCTGATTAATTTCTTTCATAATCTAACATAAATCAAATTAAATATTCAATAGTTTACTCAAAACATCTATAATTGATAATAATGAATAGCATGACGATTATTATTATTATGATTATTATTATTATTATTGTTAATTATTTATCCATGTATCCCTTAATGAACATGATTATTATGATTAGTAATTAAATAAATACATAAATACATTGTTTAACTGAATGATTTTTGAAAATAATTGATGATTAAAAAAGAAATGAAGTGAGTCTTTATTATGACAATCTAACAGGATTACACACTATGTGTAACCCGTGAAGAAAAAAAATGTATATTTAGAATAAAATAAAGATTAAACATGCATTAGTTAATTCTGTCTTGTCAAGACAAAATAAATAATTAAGTTTACAGTTGAAAGGTAGGATTGCTGACTTACACATTAGCATGAAATGACCGACTAATCAATGTTGATGTTAGGATAATGAAAAAAATTTGGTAAATCATTTGATGAGGAAATTGTAACGTTTATTTGGTACTTTTATTATGGTTGAACTTGTCTTTACTCATCTAGGCTTGAGAATTGGTTACCGCCTACGTACATAGTCATCTGACTAGTTTTATCGATTAACTAACTATCCAATTAATTCGGTGGCAGTATCGACTACATATATATATATATTTCTATTAAAACCGATATTTGTATGAGTCATGATATATTTTGAATAATAAAGAAATTGTGGCAGCGACTCGCGTTTTGTAGCGACGGTCCTCAGTATAGTGACATATGAAGTTCAATAAGATATTGAATTTTCATCGCCATAAAGTTTTAAATCTTCTGTATTATAGTATTATGAAGATCGGTGTTTTTACACATTGAAATAACGAGTGAATCAATGTTAAACAATCTTCATCGACTGAAGTGATCGGAACATGTAATACCTGTTCTCAACTATCGAATACTATGACCGTTTGAAATTCTCCAGTAGGGAAGATGAAGGAAAAATAAAGACAACTGAACCTAGACGTAAGATCTTTCCATGAAGCCAAGGAGTATCGGTCAGAAATATGCTAGTACTTGGGAACTACCTGCTTCGGCTCGGTACAATAAAGCTACATTAGGTCATGTAGCTCAGAATCGACCACAATGTGGCAAGCTCATTCGGATTTTACTCTTTTACTTTATTTCGCATAACCGAAAAAATTTAAAATGATCAATCCATTTTCAATTATTATTAGCTAATCACAACTAATGATGAAATCATGTAGTTTTTTTTACAAAATCGCTGCTAATTTACTTTTTAAATAAATCTGCCTGGAGCCCCTCTGGGGCTACTGCCGGTTCCAAGCCCAAGAAAAGGAGAAAGGCTGGGCATGTGCTTGATGACCCCGGATTCCGCAGAAAACCAACTCGCATAAATGAAACACGCCAATCAAAAAAATGTTATATTTTTGTTTAAAAAAAGCTAACTAAAAAGCAAATAACCAGTTCAAATAATTAATTATCTCTACTCAAAAAAGAATTATTCTATTTACTTTTCATGACTTGATGGATAAAAATACAGTCTTTAGTCTCCTTCTTCTCACCCATCCACATCGATCTACACGCCTCCACCCCGCGCGCGAAAAACAAAGATATGCAATCAATCAATTATGCAATCAACTAAAAAAATTAAAACTTTCTTAACATATTCAATAAACAAACAACAACAACAAACAAACAAACAAGAAATGATGTTGATGATATATTTTGCACAACAATAACAAACAATTATAAAATGTTTTACATACATTCAACAAAAAAGTTAATGATACCTATTTGTATATATGTATATATGTATTTCAACTCACCCATGATCTGGAATTAATTTCGACAAATCTGTAGATAATGCTTTCTTAGATAAAAAATTATTAAATTGAACTAATTGCATTAAAAGACTTTGTCTTGGTTGAATTTTTAACTAAACAAATTGAGAAATACAAAAAAAAATGAGGACAAAATTAAAGTAAATATCTAGAATTGTTTAAATGAAGATAAGATAGATAGATAGATAGAGAGATAGATAGGACAGATAGAATAGAAACATGTCTTCATGTTCTCTTGGTTAGATAAGGAAAGTTTATTTAGAAAATTACCACAAATTATGTGTGTGGATGTCGTGGCTAAAATTATTGAAAGGGAAAAAAACACAAAAGGAGAAGAAATTGTTTTGACTGAATTCAATAGGGTTGATCATTGTCTTAATGTTACTAGTGTGTTAAGCCTAATTATTATTAGTTGTTTTCGTTCGTTGTTATATATATTTATATATGAGTGTATACAGGCATTAGAATTGAGTCATTAGTTTATATTTTAGTGATATTCTTCTCTGTTTTCTAGATTTCATCACTTACACACTGCTCATCACACTCCTCCAAGACACAATGTACTATCTGTTTACACTCAAACTGCGATATATTTACATCCCATTGGGGAAATCACAGTTTTAACAAGTTTAGCTGTCCTTTCTTGCTATCAGTTACAATAGAAAATTCAGTAGTACTTTCATAAATATGGGGAATAATTGTCCCATTTATGATGAGCATCTAAAAGGTCGTAAAATGATATCTATTCATAAAGAAAATATACTTTTTATACATGCTCATTACATATATACAATCATCATTCATCATAAAAAGCCTACTAACTGTCTCCAACTAACTAATGCTAGATTACTTGACTTTCTGTCATTAAGTTCCATTTCTTCAGTTAATTAATAATTGATTGTGCTTAATCAGTTGTATCTATAAATGTTTAAAACAGGAACAATACTATCCACCAAGTCTTATATTGCTAGTTATATTGTATTTGAACAAAATACAGAGAGATTTACCTCGGAATAAAAATCTTCCATTAAATCATGACCATTATATGACATGAGTTGAATTTTCATACTGTTCAACTGAGAAAAAAAATTTAAACAAAAGTTATATACTTCAATAAATATGTGTTTTATTATAATGTACATCTCTTCTAATAGAACTTTAATCAATAGGAAAAATAATTAGAAATCTGTACACTAAGTTCGATCAAAAATATCCTCGGGGAGAAACTACGATTTTATAATAATAATAATTAGGCACTTGCAGTTAGCTTTAATCGAAGTCTAAAATTATGTTGAAAAAGTCTTTGAAAAATAGAATAGACTAATTCTCGATTATTTCAGTGATAATATGGGACTCTTCAAAAATTACTATTCACAATTACACATACAGTTAAACATAAAACTATCGCTTTTCCGTGTAAATATGCTGCATTTAAACTACTGAGTTGAAAATCAGTAGTTTTACAAACAATTCATTTATAATAATTCGTCACCACCAGCCAACAACATCATTCATAACTTTCTCAGTTCCAAGATTCTACTGGAATGTTGAATAGACAATAGTGCTTTAGCTGACGTCCATCGGTAGTGTAAGTTAAACTAAACTTAAATAAATTTCAAAAAAAATCTTTCATTTCAATGCTGGTACTGATTTTATACATCAAAAATTTCTATAAATTTCACACTTTACTGTGATTATATTTGAGCAGTTAATCAACGTAGGATAAAAGTTTATACTGCCATTACAAACTATACCATCGATTTGAAATGGTTTCGGTTATCCTACTGTGGATATTTTGACTGAAATTTCACCAGTCTCATTTGGCAAATGAGAATTCTGTGTGGATTGTCTCGATATGGTCATTATGACACAAGTTTATATAAGATGGATTGAATGTGACTAGCAGAGGAATCCAAGATGCGTATTTCGTTCTATTTGGGACTTATCAGTTCGGTGCACCTGCATCCCATAATTGATATCTAATCCGAGATTCGAACCGAATACCGCTCGCTTCAAACGCCATCATGTTATCCACCTAGCTACTGAGTCCAGAGAGCCACTCACGTGTGCAACGCATATGAGATTTAATTGAATTTGAAATGGTTTAGAATATTCCCTTGTTGATAGAACAAAACACGCTTCCTGGATTCCACTACCATACACATTCAATCTATTCTAAACATACAATTTAGAGTTTTTTCCCTACTGCTTATTGACATAGATACATATTCCCATGCCATTTATCGATTCAAATTGGGATGTGGTTAGAAAGTAGATAAGTTAAGTTAGTTAGATTGATTTTTAAACGTCGGTAATCAGTCAATTTTCAACATTTTACGTTTATAAATATATTCCATGTTTAAAGACTTCTGTTAATGAATTACTAAAAACCGAGTAGGCGGTGGATAGCGGTTTTATTTGATAATAAATTGTTTTTGACTTTTTTCGGACCATTGCAAATATCACCAATATGCTATTCAACATAACCGAGACAAATTTTTATTGATCGAATGATAATTTATGATGGTCGATTTGATGCACTTGTAGTGCCTTCACATACATCTGAGTTCGCTTATATCTAATTTAATTAAGCCTTTCGATTAATTTATTTAACCAAATCATTTGTATAGCAACAACTTATATATAACATTGGTTTTTACTATTGTTCGGTTTGTATGAGCTGGTACGACTAAACAATGCTTACGCCTACGTGTATACTCATCCTATTCGCTTTAATATTAATCTTTTAAATATTTTGACGACTCCGACATTTTACTATGTATATTCATTCACCGATTTCCCGATTCGCTTACTCGCCAATTCGTTGGCTTGCTTGCATTCCGGCTACAGCAGATCGATTCTATCTTTGCATGCCTATGGTCTGCTGTTATATTTGTGGTGTGTGAAAGTAAGTGTATTCAACCCATAGGGTTTATTTTCTGATTTATAAACCGTCAGGCGTCATTTAGTTACGATTGTCTGAACGAGCAAATTACAAAATCTAAGAACAAATTGCTCATCACACAGTAACAAAGAATTAGCTTAGCTATACTGATGTTGATAAGATACTTTTATTCAATAAAGTACAATAATTTTCTTCCTGATATCAAGACATCGATTATCTATATAAGGTACAAATGCTTTTTGAGTTAAAAAAACGGAGAGATACTTTTACTTACTTTATTTAATAACTGATAACATTTTGTTGATTCAGGCATGGACTTATTCAACAATTTCATCATTATTATTTGTACAGGAGTGAATATTTCATGTTGAAACTGGAATTAAAAAAAGAATTAAAAGTGTGAATTAAAATGATAGTTGAGAAATGCTGGCAATGCTAATAGGGTGAAAACAGTTTTAATGTGATTGACTGTAATACCATCAATAGATGCTCAGATTACCACTGTATAGTAATAAGTATGGATTTATTCAGTAGGAATTGTTTAGGTAAACACCTTAATCTAATAGAAAGGTAGCCATAGACTGCTAAATGAGTCGATGATCTCATTAATGAGTAGGGAATTTCGGAATCTTTAGATAAACATTTAGTACTCTGATGATATTGCAATGCGATTGTGAGAGTGAATAATATTAAACAAGAAATTAATGTTTATGGCCTTCTGTTCGTGGCCCGCAATGATCGATAATACAATACAGTAAGGATAACAAAGGAATCTTCACTAATGTCTCGTCATATTTTTAAGCATGAATATATGTGCTTCTTTTTTTCAATTTTACATTAAAATCTATGGCTAACATGAAGAAAATGTATAACTGGTTGTTTATTACGCAGCGACCAAGGTTTTGTTTGTTTAATCCTCTAGTGATAAGTGAATTCTTTAGATTAAGTAGTAATATAACCACCGCTTTGAGTGACTCAATGTTGTATGCAGTATGTTAGGATATCAGACAGTTTGAGAAAGTTAGGAGGAAAACGCATTCGACCTAGGTTTGTTTCTGGTTGACACCAGTCATTAAAGTGTACTGAGATATTGAGTAGATCGATTGCTCTTATAAGGTTGAAACACATATCATTCAGCTTCGTGTTCAGGTTAGGCTAGACCCACAAAATTTTAAACATGAATTAATGAGGAATTTACATTTCAAAAGTAAAATGCTCAAGAAATGATGAAGTTAATATTGTTAAATTATTCAGTGTATAATGTCTGTAATCAAAAAATATCAATACAGGGCATTTTTCTTTTAGTTAATTACCTGTTTCGTTGCATGGCTGATTTGAATTAAAGTCCATCGACTTTGAAGAATTTGTTGTAAGCCTGGTGAAGCTAAATCCAACAAAAATGGCCAATAAGAGACTTGATCTATTCCTAAGCTTTCTAAAATAAGAAAAACAAAATGATAATTCTTTGTCCACTAGACGTTGTTCAACCTCAAAATTACTTATCGGCTTAAATGCGTAAAGTATCTTAAGAACAAAATGTACATTTGTACTGCTGATGATAGATTAAATTTATGTATATATATATATATATATATATATATATATATATATCAATGACTTTCGAAGTAGACTCATGCTTGTGACATTTTCGATTGAACACTCTTAGAAGATACTTGTAATAAAGAATATTGAGGAATATGATTCTCATAAGATCGAATGTAAAATATATATATTTTGTCTGAGAATCAGCATTGAATATTTCAAGTCGTTTTATGGTGTTAAAAAAATATAAAATTATTTCTTGTTAAGAGCAATTAAGAGTAACTGATATTCATAAATTTCATGCTTCTAAATTGAAAATGAGATTTTTTAAAAAATCTGACTATGAGTGTGATAATGAGATGAAGTATTTCGCTTTTTATAAAATTTATTCATATAACTGTTAAAAGCAATGTTATTTGACTGAAATACAATCTATAAAATGATGAATACTGCTGAGAAAAATTTATTTTACTATTATTCACAATCATTAACTTGAAGGTTCTCGATCTAAAATCAGATTTGGGCATTAATATATAGGACTTATGTAAGATTTGAACATTTGATAAAGACTGTAAATGATCAATATATTTTTTTCGTAGGCGCCTACCTGCATATGGTTTTAAAAATTTATTCTTTAACTGTGCAGCTTGTTGATCAACATATCCACCATATTTGTGAAGTATTGAAAATGTGATGTAATCTTGTAGTTCACTAAATAAAGAAGAAAAAAAATTGAAGATGTTCAGAAAAAAACTTCTTGATCACCAATCATGCCAAATAAAGCAATAATTAAACAAAATCTTATAAAGAAACCTCTACAACGTGAGCTTTATTAGGCTTTGATGGAAAGGTGTGACTTTTGTAATCAACCACGTGAAGGTTGAAAACATATGACAACGGACTATGTTAAGTAAATGAATTGAAAATATGTTGATAATTAGATTCAAACTTATGGAAAATTAATAACTTCTGGAGTTTCTGAATCCAACTTGTATCGAGCTAAGAGTATTAAAAGGAAATATGTCAAATATCTCTTGATTATCACTAGTAAAACTCCTCCTGGAGCCCCCTCCTGGGCTACTTCTGGTCACAAGCCCGGACAAAGGTATACGGTTGGGTGTAGGGTTAGCAATCCCATTCTTCCAGATGTTGACCTCTTCATAGTTCTGTCGATCACCAGGAGAAAGAGAAAGGATGAGAGTAAGCAACCTAGCCTGACACTGGTCTTCACCGCGAACGATTCGGTCAGCTGTCCTCCTTGAACGATTTTGCAGTTGAATCCATTATAATAAGTCCGTATGATTTTGACTAGCTTTTCAGGCTTACCGTAGTTTCGAAGAAGCCTCCAAAGTGTTTTCCTGTTTACTTTATCGTATGCTTTCTCGTAGACAATGAAGTTGATGTAGAGTGGTGAGTTCCATTAAGTTGATTATTTCACATTGATATGTAATATTGTGATTTGGCCGGTACATGATCGATCCTTACAAAATCCAGCCTGTTGATCTGGAAGTTAGGCATCTACGAGTCCTTCATTCTATTTAACAAAACGCTGTTGATGACTTTTCCTGGTCTCATGCGCGAACGCATAACCACCAGACTTATGAGCCGGCATCCAACGGTGTTATTGTCTAACTTTAATCAATCCAGTGCTCTCAAGTTTCTAATGGTCATCTAACAATGATTTCAACAAATAACTTTATTGTGGAAAATTTCACTTTACATTATCGGCAAAAATATCATCACTGTGTTTGTTATCTCAATGGAATAAAACGTCGAACTATAAGATTAAACATCCACATATAACAAATTATAAATTGATAACAAAAAAAGCTAACCTGAATGATATTTCTTGTAACACTCGACCTAATTTATCATAATAGTCAATATTTGTAACCCATACTTGCATATCTCTAGGCATAACAGTCAAATGATTCCATGACGTTAGCTTGCCCAAATAACGTGGAAAGTTGATCTAAGTTTAAAATGAAACAAAAATAAATTAACAAGTATTAGGTTGAGTTTTATAAACAGCAACTAACCAGTTGACTTAACAATTGTATATATTAGTCGATAACATTTCAATTAAGTAGTTAGTTAGTCAACTAAATCATTACCCATAATTATTATCACACCGGTTTGGTCTGAAAATTACAGACTACTGACTTCGACTTGTTGAAATGACTCCGGCTGGTGGAGTATGATTTATAAGTTGAAAACTAATTTATCAATAACTGAAGAGTACTACTGGTGTTTATCCTGTTCACAACAAAACAAATATACAGGCTTGAGAAACCTTCATCATGAAATGAAGATTTCTCAAAGTTTCTTAAAAAAAACATCACCTATAATCTCCAATCTTTTTTGTCTGGCATTATGCTTTTATCTGATGAGGATTAGTTTTGGAGTAACTACATTTCATGTGGACACATTTACAATTGAGTATGTGCAATGTTTTCAAACTACTGACTTCTGAAATTTCTTTTCAAAAATATTATCTAGCTGTGAACTATCTTTCGACCGAACAGTCTTTGAGAACCTCGTACGGTAATGATAAGATATAATAATAATGTCAGCAGTTTCCATATAACCGATTTAAATTTATTTGGTATAATTATCATCTAATACGATATATATATATATATATATATATATATATATATATATATATTTGACTAAGCATATATATAAGACTTATTATATGCTCTAATTAATAATATGCTATTTCAGATTTATTACCTATCTTATGCATCCCAAGTGAAATCATACATATCCCTTTAGTATTGTTCCGCATGCATGCAGAATCAATTCATTCTAAATAATATTCCATAGGAAATATTCTTCAGAGTGAACAAATGAATAAGACTATTATTAACATTTTTGATAAACTAGTAAATCAGTACACTTTAATTGCTATAGAAAATAATTTGTAATGATCATAAAAGTTACTTAATAATTACACTGATTAGTAAGTAGTATTTTGTGCATTCCTAATTATAAATTGAATAGAGCATATTTGAAATATGAATGTATGCATTAATAAATATCAGTCAAGTAGAATATTGTTAAGTGTGGAATCTAAAAAATGGAGAAGTAATAAATACTATCCACTTAAATAATGAGTTATTTTTTGAAATGCTAATTTTCTGTATGTGTAATCTCATAAAAAAAGGAGATGAGAATTATCTCAAATTTTTTTTCAAATAAAAAATTGACTACTGATTTGTAAGTGATTTTACTACTTTGTAATTGTAATGAGTTTACCTAACCGCTTACATTCTACAGTGAAATGTGTATTGTAATTTTCTATGGGTGATAAATCACTAGAAGTGTAAGGTAATTATCAACTTTGTACTTGTGATTAATTTCCAATGGATAAAAAAGAAGTAAACGATCTCAAGACATCGTGCTACAGTTTCTTCAAGTTAAAATATTCATTTGTAATGTTCAAGTTAGCTCTGTCAAGTAATATAACTGTTGGAAAGAGGCGTACTACCAGTTAAACTGAATAATACTTATTTCACTGTTAAAATTCAATAATATGTACTTGGTTTGTTAAAAATAAAACAGGGCAATCATTATTAAATCAATACGTGTAAAGCTGGTAACACAGATACAGGATGCGTAGTACAGTGAGTCTTGTGTACATATTAGGGAAAATACCACTCAATATCCGCTCAAAATACCTGTAAGATATCGTGAACCCATGACACAACCAGATATCTTATCCAAACCCATCAATCCTCATGAAAAGATATGGTAAAAGTATGACACATCAGCGACCTTGAGCGACCTATCAGCCAACCAGGCAATGGTGAAAAGAATAAAATATCAGTGGAATAATAGCTTGAATTGATTAATCAGCCCTTGCATAACGAATTATTCTTTGTATTGGAAGAAAGAGGTTAAGTTTATATATTCAATGTCGGGTTAGTGTAATGTATTAAGGTAATCACCTCAATGAGTTTTCTTTCCCATGTAAGACCGGTTATAAAGGAGAAGTTTCGCGTTAGGTATTGAAAGTGAAGCTGGAGTTCTGAATTGATTTTCTCAGAATAGGTTTAGGATTATCACCGCGAACTCACATCAGCTATGATAGAATGCTTTGTGACACTTTATTCACAAACTTAAGACACTTGTAGTTGACATTTATAGTGAGAGTTAGAAGGAGAGGATATCATTTTGCCTCACTAAACACTCCTGACAATACATTGTATTATAATAAGCGCTTTAACAAAAAAATTTAACTTAACGGCAGCTATGTTCCTTAAATTAACTGAAGCACCATTAATAATTTGCTTTTCGGTTTTATGACAATACATTTTATTAATTTCAAACATTTCAAAAAAACATAAATCTACAACTTTTACGTCTTTATTATTATCATACAAGTTATCTATCGCTACACATTAAATTTCGCGCAGAATACATGAGGCGTTATCTTAATTCTGACTGATTTTACTCCAGGTTACCGGTGAATTATACTTTCATTAAAGGCATTTGAATAAATCATCATAGTTGTGTTTTCTTATTTAAAAAGTAAATATTTGTTATATTTTACCACTAGCTCATATAAAATTTCGTGTATCTAACGTAAAATCACTGATTACAACCACTTATGACACAAACTATGATGATGATAATTTTACTTATCAAAAACGAAATACAAACCAACTATCATGCAGTAAGTAGACAAAACATATGTATAATATATTCAATGTTCAAGGAACATTGATATTTAAGCCTTCACTCTCATATTTGTTTGAAAAATGATTACATATGTGTTAATATCAATGTATACAAGTTTTTCCTTTCCTGTAACACTAAACGTCATTTACAGTTTAGTTCTTTGGTGGAAAATCATGATGTTAACAAAAAGAACAGTAATCATAATGACAAGATTGTTGTCAGAAGAAACATAGTCATGTGAACAAATTAACCACTGGTCACTTACTGACCTGAAATCAATGAACTTATGTATAATGACTGTGTAATTATTTGTAGAGGTAATTTTACGGAGATATTTCGACTTGGTGTTGAACATTTGTGCAATCTTAAGCATGCCTCATCATGAAAACTTGCTTGTTGTCCAACAAACTTATATTACATAATTTCTCCAATTTAAATATGTACTAAGCTAGAAAGAAATAGCCTAGTCTTTTTCAATATTACTCCAAATATCAATCAATCGTTAAAACAGATCTAATAGATCTAATAGAAATGATTGGAAATCCATAGTTGAAAACATTATATACCATTTTTTAAAAAAAGACTTAATCATACGTATTTTTATTCATCCCACATCGAAATCTTGACCGATCAATCATACAAATTAATGTGTATATGTGAAACTTGACCAAAACAAAAAAATACTTTTTTCTGAGTTTCTAATTAACAAAATAATGCATAGAGAAAATACAACTGGGAAAAAAACGACGGACTAAACGATAAAAGAATCAGAATAGAAGAAATGTGAGAAAGAGTAGATTGTTTATGATCCATAACAGAATGATAAACTTATATTGATGTGACAGTTTCTGCTTTTATTAACAAATTTCAAATCAAAATAATTTGTATGACCACTCGTTTTGGAGAGTCTGTATTTTAAACAATGGTTAATCTGGAAATATTAGCCATTATAGCGTTAAAAATCCTTCCTCTGTTATTGTTTTATTGGCTAATATTAAACTGGAGTTTGCGAAAGTTATCGACAACACGAAAAGTGTTTTTAAATTTCAGTCAATAAAAATCAATATAAATACAACCACTTAATTGAGTGCTTCAACCCTACTATCAATGCTCTCTCTAGTTTCTTGCTACAATCAATAAACTAAGTGTTGCGTAGACAAATCATTCACACCATGTACACATAATTTTAATGAGTATAAATGTTTCATATTGTCATTTATTAAAAGGGTATATTTGATAGATAAAACTAAATAAATTTATATGTGATAAGTGAAATCTGACCATGGAAAAGAATTAGTCAGTCAGTTTGATGAGCTTGTTTTTTACGGTACAAATATAGAGGCGATTGAAACAGTTTATCGAATTTTTGTAAAAAAATAACTTGGTTAACATGTTTTTACCAATTACTGTCTTTATAACTATGAAGAAATTCATATATATATATATAATATCGAAATATCATTTGGTATATAGGAATCTAATGTTATATAACGAAATGCTAATTAACATTTATCTTATTCACTAACAAAATCATCAGCAAGAAGCCACGTTTGTTGTTCACTTGGTATATATATAAATCTATCATTTAGTAACAAGTAATTTCCCTTGAGAATTTTCTTTTGATAGTTATTTAACTAAAAACGTACCGCATTGTTTTTAAAATAAATAATTTTCTGTAAAAAATGTACACCACATATTCTTATTTACGTATTATCAGTGAAAAAAGCAACAAACTCATGAAACAAGATAGATAGATAGATAGATCAATGGAAATCTGCTGAATCATTTTATTCTGGATACTGTATTCAACAATGTGCTCATTAAAAGCGGAATAAAAACCAGTAAATTGAATATTCAACGTACGAATGCAGTTAGATTAAATTTCTTCCAGAAAAAATAGTAGTTTGAATAATTTTATCCATATCAGATGCGAAAATCTCGTGATATGGATGCGGATATTGTAAAGGCGTTAAGTGTTGAGTAAAGTGTCGCATGAAAATTCTGTTGAGGATCATCATTTCATTATTTTTATTATAAATGTAGTCATTTTTTGAAAGCAAACCTTTTACAATAATCTTTTTTTATTCATTATAGAGTTATGAAGATTGTTGTTTTCCATTGAAATCATGAATCAGTCATAGAAAGACTACCATTGGAAGCTTGGAAGTACTTGACAGTCGTTTCGTCCTACTATGGAACCCAATAGCACCGACTATGCACAATCCCCTCAAAGTTATAGAATAACAACTTTGGATGCCAGCTGAGTAGTGAAGAAGTCAAGCGTTTAAGCGCGAGACCGAAGGCAGTAGGTTCGATTCCTGCGATATTCAGTGTTGATGGGTCTCATACTGTGAATCCAGGTTTCTAAAAGTGGTCTAATAATGATAGACTGATCATTTCAATGGAATGATCATTTTGTATTCTGTTTGATGCCAAGTTATAAGACACGTTTGTGTCGAAGACAATAAAATGAATGATATCATTTAGTTGGAAAAAACAGAGTCATACATTTTCGTTCGCGAAACATTTATATCATTTTCAAGACAGCCAAACATTTTCAGTGTTTTAGACATGGATCATTTACTTTCTTCACCGAACACAAGTTTACAAACTTTTTGACGCCTACATAACCAGCATCTTTGGGAATTATCTCTAATCATATTACAGTAATACTGAACTAAATATATAATCCTATAAATCATTATGAAGCTTGTAATTATTTGAAAACATGATTCCGTTTTAATCATTGAACTTCGTTTGTAATCAGTTTAAAAGTTATCAAATAACTGACTGTATGATGAATACAGTTTTTTTGGAAATCATCACAAGATATTTTCGGACCAATTGTTGTACATCGACAAGTGCAAAGTATTATTACTCTAATGTTTTCCTACATATTCTCCAACAGTCAAATGTTAATACGCCATTAGCGGCAACAATAAAATTGAATTACTTCAAAACTTTTATTTAAAGCATATGGTGCTTTTTTTTCTTGTACCAAGTAACACAATAATGAATTGAAATTCACTTTATAATTTATGAAATGAGAAGAATAGAAAACAAGTATGCTTTATTTTAAACTTGTCGTCAATATGTATATATATATATATATATATATATATATATATATTTCTAGCATCTGGTTGCTATGATAATCAAGTTTCTATAATAAAAAAAATACTACTGAAAGAAAAAGTGATTTGTGAAATCTATAGAAAATAAGTTGAATAATGAATGAAATGGATACTTTTTTTTAAATTATTGACTAGTTTCTTATGTTGAATCTGTTGAAAGCCTAAAACACACCTTATTCATATATTTTTTCTATTCTTTAGGGATTCAATAGTGAAGATTTTCAAAGTAATTTAAAACGCAACGATTCACTGTTTTTGTTAAATCCGACAAGTATTTCTTTCTAAATATTATTTGACCATGAAAATATTCTCTTCTATTATTATTATTATTACTATCATTATTATTATTATTATTATTATTATCATTATTATTATTCGGTACATACGTCTCCTACTTTTTACAACAAAACACGCATTCAAATTAAACACTAGAACTACCAAATTATGTAAAAATTATTTTGTTAAAAGGCAAATATTTTACTATGAAGATTATGACATTTAATATTATTACATCACATTGAGTAAGTACTCTAATAGCATCATCATCTATAATGATAAATGTTTATAATCCAATGACAACTATTTGATTGTAGTCAAATACTGATAGCATAAAAATATGCTCTATTCAACATTAATAAATACCTTTGACAAAACATTAATTTCTATTGTATATATTGTTTGGCATATAAATTATTCTGTAATTGTCTGTCTGTTATTTTCCCTAGATAATGTATCCTATATGAGTAACATTAAAATCTGTCATAGTTCTGTTTGAAGTATACAGTAAAATAGCTATATGTTAGTTTGTAAGCTTTTAGCGTAAATTACAGGAGTATATTATTATACAATTAATATGTATGTATTAAACTAGTGGAAATAAATGTAACTTCGGGGAAATTTATTGAGTTAGTTGTATTGTTAAAAATAAGTTCATTTATAGATGTAAATAAGTTGTAGGATTTGCATTTGACCATACCAACCACTTGACGTGACCACAGGAGGAAAGAAACAGTATGTATAATGGTTATCAAAGCACAAAACTGAACAGAAGGCTAATTCTGTACTGTAAATCCACTGTTTGGAAAAAAGCGTTTATAACTAAACTTGTTTGCAAAAGCTGTAACTGTTCGTAAATTCCTGAGAATCGTACCTTTAGATATATAGATAGGTGATGGTAAGTGATCAACTATTTAGTAAACTCACAGGATATACTTTTCTCAAGAATGAAGTTCAAACTACATAATCTAGTTCGCATTTTGTAATGGCTTGTGTATGCAATTCAATAGTTAACAAACCATCTTAACTTTCATTCGCTGACATTCATTAGTTTTAACACTTAATTCAAATACCAAATAGTCTATTGTGTTGTGCTGATATTTCATTAGAAACTTTTATTATACAGATTTTATATTAGACTCAACACAATGTCGGTAACTATAGAACTTGTAAAAGCTTTGGTAACATTCTCTCACCTTGAATACTCACTCAGTGAAATTGAAAAAGGGAGTTGTAAAATTATTTTACAGATAAAATAAATTTGTTGTCTGCGGTTATGTTATGTACCATTTCACTGATTTCTTCTAACGGGAAGTAAACTGCACATTTAGTACTGATTATTGAATTTTATTTATTTGTTACAATTACATACCGGTAAACTTCTGTACATTTCCGTATACGGTGTTTTTTCATTACTCTTCTCACATCGGAACATAGTTTTCTATGAAGTTTCATATTTTCTACTTTCGTTTACAATACTATTAGTTAAAGAAACAGTATGCCGTATATTAAATATTTCAAAGGTGCGATAGTGTTGTGTCTTATTCAGAGTGAAGTAAGAACAATAAATGAATACTAACCGGAAATTTAATGACGGTCTGCATGTAACAAGGAATATGAAAAAATTTCAGCGTGTGTGCCGAAAAAATTCCAAATTAAAATGGAGCAAAACATTAAGAAGGCGAGACTTTGTAACAGTGCTTAGTAATCATGGTATTCAGAGTTATCAGTGTGTAGGTTGGGATTTATAAGACATTATTAATTTTGAAACAGTGTCAAACAAGATGAACTCAGAAAATATTTGTCTTACACCAACCAATGCTACTATTACTACTACTATTTTAAGACATGCCAAATGACCATGTCAAAAGAGACGGTATCGAACATCATACTCAGAGACAAATGACTTTAATACTGCATTTTTCTTGCTCGACGGTTTTCCATACTGAAGGTTTAGTTGTTATTCTAGGTTAAAACTATCAGAATCAACTTTAAAAAGAAACAAACTACTAAAATTATCAGTAGCATAGCAGCTACGGAAATCAGTATTCATCGTAGATTTGAAATCGGATTCAAGTAATCAAGAGGAAAAATGCTAGACAAATAAAATGTAAGTACTCAGGCGAATGAAAAAACCAATTTCAAAATGAATGTAGCTTCATTGGTAACACAGTTAAGGGCAAGGAGCAGTTGAGTTCCATATTCAAAAAAACAAGTTGCTAGTCAACCTTCTGTTCATAACAGCTAATTACTTACCTATTTGAAATTCTGTACTTACTATGTACTCTAGAAAGATAACGAAAGATAACTTCATGGTTTGTTTACTGAACTTAATAAGTTCAACACTGGCAGCCACTCAACATTAGTGATTTTTCTATGATAGATAATTATCGTACAGCCGTATAAAGTTTAATATTTCATGAAACTCACAGCATGTAGAGTACTGGTACTGCCAAAGACCATTTTTTTATTTGAAGAAATAGGTTAAAATTAAAGGAAACCTAATGATTATCACGAGTTACATAGTGGCTAATCATTCAAATATGCTTTATCATCAAACTGAATTACTGTCATTCAAAATGCACTAATTTTTCGTAACCACATTTTTAACAAGTTATGTATCATGAAAGGAAGTTTTACTAAAATGATTCAGTTATTTTAAAACGCAGTATATATATGTATATATGACAAATAGCAACACGAACAATTGCATCTATCCGAATGAATACAATCCATTTTCTTTTTTTATTGTTAGCTTTAAATGAGAATAATATATACTTAAATCCAAACTCAGTTTTCCCAGATACTGTGCAGCCTGAAAATTTAAACATCAGTTGGCTAATTAAACAGACCTCAATAAAAATTATTTCAATTTGTCCATTTTTGAACTCATTTTTTCAAATTTTCGTACCAACATCTCTCTATTAGCCAGCGATAGTGTATTTCAACACTTTACCTTCTGTCTTTATCCATGTAACTACCACAAATCCTCTGAAATATCGTTTCAGCTACTTGCAGTTTGAAGTTTGTTATTATGTTTAAGTCAATAAGTCTTAAGCAATCACCCGTTTTCCGTGTCTACTTTTAGATAGACTAGTCATCCATTCCTATCATGCATGATATTATGTTGAAGTATAGAATAGTCTAACTGTATCTATCATTACGTTCTTAGTTGTGGTAGATGAATATATTCAGGTGAACGAAAATAATAGGTGAATACCAAAATCTAGTGCTGATATAAACTGAAGAAAATTTTTCCCGTAATCATTTATATATAATTACATTTTATAAATAGTCTGACAGATTCAAATATTGTTTGAATAGATTATTTTTGTGTTATCTTTGTTTATATGATGCTTTAGTTTAGAGACTAATGATTTATTGACTAACAAATAATTCATACGTGTTATATCAAATGACAAAATGTAAAACAAAGGAAGGAACACAAATAATTATAAATATCATTAGCAGATGTGGGATAGTGGCTAGCGGTGACACCCGTTTCACCCCATTTAGGGTTTGTCATCCGAATGTAGCGGCATCTGAGAGTTGATATTCATCCTTTACTTTTCAGATCCTATCATTTGATCTATCCACTTAGCTACTGAGTCCAGATAGTCAATCACTTGTGAAATGGAGTGAAAATGAATTCATTTGTACTGGTTGTTTGAATCTTATCACGGATATTCACGACTGCAATTGATCTAACTCTATTAATATCCAGACAATCCATACAAGATGCACATATGCCAAAGAGACTGATCCCGATTGCAGTTCTAAGCCTCAATCAGAAAATTCAAACAACCAATACAAATCAAATAACTTATTTAGAATAGATAACAAATAGCCTATAAATGAATCTAACTTTAAGTGTTTTCTTTTCATGTTAAAATGCACCTTATTTGATTTTTGTCTTAAATCAACCAACCATTTTATACTGAAGATTAAACTATAGCATACTATCGCTAATTTACGTGACCTTAATGAAATCAATAGTTTGCTATTAGCGCTAAAACAGTCTTAGATGAAATTGGTTTTTGGAATTTTTTTAAAACAAGTTTACAACATGTTTGTAATATGAAACTTGTTGAACGTTTGTAAGTAACTTTTTTTTGAATAATCCATCCACCATATCAGGGATGCAATACTCATGACTGACTTAAGTGAATGGCGCCCGTGTAATATTTATAGATTACTGAAGTCAAATCTGTCTATAATCAAATGCGAACGTATTGATTTGAAGGTTAATCAAAACGACTGACCTTAATCTTCACTATAATTGAAATTGTACATTTTGGCAAGTCCCAAATTAATGTCAAAGAGTTGGCTGATGTTTTTTTTATAGATTTTAATGTCTGTTCAGCTGATATCATTTTGTAGGATAAGCCATCTTCCAGTTGTTTAACCTTCATGAAATATTTTATGCCATCCAAACGTTACTAATTCCAATTACTGAACATAACAGATTATTTACATGCAGCACAATATAACTTGATATTACCATATATGCACGCACATATGTTTAACGATGACAATTATTCGCCTAACTTTTGTGGTACAATGGGATATCAGAAGATCTACATTCATGAACATACGCAAATAATTTCTATATACGAGATGAATTACAATTAATCGAATCACAGGGAGTATTGATCTATAAACAACTACTAAAGGTTAAACTTATAACTTATATTCAAACTTCGAGTACTGCATGATTTGACAAAAGTTTAGTAGTCACGACTTCCCATAAGAACTCGGAGAACATTCCTCACGAAGCTAGTCACTAGTGAGAACAGGTAATTTGCATTACGAGGTTGTGAAGACTGTTAAGTTACACATTTTTGAAACCATAAATTGATCAATGTTAGACCACCATTAGAAATCTAGAAGCACTGGACGGCCGTTTCGTTCTGGTATGGGACTACTCATCAGCAGTGCGCATTCACGACTCCTGCATCCCGCAGGATTCGAACCCCTTCGATATTGTGCGCGAACGCCTAACCTCTGAACCACTGAACCGGTATCTAACGGTGTTAATGTTTAACTTGATCAATTCACGGAGTTGTGCAACCTCATACAGTGTTCGGTAGTTATTGTCTACACTCGAACAGGTTGAACTTCACTGGTCACGACTTCCCACAAGGAAGTATTGATCTATAAGCAACTACTAAAAGTTAAACTTATTACTCATATTCAAAATTCGAGTACTACATATTCAACATTTTAATACGACTAGATAATAGTTTAGTACACAGTTTTCTTGTTAAACTTATCTGGACAGCTTCGATATTTGGTTATCTCCTCCGATAAAGCTCAAACTAAACTGCCGAACCAAACCTTAGAGTTACTTTTATCTTCAATCGCCAATATATTTTTACAAATATAATTTTGATAAAAATACAGACAATAAATGTTCAATGTAGATCAAGTCCGATTTAATTCATGTTTGACAACTAATTTGTATTCACCACTGACAAAAAAAAACATTATTTTTATTTATACTATTAAGTGGCAAAAGAAATGAAAAGCAGACATTTTCAACCCGATCTAGGATGTTGTGACATTGGTCATATGAATTAGTCTAATTTAAGAGGAAAAACAAAAACAATGATTATTACGAATGCAATTAAGATTAAAATAAATCATAAAAAAAGAAGAATATTACGAATAAATCAAAGTGAACAACATCAAAATACGCGGCGAGAAACATAAAACAAAGCACCGATAAAACTTACAGTATGTTGAGTAATTTGCATTAATTCACGTAAAGTCATTTTTTGCGCTTTTGTTGTATTCATTTCATCATGATGATTTAACTGTGTAAGTGGGTTAGAGAGGAAAAAAAAGAATTAAGCGAAATTTTATTAAGGTTATATAATGTAATTGTAAGAATAATTTTTTATAGGATGTATAATGTTTTTTCAATGTTTTGAGTTCACCAAGCTTCTAATGTTGTTCAGAATAACATCAACAGGTTATTTCATGTAGACTTACTTATATAGGAATTAGGGTTTGTTAATGTCATTCATTGACACCACAAAAGCATCCACATGTACTTCAAATGTTCTTCATCATACTAAATACTGTTTGCTTACATAATACAAATTAGCGTTATTTATTTCATAGTGGTAACGTATTTCAGTTTCTAGTCTTATTTTTCAAAAATATATTCTAATTATAATGTGCAGATGAATAGTATGTGAATAAACACACTATTTAATGCAGTAATTTATTTTAAATGTTGTTAGAAATGAATTGCTTGTATGAAATAATAAGTGAAAATAGTGAATGAGGTCAAATAATTAATTGACTTGTAACAGTTCACAATGAAGCTTTTGGGTGAAATGATTGGAATTCATTGTCAGACAGTTGAAGATGAGAATATTTGTATTTCATATATTCTATGATGTTTGGAAGTTATCAGAACAGTTTATTTACAATCGTAAAGATAATTTGCTTGTAAGTTGATGAGGTACCTTTTTGTTCTTGAATATTAAGCAGTAAAACTTTACGAACCTATGTAACTTGTTTAATGTGACATTAGATCGAAAAATTTCAAAGGTTATGGACAGTTAAAGTGTACTTAAAAAATTATTAAAAACAATTTTCTGTCACAAAATCTTTTAGAAGGTTTAGAATTAGTTTTATTAGCTTCATGATAGACTTTCTATACCAAGAATAAAAGCTCATTCCTAGGAAAATCGGTTTATATTTGGGTCTTTCAGTGGGTTGTTCATGGATTCTCTAGTAATTGTTTATAGTTTTAGCAATATGTTTACTCAGTCAAACGACATAACACGACAGTGATCTGGTGGCCATACAAATGAAGTTGAGGAGAGATATGAGTAATTTATACAAAACAAGATTGTGATACAATGAGTTGATGCAAAACAAACAACCATATTTCTAGTCAACAGATCAAGTTGTTTGTCAACTATTTTGAAGAACCACTCCTATTGAAGCATATATGATGTTGTCCAGAAGGACAGTAAAAACTATCCCAATAAACATTGCAGCTCAGAGAACACGATTATTTCAACGAATCTAATCATTTAGTATTGTTAGGATTCAGTTCAAAGTTTAGTATGAAATAATTAGAATTTGCCTCAGAAAGTATAATTTCTTCATGTGAATTCGGCTTCACAGAAGATGATTTTTACTGGCTGATAGAATAAAAAATGTTTTTCTGATCAATATTTAACAGTTGACGCTTTCAATACAGTACGCATCTACATAGCTATTAATAAGTTTGTTGTGAATGCATGTATTCACAGTTTGATCAGGACTCAGTAGCTAAATTTTCCAGATAATACTATTTGATGATAGAGAAAAGGTCAAGGCACAAATAATCTTTAAATTAATTAGCAGACTAAAGATCCGATGAAGATTTAAGGGTACAAATAATATTGGAGTGAATTCAAGTAAATAATGCATGTTTTGATCAACACATATACCCCTCGCTTTTATTTGAATAATGAACTTGAAAGTATTGAATAAATGAATTAGTCTGAAAAATACATGGCATTAGTAAGATAAATTCAAGCTTAAAATTAACTACAATTAGTATTTTCGCATAAAATTTAAACAAACGTAAAGTGAAATATTTGCAAACGTCCGTTTAGTAAATATTATCACTTCATTAGATTTCTGAATTCCCCTTTTTGTTATGATGTTCATCAAACCTTTACTACTGCTAATTCTTAACTCCCCCTTTAGTAATTCTTTTGGAATTATATTATTTTCGAAAGAAGAAATTCTGTCTACAACTGACAGGTAATGCAAAATTATCATATTGTAATTTTCTATTGAGTAGCGGAAACTTGACGAACTATGAAAGTCATCATGCAAAAGATGCGCAAAAAAATATTCACATCCGCTGGCCAGACACAATCAGCAAAAACCTACTCCGTGAGAGAAAAAACCCGATTTCAGCAGTGGAAGAAATCAGGAAGAAGTGCTGGAAGTGGATAGGATACAAATTACGGAAATCACCCAACCGCGTCACAAGACAAGCCCTCACTTGAAATCCTCAAGACCAATCGAGAACAAGAAGACCAAGGAACATACTGCACCGAGAACTAGAAGGAAATATCAAGGGAATGAACAACTATGGGATAGAAATTGAAAGGAAGGCAGGAGACAGAGAAGGTTAGAGAATGTTGGTCGAACACCTATGCTCCATTAAGGGCTATAGGCTTAAGTAAGTAAGTAAGTTAGTAAGTAAGTAAGTGAGTAATTGAGTAAGTGAGTGAGTAAGTAAGTCTTATATGACATATTTGTCTATTATACAAAAAAATCATTTATACTGAATTAAATAAATTATTTATCATAAATAAAAAAAACTAGTTCATTTACAATTATTAATAATCATAGTAATATTTGTTCTGCTTTAAGTTGTTTTGTTATTTCTAAACACTGTTGTTCCAAATGAGTAAATGATTATCATTTTATAAAATGTTTCTGTTGTAACAGTTTGATTCACGATATTTATCTATTGTAGGTCATCATTGTTTTGCCTGGTTGGACATATGTATTTAATGATTAAATAAAGTTGAACTTGTTTGATATTAAATATGATAAATTATTTATAAATGAGTTTATTCATTGAAAAATTTATCATCAATAATTAACAATGTAGGAATAATTTGATTTATTCATGAATTAGATTTTTCATCAGTAAATAATTAAAAAAAATTACTAAACATAGTTTGTCAGTTATGGAGTAGATTTTTTTTCGCAAAAAACCGATTATTAGAAAAATAATGTGTTATTTTCAAATACAAAATAACTGTTACTCTTTTCTATTCCGCGGTAAAAAAATTCATTTCGGTAATAAAAAGTGAAAAAATTAGTTAAATAATGTTATACAATCAGTAAGCATTAAGTAAAGAATTTTTAAAAACTATGAAACATCCACTATAGTTCAAATAACCGTTGAAATGCAGTTTAACTGTTTAGAAAGATTCAGAACTGTCTACATCTATTGTATACTTAATAGAGATCACAAGCCAGGGTGAAAAAGAAACTTTAATCCTATGGTTAGTAGCGTAACCAAAGATAACAGCGATAATGATAAACTGCGGTTAATCCTAGAGACGTATATAAGAAAACACTTAACCATCCTGATGTCCAACCTGGACGTGTAGGCCAGAATGAACAATACTGGGTACGTAAGCATCATGATGAAGCAAACGATAATAGTGAGAACGCGAAATCTGCCTTTTTTAACAACATCGTGAAGAAATGGATAAAGTCATGAGAAGAGTGAACACAAACTGGAAAGAACTAGAAAGGGAAGTCCAGGATAGAGTTGGTTGGAGAAAACTGGTCGGCGGCCCATGCTCCATTGGAGGTAATAGGCGTAAGTAAGTGACTGAAATGAAAATCTAATCCTTTCTTTCAGTTTGTACAAAACACTTTATTATAAGTAAGTGTTTCCTATTTAAGTCAATGAAAAAATACACTTCGTTTTATTAGCAATTTTTGCATAGATTTCTACTCTCTACATAACTTGACGTAAAATGTTTTATAAGTGAACAAAATCAAAATTCAAAACAAAGAAAGCGAAAAAATTCATTTAAAGAAAATGTAATAACTTTTTAAAGGTTAAATTTCTAATTTTACCGAACTAGAACATATTACTACTTTGTTTACATAAACTGTGTTACTATTAGTTACAGGACAATTTTATGCATTAAACATTTCTTTTAGTTTACCCTTCGAACAAACGTTTTTCGAATGAATTCAAGACGGTTGAATGAGCAGCATCGATCATGATTGTTGTTTGAGTGAAAATTTAAAAATAATTTGTTTGCCTACATACTATGATGCTGAAAAGGTCACTGGATGAAATTAATATAACTAAAACAGAGAGATTTTTGAAGATTGCAGATTTTTCATTGTTTATGTCATGAGACGACTTTAACTAAAATATTATTAGAAACACTCATGGGACATTTTGGCCTCAGTAGTGCTCATCTACGACGCTGCGTCCAGGAGTCGAACCTTGGACCTGCACATCAATAAAACTCAGTCAAGTTACGAGTAGGAAAAACATACGTATCTTTGAAATCCTTTGTTCCAGTTCACTATTTCTTGGTTTGATTCGTCAACCTTTGATTGAAAAAAAATTGTTTGTCACTTGCAGATTGATCTAAACTTCTTGCTTCTAGAAATTCTTCAACATCCTTGTTTTTTCAATAATTCAGCATTTCAATATCCTTCTATCTGTACGCACTGATATATGTGTCATCATGTCATGTCTTTAAACAACTGATTTACGTTTTTGTGTCCCCAACCGATCATATGTGATTAAATTCAATCACAGAACTTTTGTGCAGATTTTTCGAATTTCATAAGATCCATTATTGAAGACGTGATCTTTAAAGCTCAACTATATTGTATGTGAGGCCTGTGGCTTAATAAATTTATTGAAAACCATATTGTAAACCATAGTATGTTGACTCAATGGTCTAGAGGTTTAACTCTGACAACAAATTCTGGAAGCTTTAGATTTTATTCCAAGCAAATTCATGCATACTATTGATCATTCTTATACAAGAACGAAACATCCGTTTAACTCATCATATTTGTCAATGATTATTTGAATAAAGTAATTCTGTGATTTAAAATACCAAACCAATTTACTATAATCAAATGATTTAAATTTTAAAATGATTTATTCATATTATTTGTTTAATATCAAATCTCTGTTTTGAAGTTACGCAGATCACTGTTCTAACACACTGAAATCACCAATCAATCATTGTTAGACCGCCTAGAAGACTATCTGAAAGCACAGACGTGCCTGGCAGAGTACAATTGAAGACAAATGGGTGAGATTGCGTGAGATCCCTAGGTTGATCGGAGTTAGACATTAACACTGTGGGGTGACAGCTCAGTGGTCCGGAGGTTAGTCGTTCGTGAGCAAGATCGAAGGTCCTCTGTACGAACCCAATGAGTAACAGGAGTCGTGGATGTGCACTGTTGTTGAGTCCCACACCAGTGCTTCCAGGTTTTTCATGACGGTTTAACAATGAATGATTCATGATTTCAATGTGTAAATCACTTGTAACAGAATGCCTCCTTTTAAAAAATTTAAATGTTTGAAAGTAACTGTGTACATCAGTTCATTTAAATTTAAATGCTTTAAGTTACTTTAATGACTTTTTTTCCTATTTTAAAATAATACCAATATCATAGTTAAACGCTGATCGGATTTTTTGTTAAAAAGTTTTTCATTTCTAATAAAAATTGTACTTTTTGATCAATAAAATCTACATCCCTCAACTAGTTAGTTATTTATTTGTTATATCAATCATGTTTTTTTGTTTCATTCAAAACAATTTGATTGTTTGATTTATTTTTTTTTTATAATGATTGATATAGTTGGAAATTAAATAGATCTCATTATACAAAGATTTGTTTTTCTTTTCAAGTTGAATATTGAATTTGAATTAGAAAGTAATGAACAAAAACAAAATTAATTTCCATGATGGTATATGTGTATGAGGAGGCTTCAAAAAATTAAAAGAATTTCATATATGGAAATTCACGATGAAATTCATTAGGCGGATTATTTTCAATTTGTTGGTAAAAAAGAAAATATAATTTGTCGTTACAAATCAATGTTATTTATTTGTTAATGGTAAGTAGTCAGTAGAATTGAAATTTTATGGAAAAGGGTTTGTATTGTCTGACTGATTTTAGTATTACAACAGAAAATTGTCGTTAACTTGGTTTAGTAAATATCTCCATTTGACTTAATTGTATATCTTTAACTGGATAAAAAGTACGGAGATTACTGCAATAAACTATTAATGTTAAGTTGATATCAGTGATCTGTGTTCTTACTTTTTAAGATTACGAAACTTTGGTGGCTAACTGTAATTCCAACTTTAAATGGGCAACAAGCAAAAACGAATGTCAGTAATCAGGATAAAAGTATTCAGTAGTGAATTTATTTGGTCATATTGTAGTAATAAAGTGACAGTAATTATTAGTTTACACAGAAACAATAGAGCTGACAAGCACGATACCGATGGACATTGTATTTCAAAAGACTAATATTCAGAAATGCTAACTGTTATGAAATACATCAAATTACAAAGAGGTATAATAATTAAATATATATGTACTATAATCAGATTCCCGTGGATGAAGAAATCAAGACGAAGCGGTGGCAGTGGATAGAACACACATTGCGGAAAGCACCAAACTGCGTCACAAGACAAGCCATCACTTGGAATTCGCAAGGTCAAAGGAAAAGAGGAAGGACAAGGAACACATTACGCCGAGAAACGGAGACAGATATGAGAAGTTTGAACAGAAATTGGACAGGACTGGAAAGGTAGGGGCAGGACAGAATGAGTTGGAAAATACTGGTCAGTGGCCTATGCTCCGTTGGGGGGTAACAGGCGTAAGTATGTATGTAGGTCACTGCAATGAGACATTGTATGTACATTCAGTCATTAGGCTTTTTGTATATATATATATATATATATATATATATATATATATATATATATATATATATACATGAGAAGCCTGGTCGTTCTTATCTGAAATATTTTTAGCAACAATCACTTACATTTTTCTAAAAAAGCATCTCGTTAATTAATTTTCTATTCATGCTGAAGAAACACTAATCTTATCGATTTACTTTTCTTAATTTTGCAGCTCAATTCAAAGTTAGCTCCTACGCAACATCACAATTATATAAAAATAATATTCATCAATCACAAATTATAGTAAATAATTTAACTTTGAATGCAAGCTAAAATGCTGAACATAATTTTACAAATATACTATAAAAAAACAGAAAAAAATCCCTTCAACTACACATACCTTTTGAAGTTTATACAAAACAGGTAAAACTCCGGACAATTTTAAGGATTTAGACGGTCCATCTGAAGCATCTCTATCCGCAATATCTGAATACCTTGCTTTCCATGCTAATTGACCAAGATGGTGAATGTATTGATGTAGTTCGTGAACACGATTCCATAGAAACGGTATCGAAGAAGAGGATGTTAACGGTGAGGATGATGCTGAATAATCCAACGATGGTGTTTTAAATAATTCGGATGTTGACGAGGCGGTAAAAGGTTTCGATTTATCTGGTAGATAATTTTCCAACTCTTCATAAGTAGGTAACTCTGGTTGTTCATAATTATCTAACTAATAATAATAAGGATAATAATAATAATAATAGTAAAAATGTACGATAAACAGAAGCATGGAAAAATGTTTTAGTAAAAATATCAAGAAAATCATTTGTTGACTTTATTTAGTTCACAGTGACGGTGTAAACAATCATTTCAATGTATACTGAAGTGATTTTTAATTCAAATTGAATCTAATTATCGAAACAGATGTTGAAAACTTAGCAATAATGGATTACTGATTTCGTGACTTTCAGAAATTAAGTACAGAGCGTACAAAGAGCATATCATAAGCAAAAAACGACATTAAGTGAATTATTTTTCAAACTATTGACAGGATAAACTGCTTAATAATTCCATTTATAATTGTAGATAGAGATACTTTCGTGATAATAATGTCAGTTACATTGCGTGACATCTATAGCTTACAATGTATTTAAATTCAAATTTGTTGAAAGTAAAATGTGATGAGCATAAAGAACCACACCTGTAGATCTGAAACCTTTCATTGTTAATTACACTTTTCAACATCGAAATGTGTTTGTTTTAATATTAGGAGTTTGCAGTACAACTTAATTAAGTCAAGAGTTTCCAGCTAATTTTGTTACTTGTGTTATATGCACAAGAATAGTTCAACTTGTTGGGTAGTGAAGGAATTGCATAACTTCCTACCATGTAACACCGACTAATAAATATTCGCACCTATCAACCCATAGAATATATCACTTATTTATATATGGAAGACTGAAGGAAATTAAAAGAGTATGATAAATTCATTCTTCCAATTAGAGTTATGGAGATTAGTGTTTTTACACATTTGAAATCATCAGTCAGTCATTGTTAGACCATCATTAGAAACCTGGATGCAGAAGTCATGGATGCGCGCTGCAGATGAGTCCCATACCAGGACGAAATGACCGTCAAGTGCTTCCAGGTTCCTAATGGTACCCTAACAATGATTGATTGACGATTTCAAATGTGTAAAAATTCATTCTTATTTGTTTGTAGTAATTGTCAAGTATTTTGCTCATAGAATATTAAAAAAATTATTCTTTAATAAATCAAATCTCGACCGGTTGTATTATTTTGAGCTTATTCATCAGTTTTCGTTTGATAGAGTGACGGAGAGATCAAAGAAAAGAGAGAGAACAAATTCATTATGAATTTTAAGAAACAAAGTAAAGACTATAAATGTTAACTTTTTCATTTACTATTTCTAAAATAAATTACATTTTATTAGTTTACATAAACTTGTCTATACCTTAAATTTATGTTAAGTGAAAGAACATTTCAAAAAGAGTAACGAGTATTAGTGTTGGTTGCAGTGTACAGTTTATTACATAACATCTTAAAGTGATCGATAAAGCCAACTTCTATTCAAATCAGGAAGCATTCAAAGTTATAAGCAAGCTATTTTGTAAATAATTACCAACCAAACAACAAAAACACCTACCACTGGTATAAGTGAATCCATTAAACCAGGCGTATGAGAACGTTCAATCCATGCAGAAAAGAATAACGGTACACGTAAATTCAATTGCACATTAATTAGAACAGTGTCTGTGTTGAAGGCAAATAAAATGAACAGGCAAAAAGAAAAGTCATCAATATTTATAATTGATGCATAGAAAAGAATATTTTATTGTTTAGATTAATAACTAATTACGTCAAATAAATGAATAAATAAATAGATAATAATCACCATAATTAGAAAAAATAATTAATTACGATAATGTTTAAGACTATCTATTATTACATTATCACAGTAGTCTGATGACGTATTTTCCTAAGAATATGTATTTTTAAGGTGTGCAATAACTCAACTATAAAATAACTAACAAGTACTTAAATTAATCGGCAAGACTGGTAATTGAGTTGAATGATTTTGACGTTGTTAAATTCTCTCAGCTCGATAGTTTAATTGTAAAGCTTACATTGTTGTTTTTTAGAGTAGATTTAAAATGTCATGATTACAGTTGATGTTAAATAGCAGTGAGCAAAATCAATTATTAATCTAATTAATTTACCAAATTAGGGTTTTGTGTATTGTTTCCAAAACATACATTTTAAATGAGGCTTATTTCAATCAAAGTATTTTAATGTTCATTCCATGCTACGACGCAAATAGTTATATGTCAATTGTTTTGACGAATGAGTAACCGCTTCTTCAAGCAACTTAATTGAGCCATTTATTATTGATAAGCATTTTTAAGGATCTAATCCATCAAAGAAAAAAGAACAATCGATTTTCTACCTACCATTATCATACATTAGTGACTCTGAAACATACAAACTAGCACTCAGAATATACAAATGATTTCAAGGTTTATTTAAAATAATGTAATCATTTTAGATCCAAATACGGTATTATATCACCAGTAACATCTGGAAGGTTTGTTGTTCCATAGCAATTTGCCTGAATTAACCTTGTTGCTTCTATAAAAGCGAGGAACTATGCCCTTATATTATTCATATCAATATCAAGGGAAGTATGTAAAATAAATTTTCCTATAACTAAAAGGGTCATTTATACAGATGAATACATCAAAATGTTGAAGAATCTTCTGATCAGATAAACTATAACTAATCGATTTTTCGGAAACCTGATTCAAGAAAACGAGGATTCAGAACAACAGGAGGCCGCTGAGATGCACCGAATCAATAAAATAGATAAACAAATAGAATTATCACTATGTCAAACTAACTAAACATTCGTATTCAGTTTGTCCTGTTAAGTACTGCAGGTAAATTTTTCCGTGATGTCACTATTTCCACGACGTATCATAAAACACTCTAAAAACTTTCCAGATTATTCATGGAGTCGTTAAACACTTTTTATTCTTATATATAGCCGAAATTGTCCTGTGTAACAACGACTGATCATATAACAGCTATACGGAACAAGCAAATGGATTCTTCTTCATCTGATTGCTTAATCCAGTTAAAATTCATGTCTTTTTGATTTAGATATAACAGCAAAAGTGAATGATATTTGAAATAAAGGAAGGAGAGAGGCAGAGAAAAGTTAATAACCCCAAAATGTTGATCATAAATTAATCATATGTACAAATGAATGGAATTAAAACAAATTTTTTTTTGTTATCTGTAATGATATGTGATTTATAAACACAATGGAAATGTTTACAACTATGAGATTCCACATAGCTGTTTCACTTTAGTTTTAAACTCCGCAGCGGTGAACATGTAATCCGCCTGTGATCGAGCTTATGACCCTCTTGAATCACTGGTATGAAATTCAATCATCGTCCGTTTGAAATTCAATCTATTTGTTTTACGCAGAACAATAATAAATCAGTATTACTTCAGTGCTAATCAGCAGAGGGTAGATATTGTCATTTAACTAGATATGTTCAAAAATCAACAAATTTTTACGATTCAGTTTTGTAATACAATATATATGTGTATATATATGCTTGATTTGATGTATAGTTGATAGGATTAACGCTTACGCAGGTGTATACAAACAAAACATTCACATGTGACAATAGATGCTCAATTAAATCTTAAAACAAACAAAATGTAATTAAGGAAATTCAAAACAACAACATATATATAACACCTATAAAATGATAAATAATAATAATTTTTAATTGAATTGAATATTGAAACTAAATTATTATCGTTCTTCCCCCATTATTCTTCTCTAGTATATGTTTTGTTCATTTGTTTACTAAATACTCTTTGCTCACCTTTGTTTATGACTATGAGTTTATTTCAAAGTAAATAATTTAAAAGAAGTTAGATAATGGCAACTACTGTGACACGAAAGATTTAGGTCAACTATATTTAACATACGTATTGATTCAAGGTGATTTTGTTTGATGTGCATTGTATTGAAACAACAACAGTTTGTAGTAATCGTGTAAAAGGATCAGCAGAGACAGAATCATTTTATAGAATATATAAATTTGTATGTATAAGTGAAAATAAATGTATCCCGTGTTGTTGATTTTTGCGCACTTTCACATCATTCAGTAATTAATAAAATAAAAAACAGTTTTGAAGAATAAGACGTTATGTTGAGGATTTATAGGAAGAAAATGAAAAAAGAAGTAGATCTGCATGGCTAACATTATTTTTCACAATCTCATTTGAATTAATCAGTTATAGATTACAGACATATCTAAAGATCTGAGTTTATATACATACTACAGTAACTGCTAAGTTTTTCAAGCATTAAGGATTGGAAATAATGTCATATATTAGACAGTTATTTCTTTTAACAAAATTTTTTAAAAATTTAATTACCTAGATAATTAATATGAACCAGGTGCATTGCATATGTGCCTAAATACCATATTCAGAATTAGTTTACAATAATAGAATGAAATCCGGTGACAGCTAGTTACAAAAGAGATCAAGTTATCAAGGTTTTCTGTTTATGTATGTTAGTTTTTTTCTCTAAAGGATAACCTTACTGACATTTTCACAAACTCCACAATAACATGTTCTAGTACCTGATAGGTTTTCGCTGCCTATAGTTTGTTAACTCCATTTTATAGCCTAAGGTCATGAAAATGGGGATGTTCCATTTTAATTTTTGGCTTCTACAGAAAATATAAAATAGCCTGAACGTTCTATCTTCTCCATTCGTGCATGGATTATTAACAGTGAAGTGTTATTGTACGATAGACATTCGGTTTATTTGAATTCCTGTTCGTAGAGTCATATTAGGCGGAACCTCAATTGCTCGCTAATAGAATTTATCGTAGACCAGCTAGGAATCTCGATAGTTTAATTGTTCCTGTTGATATATAACAATGTATGATAGAAATGAGTTTTGTCTATACATAACTAACTAATGTTCACTCATTATTAAATTATGCTGCAATAAAAATTTTCATTTTTCCATTTAGTAAAAAAGAACAAATTAAAAAATTGGGGTTTTTAATATACTGAAATCTTCTGAGCAAACTTTTGCGTTAAAGGTTCTCGACGAGTGTGTAAAGCACAGTGCAAGGTTCAGCGAAGCGAAGGCGAATGTGAATTTTATAAACCAATGCATAAAAAACTAACCTAAATCCAAAATTACACTGGAAGCCTTTAAGTTGATCTTGAGTTCGACCTAATAGAAAGACTCAAGCTTCATGCACCAAACAAAATGGAATATTTACAGTAATATACTAAAGAAATGTTCAAAAATATCAACAAAATAGATTGTGATAAGGAAGAGCTCCCTGATAACCTATTGTACGATGTAAAGGTGGTGGTTGATGCAAGATAAGAAATGAAAACCATAAAGCTGAAGAGAAATCTAGACCCCTAGATCCTAGAAATGAAATTTCCATTTAGCTCAAGTCAGTTTGTATACGATTTTTACAGTGTTAGTCTTAATGCGGCAGAGTTAGAAGCGTCATCACTGAGTCATAAAAATTTGTAACTTTAGGAAAATGGTTAATGAAATGGACATTGAAATTTAATTTACAAACCTTTGTACCCAAACAACAAAGCAAGTAATCCCACTAAAAGATAATTTTTAAAGATTTAAAACCACACAAGTGGACTACTGTTTTGGATACTTAGATAGTAAACATAATTCGGAAGGGCTTTTGACAAAAGAACACATGAACTTAAAAATCATCAACAACCTGTTTATGATGAAATCAGATAAAAGTTATGATCTAGTGCTCATTGATACAAAGAACTATTTAAACAAGATGGAAGATATGTTAACTGATGAGTAAAGTTCAAAAACTGGTAACGAAGAGTGATGTAATAGACAATTGCGAAACAAGCAACAGAATCATTGAAACAGATTAAACAGCAAAGTTTTTTATTTCGAATAAGTTGTTGTTGAGACACACCTACGGTAAGACAATATACTCATTTCTATAGTGCGGTGTCTATCAGATATGAAAGAAGCTTTGTAAGAATTGTGACTCATGGTGCCAGAATGATACGTTTGGATGACATCATCAAAAATGAATTGAGTAATATTCTCAACCTACTTTGTACGGATGGACATCCAATGAGATTCATTAACAAACATATGAACGAGACGAAAAGAAGACTAACGTTCCAAAGAAAGTACTATTTCTAAACGATTATACTGGGGATATTATGACCCAAGAAAGTCAGTACATAAAACTGTCACTGTGATTTTCTACAATCATCCAAACGTAAAAACCATCAATATCGCCACATGCATGTGTAACTGTCAATTCATATGTTTCCGTGGAGCTAGTTATATAGGGCGTACAAGTCTATCGTAGTATAAGTGAACATCATCCATCCTGGCTAAGCAAAGAGTGACTGAGATTTATATTCTCGCAGACTTGGTCGATACAGGACATTAAATTGAGCTGAATAAAGCTTTTACTGTTAATCACCATATTCTATCAAATTTACCACATGGTTTATGCGTTCATCTCTTATATATATTGCTGAATCTAATGAAATTCCTGTTTATGAACACAACCTTTACGTTCAAAAGAAATTTGTACAACAATCATCTGTTGTATTGATTATTTCAATCATCCCATTGACATTTAGGACAGCAGTCTGTTGCGTATAGGGGCATTTTTTGTTAATTTTTATATTCGTTTTTGTAATTTTACATACTTCCAACAGCCATATCTTGATTCTTGCATCACACTAACCTTTCATTAAATTTATCTTAATACTTGTTTCATATATTATATAACGCCGAAATTATCTTAACTGAATCCTTCGAATAATTACTTTGTTTATTATTATCCTTTCCTACGAAATAAAAATTAGTCGAATGATAGTAACTAACATTATAAAATCATTATTGTGAGCACTAATCAGTATTGATATCATTCTAATTCTGTATATACGTAGATGAAGTTTGATTGAGAAATAAAATTACAATTCTGATCTGATCATATGTAAATTAGTTTAGAGTTTGCAAATTAAATTATCCAATCAGAAATCTGTAATCAGTAGTATTTTAAAAAAAATATGTACTTATTTTTTGATTATAATAAAAAATCAAATCATTTAATTTTTTCAAATGTTACTTTGACAAAAACTCCTGGTCAATAATCCAATGCTTATAGAATGAATAACTCCGCCTGGAGCCCTTCTAGGATTAATGCCTGTCCCAAGCCTGAAGAAAGGGGTTAGGTTTGGCATGGGGTTGGCGACCCCTTCTTGTAGAAATCTAACTCACTCGAAAAAAGCGCTAACCAGAAAAATATTTCGTTGGTCGACGAGCTATGTTCCATCAGGGGTAACAGGAGTAAGAAATTTAAGTGAATAAAGATTAAATTATCTATAGTATATTCTTAAAATCAACTCTGTCTGTATACCCTTCGGGGGCTACTGCCGGTCCCAAGCCCGGATAAAGGAGGAGGGTTGTGCATGGGGTCGGCGACCCCATCCAAACTTAAAAATAACTTGCCAAAAAAACGCTAACTAGAAGAAATAATTCAAACCATTTTAACTCTGCCCTGGGAGTTGGAAGAAGAATTATGACGTCTCGTGATGAAAGCCGAGTTCCCTCGGAAGTCACGAAGCTGATGCCTCTTCTGACAACCAGAGCAACCATTATTTTAGGTGGAAGTGGATAGGACACACTGCGAAAAGCACCCAACTGTGTCACAAGACAAGCCCTCACATGGAACCCTCAAGGCAGGAGGAAAAGAGGAAGGCGAAGGAACACATTACGCCGAGAAATAGAGAAAGATATGAGAAGAATGAACAAAAATTGGACAGAACTAGAAAGGGAAGCCCAGAACAGGGTTGGCTGGAGAAAACTGGTGGGTGGCCTATGCTCCATTGGGGATAACAGGCGTAAGTAAGTAAGTAATTAAGTAATATTCTTAAAATCAGTTCATTTGTTTAATATTCATTAATTTTCATTATTAACAATTTCAATATATAAAAGTTGTTAATAATATGCATGATTATTTATTTTATAAAAAATAACAATTGACTCTCTTCATTTTGCAAAGAATTCTTTCCAGTTCAATTTTCAATAGAAATCAAGATTTACGTTGATTATCAATTCTTAATGCAGAATTTAGACTAGCTGAATGAAAAGAATGCTCAGTTTTTTTGTTTGGTACATTGTGACACAATTCAATAGATTTATACAATAAGGCTTAATTATTGAATATGACGAAGAAGTGATAAGTTATATTCAATTGTCGGATAACAGTAGCGTTTATGAATTTATACGCATTTAATTAAAAAAAATTATTTAATTAGTTAATTGTCTAATCCGATCTCATTATTCCTAGACTTTTGATACAATTATTTTTCGAGTTTCTTCGTTATCTAATGCATGAAATTATATATTTCTGACGTTTATATACGTAAGAAAAAACGAACATTCGATGTCCAATGATCTTATTTACATCATCTGTTCATTTGTATGTCGAAAAAAATATATAATCATCAATTGAATAAGTAGTCAAATGATAAATGATACATATCTGTGCAATATTCAATGAATAAGTTTAACTATATAATTCATTGACTTGATGAGATAATATTTCGTTTTGTGTAGACAATTATTTTTTGATAAAAAGGTTTATTAGAATTATCATGAATGTGATGTCAAAAATCAAGAGCAATGTTTATTCATGGAAATGCGAATTGTATTTAACAGTTAATACCATGGAATTAGGTCAATTTTGTGTCGGTTTTTTAGATAAACTCTCATGTATGTCACGTTAATAACAGAATAATGAATAATACAAACTGTTGATAAACAATGACACTTAGACATTTTTGAAACCATGAATCGATCAGTGTTAGACCACTATTAGAAACCTGGAAGCACTGGATGACCGTTTCGTCCTGGTATGGGACTACTCACCAGTAGTGCGCATCCACGACTCCTGCATCCCGCAGGATTCGAACCCACGACCTTCGGTATTGTGCGCGAACACCTAACCTCTAGAACACTGAACCGGTATCTAACGGTGTTAATGTTTAACTTGATCAATTCACGGAGTTGCGCAACCTCATACACAGTCTTCGGTAGTTACTGTCTACACTCGAACAGGTTGAACTTCACTGGTCACGTCTTCCCACTAGAACTCGGAGATTCCTCACGAAGCTAGTCACTAGTGAGCACAGGTAATTACCACTTTGATTAATCAAGATAACATTTATTTATGGAATATCTATAGACTTTCCACTATTAAACTTCATTTTCTCTAATATTTTCTCATTTTACCTATAAGAAGTGTGGAGGTCATGTGATTTATCAATGATTCGTAATATAACTATTATCCATTTGTAATGACTGGATTTTGTTCTGAGAATTCTTTGAAATTAAGTTGGAAAAGGCAATTATTGATTACGGTAGTTGAAACATGCGAAACACACTACCATTTACCAAATGTCCCTAACTTACCATGATGAATTGCATACTAGTATACTGAGGGAAGTGCAGTGACAACTTAACTGGTTCCTGAAGTCACTACTGCGTTATCCTTCGGGATGGAGGCTGTGATATAATGATAGTATTTGGCACAAATAAGGTTGAAATGGCTTAAAATCACCTAATCTTAACATATACATATTTTCAGTCGAAAATGTGTACAATAAACTTTTTTCGTCCTTGATTTCATTTTTCATTTTGAACAAATATTTCTTGTTTACTTTATCAACGCCATCGAGACCATTATAAGAACTCTGATTTTGAACATAATAGTATTCCTTGGCTTTCACTGAGCCCAATCACATTCTGTTAATGTCTAACCGATACTATGTTCCATAGATTCTATCCTACATACCAGATCATGAAGTCAAGTCAGGAGAGAGAATTTTTAAACACTAACAAATAGCCATCAACAATTTCACATGATTTTTGATAAAGATAATTTTTAAACGTATTAACAAGTCTCGTAATAATAAGTGTAAAGTTCAGCTGTATTAAAATATTAGAAATATGGATAAACAACACATAGATATGAGAAAAAAAATATACCTCATTCTATAGGAGATATTCATGGAAATTTTACAGATTGAAATATGTTTACTTCCTAACTATGTATATATGTATATACATCTATATGCAATTCTACACTATCCTCAACTTAGTTACATTGAACTTGTAAGAGTAATAATTAGACAAAACTTGTTCAGTCCATTTTGTTTGTCCCTTACCCATTTTAATGCATGCTTAATTACGCTTGAAAAAAAATTAATCAATCTAACTTTTCCGGTTTAAAAATCATTAAGGTGAAAATTTATTTATTTATGCTAACATTATAATTGTTTTTTATGAATAATTTATTTCATTAAGTTATTTATTTATTATCTTATATATTACAAATTATTAAAAACAATGAAAGATTTCTTATACTCACATATAAATATGAAATGTTCTATAATTTAAAATAAAAAAAAACAACAGTAAGACTACTCTGATTTATTGAATGAAAAATATGATTTTTAATCAATTCTAATCAAGTAGAATAATTATGCGTTGAAATTGATCGGTGTAAATCAATGATTAAGTTTCAAAAAGTTATATTTTTATTTGAAATACATGAATAGAATTCAAGATTGTATATATATAAAAAAGGAATTCGTTAAAATCAGAAAAAGAAACATTTATTGCAGACTTAAATCGATCGAAGTAAGTAAAGAAAAGAAAAATAAGGTTGGATTTCGATACAGTTAGACGATTCGGGCCAAGCTAGATTTTAATTAAGAAAGAAATTACAACAAACTGCTGGAGATGAATAAAAAATACACTGAGTAAACCATCCAAGCTGAGAATGCCTAAGGCGAAAGGAAAAGAGACAGAACAAATAACACAATGCACCGTGAATTGGAGGGACATTCACAATAGTAAATGAACTGCTGGCATTCAGTATATGAATTGCTGTACAGCACCATTTAAATTGAAATTCTGCTAAATGAACTCAAGATCTAAATTCCTATCTACTTCTAGTAATATCAGACTAAATGTACACTGAGACTTGAAGATAAAGGAACAGGCGTGGAGTAAAAGATAAACGCTATACTTCAAGGTCGGGAAATGTGCAGAAAATTTAGGGTGTTTATAGAGTTCTAAAATCATACTATATATAATGGCGGAGGTTTTATTCAGTGTTGACTGGCTAAAACGTTTCCTGTGATACTTGGGCTTCTACTGATTTTATGAGCGATTTTCGGGGCTCTCCAACATAGATAACCAAGCTGAATAAAAAAGCTTGGAATGAAAAAAAATTTTACTTTTTAATGCCGTCAAAGAAATAATGATTTTTGTTAAAATTTAACAAAGAATTATAAACAAGTTGAGATGTTGATAACATTATTCAATTAATATGATGATAAATATATATTTCCACTGTCTAGGTGGGTGTTCATTCAAAACTTAATAGATAATTATCTTTAAATTGAATATTTTTGTTTATTTACCGATAACAATTTAAAACAAAGTTTGAAATTCATTCATTATTTTTGATGTATTTGGTTTTTTTTGTTTGAGTTTCAACGGGTCTTACTCATTTGACAATAAATTATGTACTCATGTCAACTTTACTACCTTTATGAGGATTTACATATATCAGAAATAAATTATTAATTAATGTAGTGGTAAATCGTAGACTTTTAGTTGCCCATTAGTGGTTCGAGTTACTTCGAAATTAAACCTGGAAGTTGATGAGTCCCATATCAGGACAAAATGGTCATCCAGCGCTTCCAGGTTTCGAATGATCGTCTATATATATATATATATATATATATATATATATATATATATTCACTTCACTTGTTTCAGTAGTTTTTTATACTAACACTGAGCAACCGTTAGGAGAATTTGCTTACACTACGAATTCCACAATACGCATTCAGTGAACTCATTAACTTTGAAGAAATTTCATTTCACATTATTAAATAATATAATATAATATAATAATAATTGTGATTTTTTCCTCATAAGCTTACTTCTCAAATTTTTGAAAAAGACGAAGAATAAACATATATTACTTAGTATCAAGAATTTTCATTCAATATTAATTCGCTAAAATTTTAGCATGGATTTAATAAAGTTATCTCTTTAATGATAGTCTACAGTCAAAATTTTATTTCATCCACTTAACTGAATGCTTTTATTGGTATACAAAATAATTATACATTATTCATGTTAGCAAGAATTACTTTATCTATCTGTAACATCGTTGTGACATAGTTGTTCATCTGATATGTTATGTTATGGACTTTTAAATCTTTCTTATTTCTACTACATATTTTCAGATGTTAACAATTCGAAAAGAACAAACTAACACTGTTGTTGTTGTTGTTGTTTTTGTCTTAATCTATAAAATAATTAGGTTTATAATGCAGCATGTTCCACTTTGGACATGATGAATATCAGTAGCATTAGTAGAAGTATTAGTAGTATTAGTAGCGATAACGGGCAAAGGACGAAATAAACATTGAACATGTAACGGCTAAACAACAAATAGTTATTCAAAAAAGATGACTTCATTTGAATGAAGAAAGCCGAAAGTAATGATCTAAATTTCCGTTATGTATTTAATATGCGTAAAATAAGAAAGAAATCATATCAACTAATATTTATGACTGATTAATTACTCATGAGATCAATTAAACAAGAAAGTCTGATAGAAAGAAACAAATGTTCACGTGCTTTTGTGTGTCTGCGATCATTCAATATGAATTAAAGTGGTTTCAGAATATAAAGAATGACATTATGGACAAGTCGATTACATTCTAACTAAATAGTATGAACTGGGATTCAGTTATAAAATAAATCCGTCATAATAATTAAAAGCTTTACGAAAAAACTATGATATATATATATAAAGATTACCACCATTTTGAATATAATTTCTAATATGGACTAACATTAGCTGAGCCACAATAGAACACTATCAGCACTGAATGAATGTTAGGTTAAGAAATTTCAAAAGTTTACAAGCAATGAAAAAAATATTTAATTTTTCACAATGCAATTATTGACTTCTCAGTGAGTAAGAGTTTAAATCCATAGCTAATTTCTTTCCTGATCGTTAAACCAACAGTAGTAATAAAGATTGTGTATACATCTATTAATTATCGTGTAGCCAATCTCTACAAGTGTATTACGACTTTTAATTCAAAATACTAGATTCGACTAAAATCACTAATTAAGAAATTAACCTGTAAAATATATATGATTTGGATTATTTTCAACCCCAAAAAGCTATTTTTGAAAATTGCTAGCATACTACTCATTTATTTGTACAACAGTTCGAGTATGAGTGTAAGCATTAATAGTAGGATGCTGGATCATACAGTTGACAAGTTTTAAATATTACAGAATGAGTATCCTGAATTCCACTGTTGGTCAAAAATTCATCTATTCTATAAAATGTGTAATAAAGTGGATATGCCGAGGCATTTTGCACAGAATATACAAACGACGACGACAAAGACTGACTGAAATTCAATCCACAATATTGATATTAGAATAATTAAACCCTTTTTATCATGATATGAATAACGGTAAATTGAAATATTTGTGGAAATTCAGAAAATAATGCATCTTAAATTATCTCTCTTCAATAATATGCACCCATGAGCTCACATAGATACAGATTTAAGGAAATTAAATGTCCAAGTATCTGTGATAATATTTAGTTAATGAGTTAGCTGTCGGCTTCATATTGATAAGAATGCTCAGATTATGATGTAATAGGGGATTAAGTCAATTCTAGTGTCCAATAGATAGATATGTTGCCGATTTTATTTTGATTGAAAGACATTATTCTCAAATCAATAAACTATATCGAAGAATGTTTTTATTTTGTTTGTTGAAACTGACATATATTATCATAATTCTACTTGTATTTTCCTGCTAATCTACATTAATTAACTTTTGTGAACAAATCAGTTTACCTGTGACAGACAAGAATTCAATATGCATTTACTATTTCAGTGGGATTTTTCATTAGAGTTATGGAGATTAGTGTTTGTTGCATATTGAAATCATCAATCAATCATTGTTAGACCATCATTAGAATCCTAGAAGCACTGGGCAGCCGTTTTATCCTGGTATGGGAGTCATCAACAGTGCGCATCCACGACTCCTGTACCCCGCAGGGTTCGAACCCAGGACCTTCGGTCTTGCGCGCCGACGCCAAACCTCTGGACCATTGGGCGGGCATCCAACGGTGTTAATGTCTAACTCTGATTGATGTGGAGATTTCGCGCGACCTCACCCATTTATTTATCAATTTCGTACAATTTTCTCATTAATAAATATGAACAAAATAAGAATTACCAAATTACATTCATTTAGTTAGTAAAATCTTTTGAACTATTTACAACCAAAACATAATACTGTTTAATATTAGAAAACTTCCCATCACTGAAGATTGATCAACGGATCACTAAGTGTAGGGAGAAAATTATAAGAGATATTTACAAAGTTTAATATTTCTGTATTAAATAATATCCAAATTTTAGAATAATACTTTAAGAGGCACTGGAAGACAAGTCAACTTGTCACACTTACGTAGATGTATACTTATGAGCGGCCATCCATAATAAATGTTCATTCTATGTTTACTTAATGACTCCTTGAAAAATTTTACATAATACCATCCTTATGTACAGGAACAAAACTTTCACAACCATCGGACATTTTGTTTAGCGAAATCTTGATAAACTATTTAAGATAATCTGATAATTAGCCCATTTTAATGGTCGGTTCAAAAGATGAATCTCGGATGAAACATTTTTTTTATTAACTGCCTTCAACCATTTCATTGTTTATCATTGAAACAAAGTTAGAACAATTAATTTGACTATTTAAGTATCGAAATTGTATTTTTTTTTTGAGATAGTTTCAATCGACTGTAAAATGTTTAACGGGCTATAGAGAATTTTTATTTCTGTTGAATAAATATTTTAGTTCCTAATAGAAACATTACCGTCTCCATTATTATCGCCGGAAATGTAACGACTATGTTTTTGAGGATAAAAAAGAATGCAATAAAACATTAAAAATGAAAGTTAGTTTACAAAGTCATTCTACCTGGCACCATTGTTGATAAAGAAAAAAAACTGTATACTTCTGATAAGTTACAGTAGGTAAATTGTTTGGTTTTATTAAAAAGACTCAAAAGTTAACCTTGTTCTTGTCTCCCGGTATTTAGAGAGTAATGAAGAAAGCCAATCAATATGTCTTTAGTAGCGTTATGTAAAAAGTTGTTTGAATTTCAAGTCATATCAAAGCTACCTTTACAATTGACCTAGGACATTAAAGTATGTGTTATTCTATGCTAAATTTTAAATGCAATAAAGTTAGATATTTACTAAGCGTTCATTGTTACATAAAAAAATAGATTCCATAGTTTATTTTCAATTTTCTTTAACAATGTTTTATCTTATCAACAAATACGCTTTATTGTACCTTTCTAAGTGGTGGCTTTTCTTACAGGAATAAACAGACGAATAGTTTGACGAATCAAAACTAAATACGAAAGAAAATATTCAAAGAATGCTGGAAATCAACCTAATTGATCTCAAGTTATCAGCCGGTCAAGTACAACGTTTAACATTTCATTGATGAATGTGACTTCTCATGATCGTTTATTGAGAACAGAAGTCATAAAAGTAAAGGTTAAAAGGAACTAGAAAAATTTATCACTGATTACAGACGTTATCCAAAAGATTAATTTATATTTCTGTACAAACCGATAGGCAATAAGCTGGTTATATATTTTGGTAAGATAAAGGTTCATTTGAAAGTATACTGATTAGTTTTTCAACTAAAAACGATAAATCAAAGTCATAAAGGCTAGATGTTAGTAGAATAGTTTATACATAAAACATAATCTTATTTTTAATATATCATTCGGTTTATAACATACTACATGAATATGAACGTGCTTTCATCGACAAACGTGCGACTGAAGTTTCACACATAGTAGGATAGCGATAGGACAAGAGAGATGTCGAATAATGTTGTGAAAAAGATCAGCGGCAGTTAATGAATGAACTCATGAAAATGTTTGGGAAGCATTTTTTTCAGTATGTTGTCGTATTCAATTTTTTCATCTCATGTAAATTATTTATTCTTTTCACTACACTGACAAACAATGCTATGAACATTGTAACAGGATTACTCATCAATGTTACTCTATTTATTTAGTCAGCGATTGTCTTAACTACAATTAGATAATTTACATTTTGTCCAGACACATTTGATGTTTTTGAAAGATGTATTGATTAAAAATTAATTACCATTAGAGTACCATTCAAAACCAGCAAATACTAGACATCTGTTTGTTTCCAGTATAAAACTTTTCAAGATTGCACATACGTAACACTGCTAAGGATTGAACTAAGGATTTTCAAGTCTCACCATGTATACTGAGATCGATTCTCTTCAAAAATCTATTAAACTAGATTTTAATCATTTTTCTCGACTTCTCATACTTCGTGACAGTGAATAGAGATTATGCCTTGTTACAATTTTAAAAAATATCAACCACTGAAATCAGATACCCCGGATTCAAGATACTATCCTCATCAATAGATCATTAGGCCTTGAAACTGATACAACGTCAAATAGTGTCCAGAAGTGAGAAATTTCAAGCTGAGACAAAATATTCTCCTAGAATTATCATTGCTAAATAACATGAAAATTCTTCAGAACACTTAAATATATGTCGATGATACGAAATATGCTTTGAAAGTGTTCAACTAATGAGTTTCTAATATCTTATAATCATGTTGATTCTATCAATAATTTTATTATCCTTGAAACTTAATAGGAATATGGAAAAGAAATAGATTTATTCTTCATTTAGATAAATTATTCATGAACATTCATGCATATTTAGTAAGTTTTTGTTAAGTAATTAAAATTAATTAATACATTTTTCCAAATGAACGATACTGTATATTGGTACTAATGATATTCTTTCAGTGTTACAGATAAAATGAATCTACTCTATAGAAGAAAATTAGCATTGAATTCAACGAAAGACAAAATGTTAATGTTAACTTAGAGAGCTTGCTATTTATTATTGAACAAAAACAAAACAAAACTTGTTGCTACTAAATTGAACAATGACATCTTAGAATTTGTAAAAACAAAATTCATGAAGATAAGTAGTGACTTGTTTCTCACTGAATATAACTAGGTTTTTAATGAATAAATCTATTCGCTTACTGATAATGGTAGTTTAAAATGAAGAATCTAGCAGTAATACATGAGTTAATTTAATATTACCACTAAATTCACGACAAAACTAAATATCCAATTTGGTTTAAGTAATGTTTTCTAATAGAATTCAAGATCTGTATGTTGTCTTGTTTCACCGAGTTGTTATTATTTTTAGTCATTGATATTCAAAACTAAATTTGATCAGTCTTATTAACAACGATTTCAGATAGTAGAAGATATCAAACGCTTTTATTCTAGTGAATAATACGCTGGAGAGTTTAATCCAGTTCATAGAGAAAGAGAGAGACTCCTTAAGAATCAGCCATCTGAACTAAAAATCGCCTTTCACCTCATATTTAATAGTTGTACTGACATATCAACCTAATAAATTATATGCTTGTATTTGTTACGGCAAGTTTTGATACCTAGTCTCTGTATGAACATTCAAACAGAAATACCGTTATATCTAACTGGTGAATCTGAAGACAGATGTGACTTTAGTTTAAAAATATATATGACAAACGGTTGTATAAGTGAATTGTGAACTGGATACGAATTTGCCATAAGAGACTAATCAGTTACAGTCTTTAATATCATTGAATTCAAATCAAATTTTTTTTTAATAAAATAGATATTATTTTGTTTATATGGTTATTTGTGAATCTACCATTTACTTAATATAAATGTTATTGAAATTGTGGAAAACAAAACTATCCAAATAAATATCTAAAAAATAATTATCATTGAAAACATCTTAATTAAAAAATTTCTCCTAAAGAAAAGCATTTTTCAAATACACCTAATCTTAAAATCAACTATCAGCCTTTTACTATTCGTGCTAATGACATGCAACGTTTTGTAATATACATTGAACAAATGAATGCTTTAATTGTTTATAAGATTTGATCGATATTTATTTGACTGGTGATAAAAACTGCTCATTTAAAATGGATAACATAAAACCCTAAGCAAACAAGAAGAAACAATGGAAGTGCATAGGACACACATTGCGGAAAGTAACAGACTGCATCACAAGACAATCCCTCACTTGGAACCCTGAAGGTCAGAGGAAAAAAGTAAGACCAAGGAACACATTACGACGACAAATGGAATGAACAAAAATTGGACAGAACTGGAAACGGAAGACCAGAACAGAGTAGGTTGGAGAATACTGGTCAGCGACCTTTGCTCCATTGGGGGTAACAGGCGAAAAATCTAACATATCTCTCTTAATTCATAACATTGATATGCATGACAGATCAAATTTTGTATCCTTCCAATCGATCTGGAATAATCTCAGTAGCTAAATTTAATTTACAAATATGATTATATAAGCAAGTTTAAAAACAGAATTTATTGTGTGGTATTTGCCGCTCACAAGGTAGCATATAAGTAACATGAAGCGGAGAGTCACTTAGGAGTTGTTATCAAAGAGGAATATCTACAGATCAAAATGCACGGCGTGATTTAACTGAATAAAAACCAGAAAAGATGTGACAGAAGACAGTCACAAACCTGTTTATATTATTATTTCAAATATTTATTTAAATGCTTTAATTTTTTTACAAATTAATTCACCGTCAATTCAGAAGTTTATTTGAGCAATGCAAAATTTTCAACAGTAGATAAGTCACAAAATAAATTTGCGTTTTATTTAATTTTTATGAATTGACTGTTACCTTGCAATAGGACCTTCGTCTGCCTACTTTGGAGTCGTACGGTTTGAAGATGAAACTTTGGGTTTTGTTTTTTGAAACATCATTGTCAGTAATGTCTCAATTTGTTAGTGAGTGTAATAGCAGTGCTTACATATAAACTTTGATTGTCTTTTTTCCTAAACTAACATTAAGATAAAATCGTTTGTCAATAGCTGATTGATTTGCTTTAACTTGTTAGAACCATTGACTGCTAGATAACCTGAACGTCAAACTTATGGATAATTTCTGACCTTGTAATGTCGACTTTACACGATATTTTTAAATTTCCCAAGTCCAAGTTATGTCTCAAATCGTGGTTGTAAACGGATGTGGTCAATAGTTTACCATAGTGTTTGACAGCTACTCAAGTCATCCAGTATGATACAAATGAACACCGGAAAAATTCTGCTTGCTTGTAGTGTTTTCTAACATTGTCACTACTACAAAAACGTTCAATTTTCTAACACTGGAGTGTCTCCCATCTAATACCAACATAAAATATATATCGAAAAATTCCTTTATTGTCTAACATTAATCGATTGAAGGATCTATATCACTGGAGAAAAAATCGCTGGTTGTATTGCATGAGTTAGAAGCAGAACATAAGGTCAACTTTGATGACACCAAATTACTTCGGATAGGGTTTATTGCAGGTACAGAAAGAAAGATTGACAGTAGAAGCGATGTATGCACGGGTCAACTAGAAAAGTCTAAACAGAAACGATAGTATTCTATTAGCTATGTTTTGGCGAATGACCATTCGCAAGTAAATGAAGCTTATCTCTATTCCCCATCCTTAGTTTAATTCATATTCAAAGTGAATCAAAGAGTAATTAATTTAGATGAATTAAATTTAAACGATAGTTGTAGCAAACAAATTTTCTTATTGACGAAATCACTTACTTAAGCTATACATTTATAGTTGTTTAATAAATATATAAGTGTATAGTATGATAAGACCTTTGCGTTTATCATTTTCTTCATATCTGTCATCTATCTAACCTTGGATTATTACGTAACCTCCTTTAGAATATTTGTAAACACGGATCATTGTATGATGCAGTCGCTCCTGTCATTTAGAAATCTAAAGATTCAATAGACATATAATTCCTATATAGACACTAAAACTTCAGCAAAGCGACTAACCAGAAAAGTCTAATTTTAACTCTTCTGACAAGTGCCTAATAGTATAAAGCTTGTTTTCGAGGACTGTTCGTCAGTTGTCCTTAATGGTGTAACATACTGCTTCGCATACATAGTTGAGTTTGCATAAAGGTTTGCTTTTGTTCAGCCATTGGATTAACTTACGTAATGAACTGTATCAATCGAACAATAAAAATTCGACGATACTTTTTTATACTTTCATTACCAGGGTAATAACCTTGAAATTTTTACCCTGGTAATCTTCAAGCCTTTTTATGACCAAAAGTAACATGACAATTTCCTATTCTTTCTGTAGTATAATAATTTTCTCTCTCCTTCATTTACAATAATCATTTTATGTTTTAATTGAATTTTTATTTAATTGATCTTTTTTATTAATTTTAATATAAAATACCTTGACAAATATATGCAAGATCAGATTGTTTGAAATGTATAGCGTAAATACATCGCATTTATCAGATTACTTTGCATCTTCTCATTGTTCTATCATCAAAATGTATGTGATTTAATTTCAAATCATTAGGATTATCTCGTTGTTTAATATTTTGACTAAAATTTAACTAATCTTTGTTAAGATTTGGGCATCCTATCTGGAATGCCATGGCATAGCCATATTATAGCACAAGTTTATATAGAAGGAATGAAGTTATCTGTAGAATTCAGGACATGCGAGTTCCAAGTTGGACGAAAAAGACGTTCTGGATTCGACTGTTAACGGAATATAACTTACGAATGTATTTTAAATGATGATTTTTATTGATTATGTGAAAGAAGAAAATTAATTTGCTAACCACTACACATTTATTTAAGAATGGTGGTAGATAAGTAGCCATTGGATATATTTTAATTTCATCTCTAATTTTATCAGTTACAAAGTTTTCCTAATCTGTTGGTAGTTGATGAACTGTTGAGACATATATAAAACTCTTGTTGAATTTTAATTAATATACTTCACAATATGATTGACGTATATGATGAATTTGTGATATATTTAAGAGTAAGTAAATTAGCTAAATCTCCTTCTCATCTTTCCGTAAATCTGTTTCAAACGAATATGTTCAGTTGTTTGATCAAATAACTCGTTAAATACAATTGTCTATATAGGTTCATTGATATTCGATTCAGGCTGAATTGACAATGTTTTTTTCATCAAACACAGTTTATTAAATAAATCGTTACTTCGATTATCAAGTTCAAACCTATCGAGCGTGAAGCAGTATCCAGAGAAGATAATGCATGAGATCGCGCAAAAAACTTAGATTGGCTGAAGTGAGATATTAACGACGTTGGATGTTAGCCCGGTGGTCTATATTTTAAGCATTCACATGTGAGATCAAAGGTCCTAGGTTTGATCCCTGCGAGGTGCAGGAATCGTGGATGGGCAATGATGATGAGTCCCAAAACTAAGATGAAATGACTATCTACTGCTTCCAGATTGCTAATGGTGGTCTTACAATGATTAATTCACGATCTCAATGAAACTCAACAATCTTCACAACCGTTTACTGATTTGATTTTACATTTTAGTGAAATTTGCAGCTCCATTCTATATGAATACAGTTGGCCGACCTCTTAAAATTGTTATGAACACTAGTATTTTTTATACATTTGAAATCATCAGTCAATCATTGTTAGACCACCATTAGAAACCTGGAAGCACTGGACGGCCGTTTCGTCCTGGAATAGGACTCATCAGCAGTGTGCATCCACGACTCCTGCCGCTCGCAAGATTCGAACCCGGGACCTTCGGTATTGTACGCGAACGCCACACATCGAAATAAAGTCACTTTGAATATATCTAGTGAAATTAAATGAGGCCAGATTACTATTTGTGCCAGTTACTTCTCAAGCTAATAAATTGCTCATCATTTTTCTTTCAAAATTGTATTTTGTTTATTTCAACTGTTTTTTTTCATTAGTCACCTTGATAAACTAAAAGAGAAAAAATTATTTTAATCTAATTTAGACTGAACTAAAGACTGAACTAAAGACTGAAGTTGTTGTACGATGTTACTAGTTTGTAGCGTATAATAGGTGAAAGGTTTTTATTTTATTGTATATTCTATTATATGATGTATGCGATTGCCTGAAATACAAGTTTATACAATCATAACTAACTTGTTTCATCATGAAACAATACTTTTATTTATTTATTCGGTTTATTTATCATCTAGGACAAGATATTCATCACAGAAGTATTATCATCGATAGAGCTGTTGAACGCAGTGTGAACTAGAATCAAACTGATTTCTAGTGTACCTTAATTTTTGGCTGGTATTTCCAGCTTCAATCACTAAGTGATGAACAGTATACTGAAATAAATATTGGGTTCGGCAGAGAATTTCAGTGTCATTCCAAAGTACGAGGATGAATCTGATTGTTTTAATGACGGTCAATGTTTTATCTGTCATAATTAATCGTGTTACTTAGGAAGAGCTACTTTATTATATGTGAAACCTACATTTCGATTAATAGAACAAATTTAGCAGTGATCAAGTGTTTTTATGTCTGCTGTTATGATGAAGGCAATTGGTGTAAACTTGAATGTTACCATAATTCAAGTTTTCACTCAATCATGGATTGTCTGAAATTTCTTTCATCGGTATTGATATAGCTGACTAGCTGTTTGTTGTATTAACAATTTTTTCTCTGTAGGCTACGTAGGTAGATTTATATTATATGGCTTGGTGTAACGTTTTCAATAAGTAATTAATAATCTGACCTGTAATAATCTATCGTACACATCGATAACTTACAGTAATCTATGTATAGTTTCTATTAAAAAACTTTCGGGAATTTAGACCAACGGGGTGAAAGAAATCATGACGTTGTCTAGTTAGTGGCAGATATGAAATTCGCTGGAATGAATGAACAAATAAAACGATGAAAGAATCATCTTCCAACGGCTAAACCTTCTACTGATGTTCCATACTTGGGTTCATTTTAGTAGTTTCTAGACTTGAATTTCATAGTAAAATATATCAAATATTTTTTGTTCAACTACAAATGGTTTTAGAAAAAGAAACATAAGTTTCAATGGGTAGCTTTGAAATGGCTAGAAAACTAAGCTCTAAATGCTTGAAATCAAATTCGCACTTAGAACATCAGGAAATGTGCCTATTCAATTAAACTGGAAAGTCTGAAAATAACAACTAGATTGATCTACAGTTGTACGTTTACTAGTGATTCAGTTAAAAATGTTATTCTTGGCAGAAGAACTGGAACAAAACGGTACTTGTATTTAGTGTCTATCGATTTCTATAAAATTTTTAACTGATTTAAGATAACTGAATATTTAGTTAATAACTGTCAGTATTGGGTTGGAGAGATTGTTGGATTCAATTGAAATCACGAACTGATCAGCGCTAAGACCTCTTTAGAAACCTGGAAGCATCGGACGGCTGTTTCGTCCAAGTTTGACACTCATCAAAAATGCACATCCACAACCTCTACACATGGGAATCGAACCCAAGACATTCAGTCTGTCGAGCAAACGCTTAACATTTTGACCACTGAACCGGCATCCAACGGAGTCAATATTTGATATCAATCAATCTATGATACTGCGCGACTTCATCCAACACAGTTAAACTCCACTGGTTACGGTTTCTCCCAAAACTCCGAGAATATCATCTCACAGCTTTGCAATATTAAGCACATGATAAATTTTATTACAGGGTCATGGAAACTATAGAGTTTCATTGATATTACGAATAGATCACTGTTAAAATGATGAGTCCCATACAAGGACAAAACGGCTTTCTAATAGTTCCAGGTTTCTGCTGTTGGTCGAACAGTGGATCAGTTGATAATTTTAATCTGATTAATAACAGTCTATACGTTTCAGCTCATTTCTAGTGAACATTCATCGAATTTTAAAGATGAGAACAAGCAAAGGAAAACTCCATTTCTAAAACTACATATCGCCCTCTTTAAATAAAAAAATATCTATTCAAACAATACAGAAATGGTAATATTTTCCAAAAAAAAATCAACTACCTTACCTAATCCATGAAATGCAATATTTCCTAATTTCAATAAATCATTCAATTGTTCTAATTCTGTTTTAAATGACATACTGATTGTTTCAAATTCACTCGGTCCAATCATTTTCATTGTTGCGGTAATCAATGGTTTGGAAGTTTGTTTATTAGTAGTTAAAAACAACTGATTATTAGATTGAAATGAAGAATACATTAAACTAGAATTTTCATTCTTCTGATTATTATTATTATCGGCATCATTTGATTCAAATGAAAATGTATCATTATCAATAGGCTTAAGATTGTTGTTATCATGAAAAGATTTGTCTTCATTAGGAATGCCACCTTTACTAGCATTATGAGTAGTATTATAAGTAGTAGTATTATAAGTAGCATTGATAAGAGTTATATTTGTCACATTTTTATTAAACATATACTTATCAATTAAATGTTGAAATAAATAAGCTAATTTTTCTGTCCATAAAAATAATGGACGTTTTTTATCTTCAATGATATAACCTTGCAATTCATCACTCACCAATGACCATAATGTAGATAAACGCTTTTGTTTAAATTTATACAAACTATTTTCATGTGTTGAAAAATGGAATTCATCACCAATATAAAATATTTTAATAATTTGATCAAGATTTTCTATGGTACATTGATTATTTAACATGTTGGCGATACTCTTTGGTCGATTATATCGTCCTAGACGTTCAGCTAGAATGGATGCAATTTGTAAACAACTGATATTTAAACAAAATTTTTGTGTTTTACACTTTTGTTCTGTACTACTACTGCTACTATTGTTACTGTTATGCATATGATTGTGATTACTATCATTACTATCATTATTATGATCAGTGGGATTAGCAGACGAACTTATGGATATATTATGTAGGTTATTATAATTCGGTATCCTTTCTACTGACGACTGTAATGGTTTTAAACTTAATAATTCCGATGATAATCGTATGGATGCTGCTGCTGCTGATGATGATGATGATGATGATGAGAATGTTGGCGACTGTGTTGCCGATGTATATGATGAAGAGATTGGTGAGTCATCATTGAATTTATACAATACTATCATAGTAATAATGATAATAATCAATAATAATATGGACAATACAATGATAACGATAACAATTTCTTTACGTCGATTTGTTGCATGAATATAGTCTGATAAATGTGTGCATAAATTAGAATTTATATTTGGTTTACAACATGTCAGTGATTTAATATGTAACAGATTGGCAAACATTGATTTCATGTGATTATTCATTGTGGATTTAATTTCAATATATTCAGGTTGATCGGATGGATTTTCTGCAGTAACTGGTTTATAATTTCCGCATTCAATAAACTCGACAGATTTACTGGAAGTTTTAACTGATTGTTCATTATTTTTAGCCGGTTTCATAGCTTGATCCATTGATTTGTATCGCTGTGATAAGAATTTACGTTTTGGCAATGATTTTAAACTACTATTCGCTTGTTCTTCATTTGACAAAAGTGAATGAACACATTCATATTTATTCCCAGATGGTAAAAAACAATGACTACTTATATTGTTGTTAGTAGTAACGGTGATACCACAATTGTTATTTGTTGAATTTGATACATTGTAAAACATTTTCGAATCCAATAATTCTTTACAATCTAAAAGACCATTTTCAATCTGTCTACTAGCCATGGCAAACGGTGGTCCCGAGTACATTGATGTAAATTCAACGGCGTCAACATTTCCTGTGGTATTATTGATAGATTTTAAACTAAATTGTTTATTGAAATTTCTAATTTTCATTATTTATAATTGTGTAAAATGATGTTTCTAATTACTCACTAGTTATTTATAATCCTTCTTAGTTACCAATAATTTAGTAATCATTAATAGATAATGTCAAAGCATATAAATGAGATGATAATGAATGATATGCGATCAGTGTAATCATTCGAATGATTCAGTTATTTTTCCATGTGATTTAACAAAAATCTGTTATGCATGATAAATAAATATATTTTTATTCATAATCAACCAATCACAATGAAGTACTTGTATGTATATACAATTTAAACTAGTATTGGATGTACCGTTTTGGAAATATATTCTATTGCTTATTGGTTCACAAGCATAAGTTGCTATTTTGTGTCTTTGATTGTTCAGTTTTGAGCAAAAATGTTTTGAAATTTAAGTAGTTTAAAACAAAATCTTGCCGATTCACACATGAACACTTTTGTATGACACTTAAGATAAAATCATTTTAAATTTTATGCAGATCCTTCTATTTTATAAACAGTATCGTTCTATTGCCGATTATGTACATATTTCGAGTCACTTAAGGTTTCATTTATGATTTTCTGTATTTATTCCCTTAAACAACATTGTAATTATTATATAGAGATGCAAAAAACAAGTTAATATTTAACTGCGTATTGATTGAGCAAATCAGTTAATTCGTTACACACAAAGCTTACTTACAACATCTTCGATTAAAACAACTAGTCTCATAGGTATAATTTCCAATTCGAAAAAACTGTTCCCTTAGAAAAAAAATGTTTAAATAAATGATAAAGGTTAACTTGAGATTTAATTTTAAAAATTCTATCATTTATTATATGCAGAGTACTCAGCAAGTAATAAAATGATTCTTCTGATTAAGAGTCAATTCAGTGCTTATTTAAAATCTTTTGATGGAATAACGCAATTCACACATTATTGATTCGATGAGATTTTATTGATTATTTAAGAAAGCACCACAACCAGAATGTACATAGGATTAAATTAGATGAAATTATGATATCGAGTGAACATGAATTGCTTTATCTATATACTTAAAACTTTAATCACATCTGGACGAAGTATAGCAGTAGTTGAATACTTTCAATGTGGTCTGTGTTCATTTATAACTTATTTGAATCAAGAAATTACAATTTATTTAAAACGTTGAAAACGTCATTTTAAATTACGTTGTTTATGTGAGCGCGGGTTTTGAATTTTCTTTTAACATTGTTTGAATCATAGTATATTTACTCGGTTGTGTAAGAATTAGTTCAGCCATCAGTTTAACCGATTGAACGCATGTAACAGCCTATGCATTCATTTCTTTTATTAGCTTAAATGTCAATTACCTTAACCTCTTATGGATTTATTCACATTTACACACATATTTGTTTATTAAACCACATTCGTTCATTAATACCGTCACTTCGTTGTGTGTTGGTCGTGTAGTATGACCACTGCATTAAAATAAGCTAATCTGCGTACCATATCTCGATTTCCCGAAAATAGATACTTTTCAGGGATTATAGATGTAAATGGGGTTCGGTTGATTGACATATGCTTTGTGAGGATGATTTTTGTAAAGCCGTGTAGAATATTTTTGAAAATTATTGTGATAAGAATCGCTTTAAATAGATATAAATGAGTTCTGTACGGTATTCAGTCAGTAATATGGCAGCTTATTGATTCAAGATATAACATTACCAACTTACATTGTTTCTAAACTAAATAATGTCAATTTAGATATGTGACAAACATATTGCAGTCAGCAGTTCATGCCCTCAAGATAAAGTCAATTTTATTATCTATCTTCAAAGATTCCTGATTTGTAATTACTACTCCAGTCATTGCAAACTAACTAACTATATGGTAACCATTTTTTAAGCTTTCTTAGTCGTAGATAACATATCACCGGATGAATCAATGCATGCCTCTACAAGTTTCCACATGTCTTATCAGTACAGCATGAAGAATCGTCAACAAGATGCGAAATATCTCATATATTTAGTTCCGTTTGTTATCTTGACAAAAACAAAAATAAATATTTGTTCAGTGAAATATAAATTTATCTTATCTCATTAGTTTCACAGTGGCTGCTTACAAACGATAATATTTTAAAATCAAAATTATCATAAAAATCGACATATTTATGAACACAAAGTTAGTTTGTTGGGGACGTTAGATCCCCAAAACTCAATTGTAAAGAGTCCTTATTTTGTATTATTTGTGTTTTCGCGCATAAGTCGCTTAGTTGACCTTCAGCTTATATTTCCCAATCGGAAAATCCGTGACTGTCATTGGTTGATGGATTATTTTAATACTATTTTTGTGGCTCTCCCAAGGTCGTTTCTACCATGAATAAATAAGCTTGATTTATCTGCTTGTCAACCACATATTTTTCGGGTGCTTGTAGAACACACTTTCTAAGACTTATTGATATAGCTGGTCGGCCCGAGGACAAATGAATCAGAATAGTCTCTCGTGTCTCTGTATCATTGACCTTCTTTACGTTTACCGAGTAAGGTGAACTCATAATAGCAGTCAAGCATATCAGTTGACGAGCATGTCATAATTAGAGATGAATATGTTTAGCATGATGATCATAGAGTTAAAAAACTTTAGATGGTTGTGTAAAGCATTGACCGAGATCGGATTAATGATAGTAAAGAATAATACGAGTTGAAATCAGTCATTTAAAAATTAAAGTTGTGAATTGATTAAAAATGAAAGTGATGTAATCAAAACATAAGAAAGATTCAAAATGAAGGACGATGCAATGGAATAGATGTAATGTTAACAGGGTAGAAGTATTTATCAATAATACCTTTTGTATATATAAGTTTGGTTTCAGATATTAGATGGCGATAGCTTCAGCAAATTTTTGAAGATGGTAACTTCATTGTTTATTAATCACCTTGAAAGACTTGAGTGTACCTCACCTGATGTTTCAAGATGACACTGCTGAATCTCTTTAGTCCATTTGACCTTAAAATTTTTTGGAATATATTCTATGAATTGAACGTAGGCTCTGCAATTCTTCCTACCAATGTTAATGCGTTGGCAGGTACACGTGTATTTGTATACACAATTAGAGATATCAATGCACCTTTGATTATGTTAAACATAACATGTTGTTATAGACAAAATAATTAATTTAGCTACAGGATATATAAACAATTTGTAAGGATAGTATAAATTGCTGTAGGAAATTGAACATTCAAAATATATACTGTTTAAAAAACGAGGTTGAAATTTTCTAAACGATTTACAAAACATCTCGTTTCTTTACAAATCTACACTAAAACATTTATCACTGATCTTTAATTTTTTTTGTTTTTACTGTCAAAACTTGGAAGATTCAAAATGACCAATTTTAGTTGAAAATTGTTAGCTGTTCACGAAATGAGAAACGTTATTAAATCAATATTTATTATTTTTTTTTATTTTTTATTTTCAGGTATATACAAAAAGGGATAATTAGTTAATTACTGATTAATTAATGAATTAATTAATTTGAAACGCACATCAAGTCGAAGAAGTCACCTTGATGAATTGACCCGTTTAGACATATGAATATTCGTTCAGTAACTGTGTATGTCCTCTTCAATCATCTGACACTTCATAATTAATTGAAAAAAAATCAATACTGCTTGTAAGATTTACTATCTTTTTCACATTAAACCATTACGCAAGAAGTTGAAAAGTGCCATAGTGTATTGTGAGAAAAAATGATGGTTGTTTAGTTAACTTTATTTTACACATTTATTTCCTTACAATTTCGATTGTCCAACTAAAATTCAATGGTATGTGGATAGAAACTGTTGACAGAATACTGTGGATCTAGAATTTATATCATATTCGTTAATTACTTGTGATCAGAATGCATTTTAATGTTATTGTAGGATTTGAAAGTGTCATTCCATATCTTTGTCAGAGGCATCAATATAAGTTATTATAAGATTGTGAAGAATGATGAATTTCATTGTAGTCACGGATCGATCAATGTTAGACCACCATTAGAAACCTAGAAGTACTAGAAGTGAGTTTGACCCTAATATGACACTCAGCAGCAATGCTCATTCACAACTCTGTGAGTAGGAAACAAATACAAGACCTTCGGTCTTGGATGCGAATGTTTAACCTCTAGACCACGGAACTGATATCCAGTGGTTTCGGTCTGACTTCAATCAATCTACAGCACTTATTGATGGTCTTCGGTATGTAACTGCCTCACACTCAACATGGCTGAGCTGCACTAGTCAAGACTTCCCATTAGTACTCCGAGAACTTCATCTCACAGCTTGGCTGTGTTAATCACAAGATAATTGTCATTTTAGGGTTGTATAGATTGAAGAACTTCATTGAAATCATGAGTCTATTAGTGGTTAACTACTATTAGAAACCTGGAAGAGCTGACTTACTAATTCCAAAATAACCGTTATGATTATACTCTTCACATTATAAATTCATTGCTTAAATCTGATAACATAATTGATTTCCTAGTCTCACGATTATTGAGATTAAATAAAATGACTAGAACTGTGTTATTCATTAGCCAATTATATAAATTTATGATCGACATTTTCCTTTCTTATTCTTTCTGTTAAATAAGTTAACAAAACAGAACAAATAATGTAAAATAATAATAACTAAACAAATAAATGGCATAATCCTATTTTTTTTCTTAAGCTGTTAAGCTGTTGTGTTCCGAATGACCTTGAAAATACAATATAACAAGTAACAGGTAATTATAAATGAATATAATTCCATGTAACATTTTTCTTAAAAGCGAAATTAATTGCATGACCTTTAACATGATGAATAAATGCTTCTCTTTTCTTTGTATAAGCTGTTCATTTCCTCATGAATATATATATATATATATATATATATATATATATATATATATATATATATGGCGAGAGAGAGTTGGAAAATAAGATTAATATGAATATAGAAACATAGAATGAAATGAAATATCGATGAATGTAAATGTGCTTTTTTTTATCAACAAATATTGCTTTGAAAAATCTAATTCATGCTATATATCGTTAAGGTAAGTTTTTATTTTCAATGAGTCAACAAACTGTACGCCCTAATCCTTATTAAAATAAAACAAAACCTCATTTTGTAATCAGTTGTACATGATTGTATTGTTCTCATTCTTCAACGCTCAATTCTGTTACATAATAAAAGTTATTGAATGCGAAACCGATTGTATACATGTGAAAATTAAAAGTTCATTGAGAGAACCGTTTTCTTGATGGACAATACCTTAAAATATGCATTATGTTTGTCATTTATTCTAAATAACACTTCATTAACTCAAAGAAACCTAACTGAGACTCTGATTGCAATTTACATTGGAGCCCATCTGTAATTTCATATTAATCAACATATTTGAACACGGGTGGAATTGAGTCACGTCTAAGAAGGACTTAATCAAATGAATTCTAGGGCGAAAATAGTGATGTAAAATGTTTAATTATAATTTCAAACGTAAACAAAACACTCATGTGATTCATATTTATAAACGCTGTAATTTTACTTGACTCCGACTGAAGTCGTTCTATAGTTACTCCCAGTCTGAAGGCTGAGTAAAAGAGGAGGCTTGGGCGTGAGGTTAGGAACCTCACCAATTAAAATGAAATTTGCTAGAAAAACACTAACCAGAACGTGATATTTCCTACGTTAATAGGTGATATAATTATCATTATTTGATTTGATGACTTATGTTGAATATTATTTTTCCTACCAAGATGGAACATATACATCTACATTATTCTTTCGTTTTTTTGTGATTAACAGTCTAATCAATGTAGTACAGTTGTGACGTCAAAAAAAAGATTTTTCAAAATCATTCATTATATGTATATATTACCTGGCATTAAACAAATTTGTCATTACCTGAGTAAATAAAACCATTGTATATGGGTAACTATCTAAAAGTTTTGGAATATCAATCATTCTGAATAATTATAATGTTGGAAAATACTTTGTTTCCCAAAACATCCAATGCAATAAGTAAGAATAAATCCGAAAGTTGAACTTTCAAAATATGCAACTATTTTTGTACGTACGTACATCAGTTCAAGTTGCCATACCACACACGCATAGGGAGATCGAAGCGTCAGTTGAAATTCCATATTAATAGAGGTTGTAATTGTACTAGCGGCAATGGAAAGATTAAGGTCCGAAGAAATTATTTTAGAACTGTATCGCAGTGTAATAAATTTAAAAGGAAAAATGTCATGAGGAGTTCAGAAGATTAGAATTTTAGAAAACACAAAGAATGGATGCATCTACGTCATCGCATACGATTTTAAGCCAGGTTATTCAAGATCTCCAACCACCGGTTGGGATTGTCTCTTGGACCCCATCCAGGTAGTCTACATCTACCAACATGACTCAGTCAGTGACTTCATGGATTTGTGTCGTGTTTTAGTTTCTCTGCCCGTAGGTTCCTTCCAACCTAGTCGGACACCACAAAACTTAGCTCGACGAGGCAGTCGGTGGTTGGGCAAACGTAACACCTGTCTCAATCACCTCAAATGATAAAGTTTCACTACCTCATCTGTTGATCTGCTGCCCCTACCTAGTACCCTTATCGGAACCATAGCAGTGCTTACTCGATGATTCCATGATATACGGGCAATCTTTTGAAGACACCTTAGTAATATTCCCTCTACTATTGATGGCCATGTTTTACACCCGGAGCGAACAGCTGGACAGTAAAATCGTCCTTTTTTTAGCAGAGGGAGATCTCGTTTACGCAAGTCGGCAAAAACTAGTCGAGTCTACTTTATCCGTGCCCAGTAAAGATGTAATTATACAGTCGTAACAATCGTTTCAAATTTATATATGTATATATATATATATATATATATATATATATATATATATATATATATATATATATATAAAGTCACATTTAAATGACGGGCTTTTAAGGACAAAGCGGAAAGTTCTTTATTTCATTTATCATCTATTGAAGCTGAGAATAAACCGATAGATTTTTTTTGCGTCAATGAAATTTGCATCAAAAGCGAAATCAGGAGTATATTTCGAATGCAGTTGAATGATCTTTTGATTTCAACTTTTTAGAAAAGTTTTGATTTGTATATATAGAAACAGGTTATAATACACTAGTTCCTCAAACACTCCATACGAAGAAATTTACCTTTGATGAAACATTTCGCTGGGGATCTCTTTTTATGTCTACTTTATGGATTTTTGTTTTGAAAATAAATTTTGGTCATAAAACAGGTAAAATAATAAATAAACGGACAATTGTCTTCTACCTGAAGACATAATAGTAATAAGGGTAACAGCACACATCAAAAATTTGAATAGATTTTAAACAGTTCAGCATTATTTTTACTTCTGACAAACGTTTCAATAAGTAAGATTTTAAATATTTTACTATATTCTCTGTTTCCATCTTTGTCGCTTCGATAGTTCATTTATTTATAAGACAAAATTTATTGAAAGTTTGTAATAATAAAAGATTATTTCTTCTCTGAAGAAGTAATAAATACAAAATATTGAGTAGACGGTAGTCTACTTAACATTTTTCACTGATTTTTTTTAAATATCTACAAAATAAGTTATCATAGCAAGTAGTATAACACTGAGAATTAGTTACATTCAATTGACGAGTCTTAGAAAGGAAGAAACTTACATTTTGAATATGATTGTTAGCCACTAACAAATTCTGTAAGAGAAAACTTGTGACTGTGGATAAACTAATCCGCTTAGGATGCATATTTATATATATATATATATATCAAACGAAACTGGTCAGTGATAGTCCATAACATCAGCAACTAGGAACATACAGATGCTACCAAAATTATGGACAATTTTTTATATATTTGTTTCAATGTACTACTAATTATTTTATTTATGTATATAAGTCGAACAGGAATTAAGCCAGACAGCCATGTTTTTATTTGATCGGCACTTTTGTGGCCTAAAAAAATTCATAGACGGTAATCGCTCATCTTCCAAACGGCCTATAATCATGTTGATTCTTCTTTATAATAAATTGTATATAAGCATGTTATTTGAATAGAGAAAAATGTATTCATTCAACTCGTGACCTTGTTTCGGTATCAGTTTGAAATGACAATTGACGATGATAGTCTATTTCCATTGGCCTACAGTTTGCATCATCTGTCGATTACCATTACTATTAATTGAACAATATGATTTATTTGCATACTGTAACTACCAGTAAAATCATTCTCCATTGCAAAGACAGTAATGAAGAATAGATCACATTGACTTAAAGATTTCATTAGTAGTACTATTTATACTCATTGTTTTCAGTATTAATGAATTTTCAGTCAAATATTCTAATAGTAAATAATTTACCTCGAGAATTTATAAACTTAACTGGCTAATTATAAGAAGCTTTTTATCTTATTTAACCTGAAGAAAATTATTTAATCTGGATAGCGTTTTATAGAGAGTTAGTTTTCTACCGGGTGAGACCGATAACCCCATGCCCAACCAGATTCCAGCAGAAGAGGAAATCAGGAGGAAGTTTTGGAGGTGAATAGGATATATATTAAGGAAAACAACCAACTGTGTCACAAGACAAGCCTTCACTTGGAATCCTCAAGGCCAAAGGAAAAGAAGAAGGACGAAGAACATATTAAGCCGAGAAATAGCTGCAGACATGTAAAGAATGAACATCAGTTGGATAGAAGTGAAAAAGAACGCCGAGGGCATAGTAAGCTGGCGAATGCTGGTCGTCGGTCTATGCTCCATTGGGGGGCAACAGGCATAAGTAAGTAAGTAATTAAGTAACCTGAATTAAACTGATATTTACCTGGCATATAATAACGAATACAAGGACAAGTGGCAAATGGTGATTCTAGTCACTTTCCGAAACAACATGTTAACAATCTACTGAATCAAATAAACACTCATTTACTATACATATTTTTCCGTAATAAAGTGATTAGTCAATGAATATTATACGTAACTAAAAAACAATATAAATACACCAGTAGATTTATTACGGAATCAGTTAAAAGCAACACTGCATGTTAAGTTGAACAAATATCAAATGAAATCAACTTAAATTAATGTTATGCTGAATATATAGTAGTTAAATCCTTTCCCGAACCAATCCAAAGTTTGGGTAATCAACATACAACAAGGACAGAACACTTGAATACTCTATGCTCAAACGAAGACTTAATACTAACTTGCTCTTAGCAAAAAAGGAAGAAGAAAGACTATTTACTACCAGTTCAAGATTTCTTCATTACATTTCAGGCATTCCTTTATGAATACACACAACCAGATCACATCGCACCAATAAATGGAAGTTAATAACTAGTCATACACCAGCCAAAGATGGCGGTGAAGAGGAAGGATTGTAAATAAGAAACTGTTAACACAGATAAGAAAAATAAATCGTACAATAATAATTTATCGATTAACAGAAAGCTTTTGATAAGAAAAAAGAATATAAATATATCTGATAGTTTAGTTACTTAATCAAAATATATTTATGGCATACGAATAAGACCTGAATAAAATGGCTTCTAAAGTTTCTATTCGTGTAATTGAATCGACCCTCAAGACAATATTTCACTGAATAATACATTCTTACCGGTGTAAAATCACGTCAAAAAGTACTGTATATGTTTATCTGTTTTATTTCATGTTCAAAATTTTTATTTTCTTGCAGACTACTACTGAAATACGTAGCTTTGATACATTGGTTGCTTATTTTGAACTGTTGATGTTGAACTGATTACGTAATATCATGAATCACAATCTATGCTACATAGAAGTTAATAAAAACATTTGTTTCATGCATCACTTCCTGTTATGATTTTGATATTTTATGGAGAAGACAATTGTATGTTTTATGCACATAATAATTATTTACTATCCTCTAAACTACTTGAACAGAAAGGGATTACAATAGGGTGAATTTTTAAATCTTCAACCAAGTACATGATCCTTAATCATAAAACAAACCATTGCTTTTTATAAGCAGAATAATAAATGACTGAACATTAACATAATATAATACTGTAGTTAAGTGATTGTCGAACTCAAAAGTAGAGCATTAGTAAATATTTTATATGGACACCGATAATTCATAGATTACTTAGTTACTTACTTACTTACGCCTGTTACCACCATTGGAGCATAGGACGCCGACTAGTATTCTTTAACCTACTCTGCCTTCAGTTTTCTTTTCTAGTTCTATCCAACTGCGATTCATTCTTCTGTCTGTCTGTCTCCGATTCTTGGCGTAATGTACTCTTCAGTCTTCATGTTTTCTGCTAGCCTTGAGGATTGCAAGTTAGCGCCAGTCTTATGATAGTTGGATGATTTCCTCAGTATTTGTCCTATCCACCTCCGAAGCTTCTACATGATTTCTTCCTCAATTGTAATCTGGTTTGTTCTTTCCCACAGTGGATTGTTGCTGATAATGTCATGATCTGTAGATTGCTCATACAGATCTATAATAAAGTATAATCACTAGCAAAGATGTCTAATTAAAAAAGACGTATTCATATTTAAAAGAATTTACGTGGATATTTGAACAAAATGTTTCTTAATAGTTTGGCCTTAGAGAGGAAAATCATATTTATAAGTTTCATTTCCTGAAATTTTTAAGTGAATTCAACATTTCATTCAGTTATCTATTTCATTTTCAAGGAAACAGAATCAACCAATAAAAATTATCTAATATAAGTATAAGGTTCACAAGTGATTTGGACGAACTCTTTAATCACGTCAATAGTTTGTATGAAAAAATAAAATTTACGAAAAAGATGGAATCTGCTGATCATAAATAACCGTTTTTGGTCTGGTTAGTTGATAAGAAACGTAATAACTTCTCAGAAGACATGAAAAACTAGTGAACAAGTCAGTGAAAGCATTACATGCCATAGAATCTGGCCATTCACAAAGACTTTGCTTCATACAAGGAACAGCTGACTCCCTGCCTACACATGCAGGATAGTTCAAATAGTATTAAAAGGAGTGATAGAATACAAGTAGCTGTTCCATAACAATCAATGATTATCAGGTAACCCTGAACTCCTTTTTAACTGTCACTTATTATATAAACAATAACAATTGCGTTCACTTACTCGAATCATTTGGTTTATTTGAATGTTTGATGAACAACTAGTTTGATTTAAAACAATAGCACATCTATGTTGTGACATGTTGGACACATCTCGTTAAATAAAGTTATTTGATTTCATTCAAAATCTCTATTTCACTCATATCAGATTCACTTACACAATAAATATCTGTTATCCTAACACACCTTTCACATCGACTGCATCACACACAACAGTAGAATTAATATTACTTCTACATTGTTAACATAATCGAATGATTTGGTTGTCTTTACAGATAATCAGTGAACCTTGTATTTATATTCCATAGTTGATGATGTTTGATTATATTTCCTTGAAAATTCTTTAGACCAGATTGTTGAGTGAAATGTTGAATTAACTTAAAAAAACATATAATTTTCCTTTTTAAAGACTCAATAGAAATTCAGATCAATCAATTCAGATCTCGTTCATTGTCATGAAACTCATAGACAAGTGGTGAACAGCAACTTTTTGACACTGCACAGATTAGGCTCTTGACAATTTTAGTAGGATTGTAGCCATCAAGCCTATATAAAAGAAATATTCAATCTGAGAGAACAGCAATTACCTTTAATGATCAAAAATACACGAATTTGTATTGTCTAACGAATCGCTACATGGTTTCATTAGTTTCAGTCACTCAATCATCAATTTTTAATAAACGTTTTCCAAGTTAATCTCTTTATTTCCGTGGTTTTTTTTAGAATATACTTTTTTTAAAGTAAATTACATAGTTAGAATAATTATTAACATGTCACAAACTTCATGTTATTTAAGTAATCAAATAAAAGGTAGATTTTTACTTACATACATAGATATAAGTAGTATTTCCGTCTGTATACATATATCGACATACTACTACTACTATCTACTATTACTACTTACCTAGAGTGCTTTTTATCTTTTAAAATCTGATTCCGGTGGTAGACGATTTACTCTCTGAACAAGATAGAACAATAAGGAATTTTACAAAACGAAAAAATTACAAGTCTAATTAGTTTCAATCTAATTCAAGTCTATCAAATCTTTCATAGCAATGCGTATTCAGCTTAATCTGTACAAGGAATAGATGTTAACAATAATTGGCTTGTGATTTGAATAGTTAATTGGCAGTTTTTAATTGATGAAATTAAAGCAGAATGTTTTACAAAATTGAAATGAACAAGGTACGTAAGAAATAATACTTTGGAGTACTCTTTTACTTGAGATTAATAAATATATTTTGTCGATCTAGACTAATAAATTAAAAAGGGCTAGTAGTACAAGCATTATTACTGGTAATTGATTTATATAAGCGTATAGCTGTTTCTTAAATCTGTTTATCCTAAACTAATCTGGCTCCTTAATCTTCGTCTTTTCTCTCGAATACTCGAACGTTTGTCAGGGAAGAGTACCAATAGGTACCATCTCTCAGACATAGTGGGTCAAAGCAACCTCACAGACGTTTAGAGATGTGACCGACTGAGAATGGCGAATATTAAGCACGATTTACTAAACAGACAATGAATCGATAAAGTGCATTTCCTCCCACCAGAAGAGAAAGCTATATAACACTGAATCAAAATGGTTAACAATCAATAATAGCTGTACTAATTGCATGAAATTCAAAATTTATTTGCGAATTAGGTTTTTACTACCAATCTTCTAAATTTTAATAAATTTGGAAACACTAGAACTTGACTGTTCGGTTCTCACTATAAAAAATTTCGAAAGTGTTGTAGTGTATAGTAGTATGTCAAGCCCATAGGGATTTTCCAAGCCTTTGAACGAAATAAACTAATTTTTCTCGAGTTTCTTAAACGTCATTTGACCTTGTCAATTATCAGTCCGTAACCTCGGTCGTTTTTATTTGAATATGTGTGTGTAGTGCTTACTTCGCTTATCATATGTCCAGCCTGTATTTGTCTGACTATAAAGTACTTAGTCATGTCTCATCATATTGAGTTAACACACTTCCCTTCTCTGCTACACTTCTTGTTTACAGTTCTCTTTATTATGTCTGTTTACGAGAATGTATGAACTATATCCACCCACATAAATTCGTATCTGGCTGGTCATTTACTGCCATCGCACAAATGGAGTTAGCCTAAAAATGATATGTGAAAATTGAAAGGAAGATTAACTTCATTGCATATTCAACGGTTCAGTTAGTTGCAGTCAACTCTCAGGCCACTTAAGCATCTATGCTTTGTTGTGTCTCAACTAGATACCTGAAAATCACACCATTCAGTATTAATATTTGATTTTGGACGAAAACCTTTTGAAAGATTTTCAAATGACTGTGTGTGTGTGTGTGGATCAGCTTAAAATTTAGATGCATAATTATATGGTGATTATTTTCGACTTAAATTAAACATCAAAGATCTCAGCTAATTGGCTACATTGAAATCTCATAAGATTCATTATAAAAATGTTATGATAATCAAAATTGTACTGTGTGTATTGTATAAAAAGTTGCAAGATTCTGTAATTCTGTTTCTCCAAATCCTTCTATCTCCCTCTCCTTTCACTCTCTCTCTGTTTGTTTTATTGAAATAAAGAAAACAACAAGTAAAAAGGCGGGAGAATTGGTTTGCATTGTTAACTTATTTCAAATTGTATTGTTATTATTATTATTATTAACCGACAACAAATGGATACATGATAAAAGGAATTATTGACAGTAATGGTATAATAAACATTTTTACATGAAAAATTACAAGAAAATGAATAAAAAGTTGAGTTTTTCTTTCATTTTTTTAAAAAAATGATTTAAACATCAAAAAAATAGAATTTTCCGAAAACACAAAGTGTAAAACGGAAAATCATTCATTCATGTAGAACTTACTCCTTTCGTATGACTGATGCTTTTTTTTTCTTCGTATATCTCTCAACACAGTCTATAATGAGAAGGGAGTTTGAGGAAAAAAATCTCATCAACAAACAAGTTTCTACCAATTTTGGAGCGTGGAGCGTGCACATACATACCTTGTCAGTTTTGAAATCGGTAACGTTAAAAACATAAGGTTTTAATTACACTTACTTAATGAATACAAAAGGAACAATCAGTGAGAAAAAGAAAGATTAGAATTTTTCTAATTTTGTGTTTGCAGTTACAATTATTACTTTTGAACTATTCACCGATGTGTATTTATGTTGTTATGAAAATATAATAACCATTATAGTGGTTTGTAAAGAAATAGGCATTTGTCTCCCGAAGACAATAGAAGATAGTTGCTCAATGTCAGTAGTTAATTGAAGAAAAACATATATATCATTGGATTCCGGTTCAAATGTCTCGGGGTTCAGCACTCATGTATGAGACTGAAGGTCCTAGGTTCACTCTATTAAAGAGTCCCATACTAAGACGAAAAAGTTGCTTCTAGGTATTCAATAAATGTCTAACTTATGTTGATTCTTGATATCAGTGATATTTTTATACTATGTTGACAGAAGATCAGTAGATATTTTATGAAAAATTAATTATATTTTGGGTTGATGGTTGATGATTATTAACAGGAAACGTTACTTTATGATTTTCAATTTAGTCTTTGTGTCTTGCTATTCTTTGCTTGCATAGAAATATATTTGATGGGTAACTCGTAATCGTTACGCACGCATGTTACCACGTCATTTGATATTTATGAACGATTATGAGTTTACCTTAGTCGGAAAACAAAAGCGAGGATCGAGGATCCGGCGACACGACGTGCTACTCTAATGCGAGTGTCTCAACCCACCATTGAGTAAAAGAAGAAGACTTGATATGAAGTAGAACATGTATTCTACAAGCATCCAGAAAGTATGAGGTCCGAGTCCAGGAGAGAATCAGGATCATGGACTAGGGATCCGGGTCCGGGTCATAAAACGTTACAGGTAATGCATATTTATAGAGTCAGGTCGAATAAGAAACAACATTGAAGTATGTGGCTTTGATAGCTCGAATTACCATAATATTGACCAGTAGGAATTGACCAATAGAATTAAACTTTAAAAAACTAATTCTTTCAGGATATTTGATGAATATCCTAACAGTAATGTTCAGTGATTAAGTATACTTTGCTTCATTTACATTTCAACAAATATGTATAAATTGTAAATCGTTGAAGAGACCGTAAAATACGTTACAATGGACGCAAGTAAAGAATTTTAATCGATCGATCATCTTCAACTTAGATTTACCACAAAGTGTGCGTATATATTTTTTACACAAAGACGAGAAACCATCAACAGTCATTTGCAAAGATGTAACTTTGTGTTCGTAAGAAAAGCGCTAATCCATTCACTTTACTTTGAGGATCAACATAGCAGGAAATAGGTTTGGTTAAAAACGACTTGTTAATCCCCCATCTATAGTACAGTGTTTTTCATATTTATCATGGTCTTTTCTGACCTTACATAATTTTTGTATTCATTTCTTTATTCTTACGTCACTGTTAATAACATTTGTTCCCCACAAGTTAATACCATTTCTGAGATGTAGGTACATTCAGCCAACCAGTCCCGAATGAAAGGAAGCTAGCTTCCTGGATTCCACCGTTGGTCATTAGCCATTTCTGAAAATAAGCACACAATTTACTAAAATGAAGTTGGACTGCTGAATTTAATGGATATAATCGAAAAGCGTTCTCGTACACACCGACATGATACCCTTACTTTTAATCGAAAACCTCAGACCTTACTTTGCATCCACCTCGATAATTTTGGTAGAAGCATCGGCTAACGGGACAAATGAATATTACTTCGACCAATAAACATCAACAGATCAAGTCACTGAGTCAGTGCATTAATTTCATTGGTGAAGGCATCAACAAGCATCGTCTTAACAACATAGATGAGCATTTTAAATTAAAGAATCAGAAAGTGTCTGCTTGAATCACATACAATTGAACAATGAACTCAAAAATATGTTAATGAATCTATTCACCTTTAACTGATAGTAAACTAATTTTTCCACATTCAGTTACCAGTTACTAAACTTATATATATATATATATATATATATATATATATATATATATATATATATATATATATATATATATATATATATATAGTATTTGTTTGTGTTTCAATATCACTGGCGAAAAACTATTGATTACCGGTTAGCAATACACAACTATATGCGAAAACCAACATACATAGAATCGAAGTCAGAGCATTTTATTTTTCATAGTTCTTCAACTGATATTCAATTATACAGAGAATTGCACAAATCTTTCGTTTACTTTGTAGTCAAACGAATAAACAGCTCTCTCTCTCTCTCTCTCTCTCTATATATATATATATATATATATATATATATATATATATATATTACCCCTGAATAAAAAATGTAACGAGCTTTGTACTTTCACAACTTATCAACAGTTGCCATAGTGACATCCAGTTTCCAACATACAAATTATATTTGAATAGGTAATTTTCGGCATAATTTTAGAAACAATAGCAGTACTATTGAAAATTTATCCGGAACAATCATTTAATTTGAGTATTTTATCGTAAAATTGTAAGAAAACAATTTCAATTATCGTTTAATTAAAAATCCATTTCTTTTTACTATCATATTCAACGAAACACTATCATAATACCAGTAATCGTAAAGTGGTTTAAATTAATTCAGTAATAATAATGATAATTATAGTGAAAATGCTGAAAATCATAGAATGAACAAGATACGAATAATTGTTTTGATTTTATCCTGATATTATAAAAAAAATCATTTAAATTTCGATTACCTAATAATGTTTTGTTGACATTTTGCAATAATAATAGTAGTATTAGTATAAGTCGTAGTGGAAATTGGTTTTTATTCACAGATTTATATTCATAATCAACGCATGTTACTTTGAGTAATCTCTTCAAGATCAACTCTAATGTTTAACTATTTCGCAGATGGATTAGTTAAATGAATTCACTCTCACTTTCTATACACACTACCGAAGGCCCCGGGTTCGAATCCTGCGAGGTGCAGGAGTTGTGAATGCGAACTGCTGGTGAATCCCATACCAGGACGAAACGGTCGTCCAGTGCTTCCAGGTTTCTAATGTTGGTCTAAAAATGATTGATTGATGATTTCTACACTATATCAAGACTTCTACTTATTGGGGCCTTGCTACGCTCGGATTAGAGTAGTCCATCGTGTCACTGTATCATTTGTCTTCGCTCTCATTTACCGAGTAAGATGAACTCGTAATAGTCTCAAGCATATCAACTGATGAACATAACACTATGTTCGTAATGAGTATAGATTAACGTAACTAAAATTCGATCGATAAACTTGATAATCCATCTTTGATCATCTCCAAACAAAACCTTTAAAGATGTTTCAAGGTTGACCAGACCAACTGTTTTTATGATATGGTTTACAACCAATGGGCATGGTTTTGTGCTCCCTGTTCTTGTCGAAGCACTTCAGAGTAACCAATCATGAGTTCATTTTGGTATATTTTCTGTAACATACGATTGTGAACAAAGGCTAAGAGAGAGAGCCTTCGGACTAAACAACTTCTTCATCGGATTCTACAATTAAACATCCAAAATTAATAGATAAACAGAGAGTTCCAGTGAAATCATTAACCGATTATTGTTAGAGCAGCATTGAAAACTTGGAAGGATTGGACAGTCATTTTTTATAGTATTTAATTCATTAGAAGTGTGCGTTCACAATTTCGAAAGCGAGAATCTAACCAAAGACTGCTTAACCTCTTGAGCAATGGGTCAGCACCCACTGATATTATTGCTTAATTTCAATCGATTCATGATATTGCAGGACCACCATCCATAGTTTTTGTTGGATAACTGCCTCACACACAACACCGTTGAACTCCACTAGTAACGGTTTCTCACTAGAACATTGAGAATTACTTATCTAAACTAGTTATTGATATACAGTTTATGTCAAATGGCTTTTAAGTACAATTTAAAGAATTTGTATTTAACGTGTTGGGTCATGGATGCTCGCTACTGATGATCCTTACACCAGGACGAAATGGCCTTTAATGAAGGTGGGCTCACCAATTCTGTGGCGGTGGAAATTCGGTATAATTCCTAAATTTCGTATACCTGTGGTGCAATAATAAATGTCACCAACGCTTCGTTTCCGTCTTCTGAATTAGATACACCGTTGCGCGCTATCTAGTAACAGTTGTTAAGATGAGCAGTGTACAAAGTTTAGGAATCATATGGAATATCTACCACCGTAGAACTCGTGAGCCAGACTAATGAACGCAACTCAGCTTTCCACGATTCGATTGTAATGCCAAAATCGACTTACTCCGTCTCGATTTAAATGATTACTGTGGATTATAATGACTAGTGTGGATTATTATCACATCATTTTTATTACATGTCAATTATTTCATAAACATTGTTGAACATATTTTGACGGTATCAACAATCAAAAATAACGACATTATACATGCACTTGTTATATTGATAGGGTTTATTATGTCTGTTCCGTATTATAACATTGTATCATTTGTTATTGGCAGAGCTTCAGGCTCTGATAGGTTAACGCCTGAGATTTTCAAGGATGGTGGTCCGGTTTTAGCAGATAGATTGACATAGATCTTAGTTAGAGTCTGGGAAATGGACATTTCTGAGTCCGACAATAATTGTATTTCTAAATCTTTGGCTGGCGGTTGACTCTGTAGGTTGCGAGGTTCTATGGCTGTGTACCAAAGAAGTACATTTACCTAAAAAAGGCCCTCTACTTGAAAACTACTGGCCGAGTTAGAGCTTATGGCGAACTGTCATCGGGACTGATGTCTTCACGTGATGCTCGTCTAGATTGTCCACTCTCTCCATTCATAGTCAGCTTTGTCAAAGATAGGCTTCTAGAGATAACACTTTAATCGTGTGATCTTTCAGGAATTGAACGTTTACCAGGAGATTCGCTTCTTGACTTATAATGCACCGATGACATGGTTTTATTTAGTGAAGATACTGACAAAATGCAGAATTTTCTGACCACGCTAAGCAATAATACAAACATGTTCTGGATGCAGTTCTCCCTGTCGAAATGCAAAATTTTGCTTCAGGATTGTGTTGCATGTGCACCTGAACTAGTGTTAGGTAGTGAAGAATTTGAGCGTGTCAACCGCTTCACTTATCTTGGGAATCTCATCAGTGCTGATGGCCTGGTGATTGACGAAATCAAGGCAGAGATTCAGAAGGCTCGATTGGCTTTTGCCAACTTGCATCACTTATGGTGTGCTTCCAGTTTTCTAATGGCGGTCTAACAATGACTGACTGATGATTTCAAATGTGTAAAAACACAATACCTCCAAAACTCTGCCCGAAAATATAGTGTAGAAAGTTTAGTCTTCAAGAGCCCAGAAAATCGAGGTTGACATGCACGCGGATTGAGTTTATTTATACAAGATAGAAACGTCCTTGAGAGAGCCTCAAAAGTAGCGTGCTAAAATAATCCATTAACCAATGATGGTCAAGGATTTTCCGGGTGGGAAATGTAATTTAAAGGTCAACTGATCAGCCCATGCACAAAAGCATAAAATCCAAAATTAGGACCTTTATCGAATGAGTTGTGGGATCTAACGTCCCCAACAATAAGTGTGTTCTTTGTTTATTTATTTTTCTGACAAAACGATGGTCACTAGTGATCATGGCTTGTCATCATTTGCATATCCAGCATGATACTATTTACAAACTGAAAAGCATAATTCAACAAACTGACATTATTAGACAAACGCAAAATTGCATAAAAATATTGAAAGTTCTCATGGTGAATATTCGGACAGTACATAAAAGTAGACATTGCAGTTTCGCGATCAGTTGTTGATCAAGCTTTACTCTAATGTACACTATTTTATTTATATGCAAGTATTAAAAATATACTACAACAATCTAGACAGTTTACACATCTTCAATAATGACATTTGAATAGACTATTTGGCTAGACATAATAAATAAACAGTACAAAAGTTGACAGTAGTTATATTAGAAATGACACCAAAAACAATAACCAATGGAATAAGTATTTAATATTTGGCAAGTAGACCAAAACGTAAATTAACAATTGTTACAAACTGGCAGTAACCGAATTTCACTAATACATGGCGTCTATGTAACTCATTCCAAATACATAGATGATGTGTAGTGCCTTCACATATATTTGAGTTCTGAAAGGAGGATTTATTTCATCACATACTTGATCATTCGTCCACATTGAAGCCCAGTAGTGAGCCGCCACAGATGAATGATGAAAGGGAGTAAGTAGTGTTAAAACTTCTAAAATAGTCTATTAATTTCTATAAGACCGAGAAGTGTACATGGGTGCTATGAAGTTCTTATAAATATATAGTTTACGGCTGTAAGTAGTATATGAGATTGAACACTACTAACAAACTGCAAAGATATACAGTTTGTCACTATGAAAAAATTAGTTTTATTTACCACAAGACTATAGTTGACCAAGTGTGATAAAATGAAACTACGAAACATCTTTATATGACTCTTTTCAAATCACTCACTTATTTACTGGCTAATTTACTTGATGGCAATACATTCAATGTAACTTTTTCTCTAATTCTTATCAAGTTATCAATTAACACTATCAGATTAATTGGTTCACATCAGACAGATTACAAAGAGAATGAAAATTATCCAGACTAGTACGAAACAACTGTTCAGTTATTTTTATTTTTCTATGGTTATCCAGTTATTTTCAATTTCTAATTAAAAAAACATTTTGCCATAAACACGTGCACATTTTCATCTGACTTTTAGACAGCTGAATTTATTTTAATCCGTCAATCTGATTCTGTCAGTCATCATTTATGCTTGTCATTTGAGTTCTGAAAGGAGGATTTATTTCATCACATACTTGATCATTCGTCCACATTGAAGCCCAGTAGTGAGCCGCCACAGATGAATGATGAAAGGGAGTAAGTAGTGTTAAAACTTCTAAAATAGTCTATTAATTTCTATAAGACCGAGAAGTGTACATGGGTGCTATGAAGTTCTTATAAATATATAGTTTACGGCTGTAAGTAGTATATGAGATTGAACACTACTAACAAACTGCAAAGATATACAGTTTGTCACTATGAAAAAATTAGTTTTATTTACCACAAGACTATAGTTGACCAAGTGTGATAAAATGAAACTACGAAACATCTTTATATGACTCTTTTCAAATCACTCACTTATTTACTGGCTAATTTACTTGATGGCAATACATTCAATGTAACTTTTTCTCTAATTCTTATCAAGTTATCAATTAACACTATCAGATTAATTGGTTCACATCAGACAGATTACAAAGAGAATGAAAATTATCCAGACTAGTACGAAACAACTGTTCAGTTATTTTTATTTTTCTATGGTTATCCAGTTATTTTCAATTTCTAATTAAAAAAACATTTTGCCATAAACACGTGCACATTTTCATCTGACTTTTAGACAGCTGAATTTATTTTAATCCGTCAATCTGATTCTGTCAGTCATCATTTATGCTTGTCATTTTACACTCACGTGTAACTTTAGGCATGTTTTATTATTTACTCGCTTACTTACTTACGCCTGTTACCCCCAAATGGAGCATAGGCCGACCAGCAGTTTTCTCCAACCAACTCTGTTCTGGGCTTCCCTTTCCAGTTCTGTCCAATTTTTGTTCATTCTTCTAATATCTTTCTCTATTTCTCGGAGTAATAAGGCGTGTTTTATACAAATGCATGAATCTGTTTCCGGTATTTTTTATGTAACTTATATAAACCAACTCACCCTACTATTTTCCGAGTCAATGGAATACCAAACCGAAATATTTTACATTATCACGGCATCTTTTGTGAACTTGCCTGTTTATTGTTCAACAAGATGGTTTGAAATATCCATATTCTAAATTTAGCTTGCAACCAACTTTTGAATTACTGTTGTTGTAAACATGTCAAATCGGTAGCACACATACGAGGTCAAGTAGGAAATGTTATTTCATCCATATTATCACATCACTGATATTAGATTCATACAATGGGTAATAAACAATTTCTTTATGGCTTAATCATTTTGCATGAAATGTTTATGTTTCAACTACATGAGTTTTGGATACCCTTGAAACGAACTATAAACAATCCTTATCAATCTGTGATAAAGTCTTTTGGTATGTTAATACTATGACAAGATAGGAGTAGAATTTCAAATTGATACACTGAGAACACAACCGAACAACTGAAAAGATAAACGTATCAAAGTAAAATTTCTTTTTTTCATTCGATAACTAGTTTGAATAACTGAATACTCTTTACAAGAACTGTGAAAGTTCAATTTTAAAACCTTAGTTTAAAAGTTTAAATTTATTGAACAACTCTTGAATATTGTTTTAAAGTATCCACGACGACGAGGTCAATTCTAAATCTCCTCGCGTTATGTTACTAGTCTTCGTGCCTTGTTCCCGTCAAAGGTAGGCTTCATTTTCTTATACACAGAAAACTTTTAGTATCCGATTCACAGCAAAGCACCGTGACTCGCGGTTTGGTACTCAAGCTAGTGAATACTGATTTCAATGCACGACTTCACTTCATTTATTCATCTACAAACTATTATTATTGTCACTTTCAAAGTTGGGCAGAGTTAGTAAGTTTGGTTTCGTTATTTTTAATCATCCGTCAAAAATAACTACTGATCTCATTCTCGGTAGTATTTATAATCAAATTATAATTAATCTTAAATCCTATATGACCTTGACACGATTCTTTTCATATCATTCGAATGATAATTCACAATTTTATTTCTAAAAAAAGCATAAAATGTCAAGCGACACATTTTTTTCCCATACATATATCTTTCTATGTGAGGATAAAACTTTATGTACATATTTCATCAATCAACAGGATTATTCAATTTTCAATTTAGAAAATTGAAATTAAGCAAAAAGAAACAAATGATATCTTTGACCTGTGTCCATAATTAAACTAATGAGAAAATAAAAAGCTGAATTAGGTTGTAAGAATATCACATAAATGAACAAAAACTTGTGATCAACAGATATTCGATTTTAAAAAAAAAGAACAGCACGCATTTTAACAGCTTAAATTGTAAGGATGAGATTAATTATTATACTTTAATTATCATGATAAAAATGGGACCACCTGAAAGTGAATTCAACTTATTCGGTTTAAATATTCATTGATATGTTTGTATGGAAAGTTGCAACTTTAAAGAGGTCAATGGGAGAGAATTATCATCAGTAACACCTAAACATAATTAGGACATATCATAACTTGACTAAATTTATATATTCGGTTCAGACTTAATAATGTACAGTTTAGTGAGCACACTATAAAATTTAAATGACTTTAGTTAGGCGCCTGGTCGAGTCGTCGGTATACACTGTTGAGGATATGTAAAGATTTCGAAATTTTTTATCTCATAGATTACTTGAACATTTATGAAATTGTAACGCATTCGAAACATTAAGCCACCAACGTCTTGTTTCGATTATCAGTTCATCTTCATTTCAAGCCTGTATTATTTCTCATTGTAGCGAATTGTTTTATATATTAAATGTAAGCTAACACAAGGTACCTTCAGGACAGACGCAAACTTTCCAAAGGCTATATGTTACAAAATATTCATGTCAGCAGGTTAACTCATATAATTCAAACCTAATCATCTACTATGAAGACAGAAATAACCATGTCATAATTTTTACTATCCATTATCAATGAGCTAAAGCCGTCAGATTTAAAAATTATGATTTGAAAAGTTGAATATACTTGTTAAAACACATTGTCTCCCTTCTAACTATTGTCAATAAATCATGAACAGAACTATTCTAAAAAATCTTCAGAGTACAGAAATATTCATCAAAAAAATCTCCGGTAAATTCTGCATAGTTTATACTTCACTAAAACTCTTCTCATTAACTTCGATCAATTAAATTGTCAGTGAAAATTAAAACAAAAACATTGAACAGTTCTTCTACTTTACTGTGATCGCTTTGAATACTACTGTACACTGACGATTATAAATCAACTAAACAGTCACACATTCTAATTTCAAAATAAGTACTCGGTATCATTAGATAATTGTGTTGCAATAAAATGCTTCCTGTTTGTTGGTATCATTTTACGAACTTCTTGTCATAACTTTTTAATGTATAAAGTGAAAAAAAATCCCACTATTTTAGTCATAAAAATTAATATCTTTGTGATGAATAGTATTGAGTAAGCATTTGATATAAAAACTTCATCATTTATTGTTCATTCATTCAGCTAATAAGCCGTTAAAAATAAATGTTATCTTTAATTATTGAGAAAGCTTTTCTTTTTTTATTGCTTAGCTTTGTTATTGTTCAATGTTCAATCAAACCATTAAAAACAAATGGTTACAATAATAGTAGTGATAATAACGTATTGAGTATATGTATATAAATCACGTTTTATTCCATAATCTTCTGATCAAAGGAAAAACAATCACTTTCTTCTATCGAAACTAAGCATGAATAAGTGTTTATATACAGTTCTGGAACACTTCAGCTTTGAAATAAACATTTTTATTTTATTCAGTAATATAAATTTAATTTATTTTTCACTTTCATCCTTATAGATAATGGGCATGCTTATATATACTACTTAAAGATTTCCCAAGTAGTTTGCAATATATATAACGAAAATATTCGCCATTTGTTGAATTATAAAATAACTTATTTGATTGAAATAAAAAAAGCAACTTTGGAATTTCATGCTATTTTTATATCCAAAAGAGTCTGATCAGTCAGTAACTGTAAGAAAAAGATCATTTCTGATATTTAAAGTTATTTAATACTGATCAATAGCTTCAGTTATCTGCAATTTTAGTTACAAAGTCCTAATGAATAAAAGTGGTGAAAACTCATCATTAAAACATTCAATGTCATTGTGATGTATATGAACAGATGGACATACATAAAAACAACGTTTAAGTCATATACTCAGAAGAGGATAGAAACATTATCAATATGTTATGGAAACTGGATCAAACAGAAAATCATGGAGATTGATATTCAGCTTATAACTTCGCTTACGACATGTAAATTATGTTCCAAATCATTTTTTTTTCAAGTTATTCATATTGTTTATCATTCTTACAAGAAACGATTAATATATATGTTCTTTTATGCAAACAAGTGTCTGAAAACGTTTTCTATAAATAAACGCACTTATCAAAAATTCATAGTAAACAATGTAACAGCTAGGTACTATTTCGTCTTGTCATTAAATTTACAAATTACATAACATTTGAACAAGTATTAGTAACTTATCATTGACGATTTACTTCGAAATTTATTTTTTGAAATTGTCGTTAACTTACACGAATTCATAAAACAATGGAAAGTGTAACCCCTCTGATGACATTGAATGATACGAACACTAAATCCTAAAAGGTCTTTGAACTGCAGATTAAATTTCAATATACTCATCACTAAATCTGGTTATCACCAGTCTCATTAAGTTTCTGTATTTGGGTGAGTATTTCCTTTTGATTTCACTTGATTCGTCAGCTGGTTGTATAATAAAGTCTTCAAAAAAATATATATCAAACAATTGAACATTAGTTGTGTTCTTTAATTGCCCACTCACTTTCAGTTTATCATAAATCACGATCATAGAGCTTGAAATAATCAGAAGGATTTATTAGTAGTGAATATGCAGTATTCACTACTTGCCCATTAAATGAAAAGAAATGTAATCGCAACTATCAAGGTAAAATACACTTAGTGAACAATGGAAACATCTTACTGTAAAATTTCATTTAGAAGTAAAATAACTAGGTTAATGGGCTATTAAATTTCAAAAATTAATTATCATCATAATAATAGCATAATCGATATCTGATAATAATGAATCTTCACTATTATGTTGATGTGATTGCCTAAACATCCTAAATAGTACCAGGCAAGCTGATAAAAACAGTTACTCTGCTTAATTTAATTTAAAATGGTTTAGATAAATCTGTCGTTGAAGGTTGGACTGAAATTGATCAGTCTTGGATATAAATAGCATGGATAGAGTGCGGTCCGTGGTGGACTCATTAGTAAAGTGGATAACGTGACAGCTTTTGAAGCAAACGGTACTGAGTTCAAGTCTCTGAGGGAAGATCATTTCAGAGATGCAGGTACGTCTAGCTAACGAGTTCCAAATAGGATGAAATGTCAGTCCTGGATTCCACTCCCAGCAACATTCTATCTATTTTATGTAAGCTATTCCGTTTGTAAATAACTGATTACTTAACCAATTTATTAACATCTGCCTATGTAAAACACTGAGTATTCATTGGCCAGAAACCATCAGCGACAACCTACTGTGGGAAAGAACAAACCATATTCCGGCAGAGGAAGCACTCAGAAAGAAAAGCTAGAAGTGGATAGGACACACATTGAGAAAAGCATCCAACTGCGTCACAGCATATGCCCTCACTTGGAACCCTCAAGGTCAAAGGAAGAAGGATTTCCAAGGAACACATTACTCCGAGAAATGAAAACGAACATGAGGCTGAGGAACAAAAATTTGACAGAACTGGACAGCGTGGCTCAGGACAGAGTAGACTGGAGAATACTGGTCAATGGCCTATGCTCATAGGATCGTTTATTAATGATCAGTTGTCATTTTGTCAACAAAATATTTCTTTTTAGTTGAATTTATAGTATGACTTCTTTGACCAAATGAATAAGTCTTGATTATTACAACATTTATTGATTGTTTACAACCAACCAATCAATCACTCATGCATAGTATTATTTATCCATGAAAGGATTATAGATAATTATTCACCAATTGTTTTTATTTCTTTCAAAATTAAACAAGTTTAGTTTATTTTTCCATACTAATTTGTTTGAATAATAAGTAATCAGCGCAAAAAGTATATCCGCGGATATTTCGGTGCTGTTGTTGCTTCAGAGATGGGTCGCTAGAAAAGGAAGCAACCGAAACCTTAGTATTGGTTTTGCAATCATGAGTTTGATGACCAAAAACCAAAACACTTCAAACGTCTTTATTGTCACAGGACCTTATTCACTCTTCCCGGTTTTTCACTTCATTGTAAGCAAGTACACAAAGAGAAGCTCGATAAGTTTCCAAATGCCTTTATGGAAGTTTCTTACTTAATAAAGTATACTTTATTCAAAATAAACAACCATTTATATCATTATGAGCAAAAAAATTATCGAACAAAACGATCAAACTACACATAAATTTCACCTGTAGAAAATCCATTGAAAATAAAGCTGATAAAGTAACTCAGAGTATGAAAAAAAAACTTGCTTGTTTCAATGGATTATGACAAGCGGTGAAAAAAACATTATCCCTATCATCCTATTTATGACTTGTCAGATGAATCTGCCTCTGTCCCAGTGTTGGTGCTCACACTAAATTCCAATCTACTGCTTAAAGCTGCAAACGCCAATGCACTGTTATTGATTTCACATTTGCACTAACCTGTTAAAGGAGTATGGTTTTCATTTCGTTCGGTATTACCCGAATCAAACTTCATCAATTCCATTTTTTCTATCGAAGTGTCATGTTAAGTTCTCTTTCTTAGATTAGCATCGAAGTTAAATGGAGCGCTGAATTCAGCAAGTTGTTTTCTTACAACATCCACACACATTACAACTATTCTAATAAAAGTTCATAAATTCAATTCATAAAATTAAAATCATTTATTATTTTATCTACTAGAAAATAGTCTATTTTCAATTTCTAAATCATACTTATGCATACAATGACAAGATTCATATATATATATATATATATATATATATATATATATATATATATATATATATATATATATATATATTCAGTATTCAATATTCAATTCAAAAATAAACTAATAGTTATTCAACTGGAACAGTACAAATATGATATTCTTTTTTTTAAAAAAAAATCTTGCGCTTTTTGATTTATTTCGTGAAACAAATTTAAAAAATTTATTTAATCACTGAAATATATATATATATATATATATATATATATATATATATAGAATACAATCACAATTAAAAAAAAACTATTAACTAACGGTGATAGCTAAAAAAGAGAGTGCATCAACATATATATTTTCAATTATTTAAAATATTTAAAATATTTTATATAATTTTATTTTTGTTCCCGAAATGAAAAAAAAACGAAAAAAAAAACAAATACATAAATGATCATAGCTATTGCTATTATTATTATTATTATTATTATTATTATTATTATTATTATTATTATTATTATTATTAGCAATAGTAGTGTAGTAATAGTAGTATCAAGGGTAAATTTCATTGGTAAATATACACATATATTTCAGTGTTGTATAAATATATATATACTGTCGTTTATTTTAATTGTTAATAAATTCCATTTCATGCATGACAGAAGTACAATTCCAAAAAAAATAAATTCATCGCCTTTTAGTACATTGATAGTTGAACAGAGAAAAAGAAAAGACTGGTGCGTATATATATATATATATACCTATAATAGAAAAAGAAATAGAAATGCATTAAAATATTGTACTGTATGACAACATCAAGTACATACATTTTTTTTAAATGTAGGCGATACAATGAAATAATCAATAATTCACCAGTTAATTCCCAGATGTATTTATTACTTACTTTTCGTTTTTTTCTTCTACAAATGTATGTTCATCTTGGTGAAGAAACGTAAAGTTTTTATTTGATTTTAGAAAGGATTATCAATTTCATGCATGATGCTATATAATTTTTGTGTAATAAATACGCAAATTATGATGAAGAAAATGTTATTTTTCAAAATTTCGCAGCTAAACAATCTTATTCAATTTCATAAATCAAAGTATACTTGGATTCGTATCGTTTTAATTGTTCAAAGAATCCCTGAAACTACCTAGGAAGTTGAATTCTTCAGTGACATCATAGCTTCACATAATTTTAATAATCTCAAATAACAATTGTAGGACGACTTTTCAAAACTTAATTTAGCATAATTTATCCAAATAGTAAATACAATTAGAAGTCACAGGGAACAGGGACAACATCACAAAAGTTTATTACAGCCTTTCTTCGGGATACTGAAAAACTCAACGAATTCAAGATAGACCTCAGTCATGAGTTACAGGCCTTTCTCAGTGGACAGAAAACTACGAACAAGTGGAGAACAAGTGGAAAGGGAAAAGGAAAGTAATAACTTCATCATGACATGAGGTTCTGGGTTACAAAAAGCACCATCATATGGACTGAATCATTGTGGATATTCTGGATAAAATTCAAGAGAGCAGAAAAAGCTAAGTCGCGAGCTGAATACACAGAAGTGAACAAGAAAGTGGAGAGGAACATCAGAGGAAAAAAACATGACTATACGAAACATCTAGCGATGACAACGGAAAAGGCTGCAAGAGACGGAAACATGAGGCGACTGTATGATACAACAAAGAAGTTTACTGGAAATTATAGTAAACCAGAACGACCAGTGAAAAACAAGGAAGGCAAAGTAATCACTGACATTGAAGAACAGCGAAAAAGATGAGTAGAACACCTTGAACAACTCTTGAGTCGACAAGCACCACTGACCACCAAATCAATGCTGGCCCACAAGCGATCGAAGAGATCAATATGGCCATCAGACAAATGAATAGCGTTAAAACAACAGGATCAGACAACACTTCACATAGACCCCAGATGGACTTATATCTAAAGTTAGTGCTAATGACATTAAACCGATGAACAACGAAGACTGCACAACGCAAAATCCAGCTCAGAGACCGAAACACCACCACAATCATCCACCTGAGCTACACATTTTCTCCACCATCTCAAAATTAAATAGACGCTCATAGTCTTGGTTCCGTCAGGATTGATCAGGAAAAGTCAAATACAGAGGGCATCTCACAGATTCATTGCAAATGAAGTCTGGCGTCAAATAAGACTTCCTCTTTCTTCTGGTGGTTAACTAGATTATAAAGGTCTCCATATTTTAGGGCGACCTTGGAATACAGGGGACAGCTTTGATGCATCTAGACATTATGATCTACCTCTTCTTCTGCTAAACATAAAATGTAGGTGATGACAACAGAGTAAAAGCAGTAGGCCTCAAAAAACGTAAGGGAAAAAGCAAGATCCTCCAATACAACAGAATATGCACCAACTAAATCACATTTGAAGGAGAAGCTTTGGAAGATGGGGAATGCTTTACATATTTCGGGGCAGCATCAATGATAAACAAGGTGGATCTGATTTAGATGTGAAGTCATGGGTTAACAAAACAAGGACAGCGTAGAGAGTTGATAAGAAAGAATTTACAAGTACATTATCAGAGTAAGTCTCGTTTAGAATCATAGATTTCAATTTTTGAAACTAACTAAATAAAAATTTCTAACCAACTTATAAATCAACTCTAATCTCCAATACATTTTTTTAATAAATACAAAACATTGAAGCTGAATAAACAGGTGATCTTCATAATAATTACTGTATCGTCATTATTTTGTGTACAAAATTGAGAAAGAAATGTACAAGTTATTCAAGAATTATTACTGTAACTTATAGCTTATACAACAGTTTGATCATTATTATCTACGGTATTGATTTGAATGAAATAAATTTTTGAATATTATATACAAATTTTATTTATAATCAACATGTATCAGTTGGATTACAAACATGAAAAACCAACAAATAAATAATTCGGATTTGTTACACAGAGATTTGTTTTTCATCAATATCTCTTGAACACAATTCATTGATTTTTCCTTTTGCATGTCTCTACTTCATATGTGTACTTCCACTTAGGCGAATCTTTGTTCCTACAAAATGCTAGAATCATTGAAACGATAAAATACAGAAATAGCGAATTCATACGCACGTCCAATCATGTGATTCTACCTTGATCGCAAACATTGTTGGGATTGGTGTAAGTGGTCACACATGCACACACACACACATACACTTGTGTACACAATCTTAACGATTCATTTTCCAGTGGAAAAAGGGATAATTTCAGAACAAAGTGATTGGTTCAATCATTGTGCTTACATACTACTTTTTTGTTGTATAGTTTATTAACAATGTGTGGTGTTTTTTTCCATGTTTAAAAACTTAGGTGTGTTTGGATTTGTGCATTGGATTTTTAGGGGTTAAAATCACATTAAACAATCAATCACAATCAATAAGATTGTGGGATTTTTTCTCTTTTAGTAAAAAACATATAAATATGGGCGATTTCGTCCAATAAGATAGTTAAAAAAAGAACTGAGAAAAAAAAAACCCAGTGATTCTTGAAAAGATTTAGTTTAATTGTATACAAATGACATCAATATTTCGTATCAATAAATAAATTTCACAATCATTCCAATGTTAACTGAATGTTTCGAAAGTCATGTATTTCCATTGAGGACAGTTATTGGAAAATATGAAATTGATCATTGATCATAATTTTACAGATTCAATAATTTTAACTTTCTTTTCTTGTCTTGTTTTTTTCTCTCTCTTAAAAAAAACATTCGACAATTTCGAATAGAATAATTTCATGAACTATATTAATTAACTTGTTATTGTAGTTACCATTATTAATTGTTCAATAGATATCTTTGAACACGATTCATAAGAACAGTGATAATAAGTATCGTTTCTATCATCCGTTTTTGAAAGAAAAACGTAACAATATGACATATGTAGAGAAAAGATTAGTTCTACGTAATGGACCACCGTGGGGATTTCGACTTTATGAAGATTTTATGGAAGGATTGATTGTAGCCAAGGTATGTAGAAATGTGTTTATTTAAATAATATTTAATGTTTATGATATATATTATTGAATAAAATCTAAGTATTATTTGTTGCTGTTTAATTCTACAGAAATCATGATTCAAGTTGTACATTTGAATAATTTCGACTTGATCTCAACGTGTTATCGTGCTTTGGTAATTTGAATCAATACACATTTGTGCCATGCCTTAATTTGGTTATGATAAGTTTGTTTACTTGATGAAATGACTGACAAAATCTCAGCGCGGATACAGAAAGTTGGCTTTTGCCAACTTGCTTCATTTATGGCGTAGGTGAGATATCCGTTTGCTGAATAAAGGACGAGTGTACTGCGCTGTAGTTTGCTCCGTTCTCCTATATGGATGCGAAACATGGCCAGTGAGAGTAGAAGATATTCTTAGGTTACTAGTATTCGATCACAGACGTCTTAGAAGCATTACTCATATATCCTGGGACAAATGAGTAAACAATGTCATAGTTGAGAAACGAGTACTAGATAAGAATGTCAGATCAATAGATGGAGTATTGAAACTTCATCAGTTGAGGTGGTTGAGAGATGTGTTACGATTGCCTAACTACCGGCTGCCTTGAAGAGCTATGTTTTGTGTTGTAGGAGTTGGTTGGAAGAAAGTTAGGGGCGGCCAAACCAAAACACGGCAGAAATCCATGAATTCACTGACAAGTTGACTGAGTCATCTTGGTAAGCAAAGATTACCTGGTTGGGGTCCGCGAGACGAAAGTCACCGATGGTTAGAGACCTTGAAAGACATGGCTCGAAATCGTTTGCAATGGCGCAGGTGAATCCACTCTTTGTGTTCTCTCAAATCCTGATCTTCTGGACTCGTCAGCACCTCCACATTTGTCTTTCTAACTGTCTTTCTCACTAAATTAGACTTCTTGGATAAGATCTTCAAATCCTAATCTTCTCCATTACCAGTAATACTTCTGCTGTCTTTACCACTATGGGATTTGAAATGATAATTGCATCTCTGTTCTAATATGGTATGGCAACCTGAACTGATGTACTTACGCATAAAGTTCTACATTGTAACTGAATGACTAACTAAGATAGTTGTCAATTTCTTAGGAATTTGTTAACAGTAATGAATTTTTAAATATTAGCATAAGCTAACCTTGTGTATACAAAACATAATGTACATGAGAATAACCAACTAGTTTGCTTTAATGCAAGACCAATTTGGAGTTGTTATTAATTTATGTCGAAACCATCATCAAAAAAATGACATTCTCATCAAAAATTTTATGGATCATTCTAAATTCAATTAAACTCAAAACAGTTTAACAATATTTATAAAAATTTCACTATTTTACTAATATAGATATGATTGAAGTATAATATTTTTAGCCGATAATATACATTATTTTAGTAACTGGAGGAGGTTTGTGTAGGCTGGTAAATCATGATATATTACTGAACTCATTAATCACAGTTAAACATATATTTAAAAGCAAGAAATCACTGCACTCCCTAAAAAATCTGCATCATATGTACATCACTGACTACTGGTGCAGTGCTCCGAATGTCGAGTACTCGATGCGGGACCACGGATTCTGAGTTCGATCCCCTCAGACGTCATCGGTGTTCACTAATGATGAGCCGCATACGATGATGATATAGCTGTTCAGTGCGTTCTGATTTTCAATTCTTGCTCAACTATTATCGATGAGTATTGGAACCGATAAAAATTTCATACTTTCGTTTTATTATAATTCAGTCTGGAAATATTCACAAAAATATATTACACAGTTGTAAAACCACAATGTTTATCCGACTATTATTTTCAATTCTCACTACTACTACTACTACTACTACTACTACTACTGTCAGATATGAACATTTTTTTCTATCAAAGTATTCCATAATTCTGATACTTTTAATTCAAACATTAACCAAATTTTTGTTTCTCCAAAATAAATAACATAGTGACGATCATATGTCAAACTGTTACGTTATTTTCATTTGTAGTTTGCGTCACATTTATCAGCAGGATACGATACTAAATAAAAAGACATTTTCACAAAAAATATACACTTATATTACAATCTGATTAATATAAACGATTAAATCAGGAAAAAAAACAAACTGTATTCACACTTTACAAAATTGGAAACAGTTTGAAATAAACCTGTCTCAAAATGTTATTGTTAGTTGAGTTTTATGTATGAGCTAATCAGATGTATTCGATATTTGTGCAAAAAACTATATTCAGTCGAACAGATAAATAGTATTGCTATTTGATATTATACCTAATATCAATCAGTGAATCAATCTCTTACTGTAATTGCTTACCGCTACTTTTAACTTCTAGGCCTTATCCCTAATTCTGCTAACTAATTCATAAAATCTTATTTCATCATCCAACTTAATGAATAGATAGATTTTCTCAAGATCACTTTATTGAAATCAATCAATCATTGTTAGAACACCATCATTAAGAACCTGGAAGCACTGGTTAGCTTGGTTAGCTCCGTCATTAGGGCGCCAGACATTTGGCCCAGTGGTCTTGAGGTTAGGCGTTCGCACGCAAAACTGAAGGTCCTGGGTTCAAATCCTGCGAGGTGCAGGAGTATTGGATGCGCACTGTTAATGAATCCCATGCTAGGTCGAAACGGTCGTCCAGTGCTTCCAGGTTTTTAATGGTGGTCTAACAGTGATTGATTGATGATTTCAATGTGCAGAAAAAACACTTTATTGTTGCTTAAAACGCGTTGCTCATAAAATATCATCAAAAAATATTCAGCAGTTGCCTTCATTTTCTTTCATACGATTTTTTATTGTAGAATAAACTGTAGTAAGAATAAAGATTCTGAAATAACCTTTCTTTCAAAATGACGTAATTTCTTTGAACTTTATTCAGCCTGTGATGAAATAAAGCACACTGAAATATTTGAGACAACTAACACCAAAACAGTGATTAAATTTAGCGAAAAGAATTAAAATCATTAAGAATTATATGATGTAAATTTTGTGTTTATTGGTACTCATTGAAAAAAATGTTTCTTCAGTCTTAAGGGAATTGATTATTCTAGTGAGATTCAAAGTCACTTCATCCAAATACACAGTTAGAAACATCATCACTGAACTACTTGATTCGAACACTGTAATTACCCCTAAACCATCGCGCCTAAGTGAAGCAAGTCCTGCTATTACCCTATGACACTGTAATACCGAAACATAGTTTACACAATTTCGAATAATTTTCATCTAAACATTACATTTCGACATGATCGATGTAGGACATACTAGTTAATGCTCAGTTATCGATCAGTGCGGACTTGCTAATATACATTGGTTGAATATTAATCTTATGTATATGATTAAATGCTCATTTTAGTTTTAATTACAGTTACATATTCGGCAGTATAAAACAGTATATTGAGAAATCTTGGATACTTTTATCAATAATTAGCCAGGAGTTGAGTACAGTATGATGAACTTACTCCGTCTGAAATTTTTCAGGTGCCTAGATTCAATCAAATACTCTTATCGATGAGAGGGCTGAGGATTGCTGAATTTCATTGAGATCAAGGTGTGATGCACCTTAGACCACCATTGAAAACCTGGCAGCTCTGATCTTCTGTCCCTTCCTAGCATGAAATTCCTCAGCAATGTGTAACCAAGACTGCTTTACACGGTAATCAAACCCAGGACATTCGGTTTCGTACATGAACGCTTCAAATTTAGACTACTTGGTCAGCATCCGACTGTGTTAAAGTATTACTTCATTCAATCCACAACGCTGCGCATTCACTAACGGTCTGATATAGACCAGCTTACAGTTTCAGTTAGATTCTCTAATAACAACGGAAACGTTGTATGGATTGTGTTTATTACAGTGGATCATTTAATTTGAAAAGATCATGACAGATGAATGATAATCAGTTTCAGTTTCTAATTTTCAATAAATGTCAAGCAACAAAATAGTTAAAAGCAGAAACAGATGGCAGCTGACAGTGGTTATAAACTCTGGGATTCGGATATATTCAAATGACGAGTCCCATATAGGACGAAATGTGCATCCTGAATTCCAATGCTAGCCACAATCTATATCTGCTTATAATGCTTATGATTTACTTGCAACATCAGGGCGATCCGGATGGGATGCAGATGTGCTAAAAGAGCTAGACCAAACGCAGTTCTAAGCGTCGATAGAAGGATTCTAGCAACCAATAAACGTGCACTAAGAAAAGTTACCGAAATGTGCATTATATATATATATATATATATATATATATCACATTTTCTGAAACTGTTATTTTGTGTTATGTAAAAGTTCACAGGGTTGATCAGTACAAAAAGTTTTCAAATCTGTTTTTTTGATAAACATGTCAATTTTTGATGATGATATTAACATGAGTGACAGTGCAATGTTCGTAATGCTACTGTGAGGTAAACAAAATTTACAAAACATAATGTAAACGTTTAATCATGATGACCTTATATCAATCAATAGCAGTAGTTAAGCGGTCATTTCTTAATGATATCAACCGTTGTGTTGACTTTTTTCATCGACTTTTCAGTTGTATGATTCATCGAGCGATAAACACCTAATTCTGTGTCCAAATCGTTTACTGTTATTCCATCCACCTACCTATTCCTTCTTATCATTATATCGACCGGTTTCTTTTTTCATAGAAAATATGGGATTGTGCAAATCAATTACAAAGACTACCTACTTGAATCAATAAAATATTGATTATGTCGTAAAATGTTATTTGAATTGAAAATTAATCATTCTAAACTGTTTCTGTATTGAACACTGAATAAGATTTAATTTAAATAATCTACCTTAAACTAAAATGAAGGTCTAATGTGGGGCGGAATGGAATTCAAAAGATTACATATTTCAATATTCATTGAAGATAAGTAGACAGTGATTAAATTTATTTATTGTTTTACGCCCAAATCGAAGAAATAAATGTGGTTTCAAAAAAAATCAGTAAATCAATGGACAAAATAGATTTATCAATAACTAAAGGATTATTTACCCTACTAAAAAAGTCTGTTACAAATGTGTGTTGCAAAAAGTTATTATTTGTTAGATTTTCAACTAAAATAACATGAATTTTAATCTTGTGAAAGAGTGAATAGAATCATAGGTATTGAAATGACGAAAATGATTTATTGTCCATGTGAATGCTGTTAGGAATGTTGCTTTCTCCAAACTAAATATTTCAACTGGAAAGATTATTTGTGGGCATATATATATATATATATATATATATATATATATATATATATACATGCGTGAACACTTAAAATGATAAAAGGCTTTTGATATACTCGTCAAATGATATGCTTGAAACTATTATGAGTTCACCTTACAGGGTAAATGGAACGAAGATCATTGATTCAGTGACACGATAGGCTATTATAACCCGTTTGTCCTAGCTCCAGCTAACTTTAGCAAGAAGTCTTGATAAGGAGTAGAGTATGTATTCTACATGCACCCAGAAGATAAGAGGTTGCTAAGCACACAAATCAAGCTTATTTATACAATGATAGCAACGTCCTTGGGAGAGCCACAAGATATCATACTACAATAACCCGTCAGCCAATGACAGTCAAGGATTTTCCGAGTGGGAAATGCAATTTCAAGGTCAACCAAGTGACTTATGTGCGAAGACATAAAAAAATCCAAAAATTAGGACCTTTCTCAAGTGAGTATTGGGATTCTAACGTCCCCAACACTCCTCCTCTTTTTAATAGCGTAAGTTCCTGATAAATTTTAAATAAATTCTGATAGATAACAAACAATTATGTAATAAATTTTCAGATAGCTTCGATGTAACTTATTTTTAATGATGTAATCACAAAGTGGGTCCTTATTAGTGAAGCCATTCGAATTCGAATCCCTAAATCATATGCACAAACCCTGCTAACCCTACGTCAGCTTGCACAACCAGGTAGTATTATTAGTCTTTGCACTTTGTATGTGGCTCATATCCAAGTACCTAGTGTACGAGTTAATTAGTTTATTAGGCTATATCATGTGTTGTTGTATCTCGCGTGTGCACTGTTTATATCTCGGGAACACTTCGGTTAATTTCTGTTACTTTGTCACAGTTAACATAAGTATGATCTCTGTTGAGTACACAGTTTTAATGCACATACTTCCTCAATTCTACCACTTGTATTGTGAAACGTAAGCTACTTTAATTCCTCAGAGGTTATACGAGAACAAGAAAAATGGTGCTGTGAATACTTATTGGCTATTAAAATTACTTTCCCAAACAAGTATCTAAACCACGTTCAAAACTACATCATCATTAGAGCAAAATAAAATGATTTACAAACTAATTTTGCACGCCTTTTGTATCTTATATAGAGGGTAGTACATTAGGTTGCCATAAAAATGTATAATGAATACGGTTCACCTAATTTGATACGGGGAAATATGAATTTTACACTGTTAGTAGGGAATTTTTTCTTCAGAAGTTGAACTAAATAGAAAATACATACTATGAAATCTTTAGGTTTCAGTTTGATAGTGTTTATGGTCTGTAGTAACTTAACCGAGTGAATGGCAAAATTTACGTTCAGTATTCGAAATCAGAGCATTATTTGTTGGGTGTGTTCGTCATTGTATCATCTTAACTGATGTCCCGTTGAAAGACAATAAAGTAAAAACAACAACTATTTCCTCCTGGTATTTAATTTCTCATCAGTTGGCATCCACTAAAACCCTCATGATTTGAACTAGAGAACTTCAGATCTCGTGACGAACTGTTAATCACTTTTGAGCAATTACAGTTCAAACTCCGATCATTATCTGTTTAAATGTGATAAGTATTATATTAAAATAACATGTATTTCATTGTACCACATCTCAGTCATCCATAAAGCAAGATGTTCTCTCAGTAATTAGTAAGCTAATCTCATATTTTCTCACTGATAAAAAAACACATTCTATTTACATTCTACTGAAATCACTATAAATCTATATCAGCCTACTTCACTTATATCTATATTTTTTCTAAAATTGCACTTAAACAAGCAAAATGTTATTAATACATGTAATTTTGAACAATTGTTTATTTCGTTTTTATGTACACACCTGTTCATAACAATCACTGACATACGATTTATTTATACATAAATATTGATTACATTTTTAAAAAATGTAATCATGCCATTCATTGTAAACTATTCACTAATTGAATTAGTTATTTATGTTGAAAATAAGCAATCTATTCAATGTTCAATATGTTTTTGTTAAACTATGGCTGACAATTAATAATAATAAAGATTAAATCCAGTTAGAAAACAACTGAAAAACATTATGTACTTGATTCGTGCTTTGTTTTAGTATGAAAATCTCGATACAATGTGCACTCAATACCTTAGCAGTGATTGAATCCTAACTATGCATGACTGACTAGTTGACATTGAGTGTATAGCCTTCAAACTAATAAGTTCAAAAGATGTGCTCGTTCTCAAGTTAATTCATAACTGTAGAAGAATATTTATCCAGTATTCTATGGTATTTTGCCACCGTTTCTTTAACCTAAAGTCAATACCCTACTGTAGCACGTCTAATCAGCAGTCTCTGAAGGGCGGATAGGATCTAAAATCACAACACACAAGGTTAGTTTAACACCTCACACCAGGAGAGAACACTAAGTGGTAGCCATGGCACTCTTTTATTTGAAAATTAAAATACGCGGAGTTTATACAAAAAAGGGTGGCTAGTTTACCAGAGTCTTATGAGTCATCCTATAAGTTCAGAGCACTCAGGGCTTGTTCTCCAGCTTCCAAAGCGTTTCTGTTTGATCGCCCTGAAATAGAAAGGAAACAGAACGTGTTAGCAACATCAAACATGGTGATTTCGACTCCGTTACACTATGATATAGACTTTTTCGAAGTCAATAATCTCTACACACCTAGTTTCTATGAATGATCAGAAAACGGAAAACACAATCATAACACATATATGCTAACAATGAATGAATAATATTCAATGAATAATCTGATTGTTTCGTTTGATTTTGTCATTTCTGATAAATATATCAAAGAAATGGCTTTCCTATGAGATACGCTGTATGCTGTAACATACAATGGTTGTTTTATTTCAAAAAGATTTACTTATTATTATTTGATGTGTTATTTTAGGTAGTGAGTGGTAAAATAGTTCTTCTCAAAAGAAAAAACACTGTAGGGAGCTTTCATCGATAGGTGATATCACGTGATGCAAAAAATATATATGTCTGTAGCGACACTGCCACTAAGAATATGAGCGATTGCATGATTACTGGTGATTAGGCTATTGAATTTCGAGTCATACATCATAACTTGAGAAATGAGAAACGTAAAAAAGCACCCGATAAAACTATCAGACATACAGGGTTGAAGACTAGAGAATATTACAAAAATTAGACTGGTATTTCAAAGTTATCACGCTAGCTCTAAAGGTCCAAAGGTTGACACCCGTAAGGTGGTTTGCATTTTTGTAGAGTAACAAGCGAAATTGATACAGATACTCACCGCCTCATTAAATTATACACAATTTTACAAAACGCCCAAATAAATAATGGAATGGAAGAGGCCGATTTCATGTCGATATAAAAGATTAGCAAACAGAATTGTGCCCTGAACCATGTCATTTATAATAAGATTTGAAATGGTTGAAAGGTATTAGGAAGGAAACTTTGAACCTAGGTGTCCTGCTAATTCTAACCCACAAACAAGTTTTTCCAAGAATCTTGAGAAAACTGAATCGTCTTGTGTAGTTCGAACCCGTATTATTCTAGCTCATAGTCTAAGACGGTAACATTGAGTATGTGAGGACTAAACTTTGCCGTTACCAAACAATATAAATATTTTAGTCCCACAGTAGGTAAGTCGTGCCTTGATAGATCACTCGATCCGTCTTCAATTGCGGCTTTAGTTGTTATGGTTCCGAACGCCAGAAAAAGCAGTTTTATATAATTTCAGGTACACATTTTGATATCCATTAACTAGCATAAAACTTAAGTCCATGAGTTTTGCCGACTATCTTAAACAGCTTAATGTAAAATTATAGTGTGTGCTATATTCACTCATTAAGACTAAGCGTTATATTGAAGGTCATGTGATAGAATTCATTTAATGCTGAAGGGCTGAACAAGGATAATACTGATAGTCACACGTTAATCAATCAATATGAATTTAAATTTTGGTCTTTTTCTCCTATAATATTAGGTTTTTTATTGATGATCGAGTTCCATTAATCAGATAGCATAGCTCCCACAAGTCTATATAACTACAGATGACATGAATCATATTTTCATCTCAAATTATTGGAAAGTAGTCGTTAAGATACCTTGGACCTAGTTTTTATGCTAGTTGAAAATCTTTAACATGATTTACATGAACTCTTGTAGGAACTGATGCTTCCAAGTTGAATTTGTACTTCGATTGTTAAGTGTGGGATAAGCCGAACAGAAAATGTACAGTAATTCGTTGCATGTTGGAAATCAATAATTGTCATATTCACTAAATTTTCTCTTAATTATTACGTATCATTAGTATATCAATTTGACCAGTCGAATTTTCAATAATATGATTACTGATTGACTAAGTAATATGAAAATGTACACATTCACTTACCAGGGTTCGGCTTAAAATCACTTAGATCAATAATGAATAACTCATTCATAATATGGACATTTCTGAATTATTACCATAATTTTGTAAAGTAAAATAAAATGATTAAAAATCTCTTAAAATAAAGCCAGTATCGAGAAATATGAGGTCTTTAAGAGAGATAGATAAAGATTTTCCAGGTTCCAGATGGTCTGTTTAGTGTTATTCTATGACCAAGTAATTGAAAAGTGAGTTCATCTGTACAACTGTGACAGATTTCGAAGCCTACTGTCTGTATTTTCTGTTCATAATTTACGATTAACAAGTGGGATTGTTTGCAGCAAAACTGATTGAATCAAAGACATGTAGCATATCATCAACCATTCACTGCAAGCCATTCCCTTAGCTATATGTACATAGTAAATTAACTAGTCCTATTGTAACTGATTTATCTATTTTGACGTTCATTTTATTGCTTAACTTAAGCCGCCATCCGACGGTGTTAATGTCTAATTTCAATCAATCCACGATATTAGGCGACCTCATCCATCGTCTTTGCAGGGTAATCGCCTCACACCCAAATCGCTTGAACTTCACTAGTCACGGCTCCTCATTAGAACTCCAAGGATTCCTAGTGAACACATGATAATTTTCATTATTGTTTATGGAAATTTCTGCTTTCCACTGAAATCATGTGCTCACTAGTGATCAGTTTCGTGAGGAAATTCTCGGAACTCTAGTGAGAAGCCTGTTGGGTGTATGCAGTAACAACCGAACATAATTAGTGAGGTTGCGCAAAAACCTTCGACATTGACATCGTGGATGCGCACTGATACTGATGAGTCCCAGACCATGACTAAACGGCCGTCCACTGCTACTAAGTTTGTAATGGCGGTCTAATAATGATTGATTCATGATCTCAATTGAAAACAACAAACTTCTTAACACTATAAGGAAATTATATTTCTCCGTTGCTTATTGAAAATTTCTGTCTTTGCACTCTTCCCTTGATCACTAATCGATAAAATTAATTTTTGATCACATTCTCCTTCAAAAAATGTTGGCATCAAAAAAAACCCAACTCGAATTACAAGTCTTGATTTTAACTAGTCGCTGTTACCTAAAATTACCTATCGGTTGAATTACCTAACCTTTATATTTGACAATATTGATACTCTATTCTAAAATTCGGATAACCGAAATAAATACATTATTAGGGCGAAATTATCATTACTTACATTTCTTCTGTATTTTGTTTCTGTAATTGTAAATGTGTGTTGTGTGTGTGCCTGTCTGTTTGGTGATTGGTTGAATTTTCAATGTTTTTTGTTTTTCTGTATACAAACAACATGTGTACATTCATGTGCATAGTTCCAGATGGAGAATCAAAGTATTATCTTTTTTATTTAGGTAGGTAGGAATAAATCATCAAGTTCATTTTGGCATTGTATCACTTTGTTCTTTTTTTTACACTAACCAAATCTCTCTTAGCTTCCTAAGTTCTACCCTAAATACTAAGCTTAATCTGAAATTATGACAACTGTTTAATGTAGAAGGTATTTGTACCAATGAAAAAAAATTCTAGGTTAAAAGTGTTAGCTGAATTCTTAATGTCAAAAAAATATGTGAAAGAATTGATTAACTTCCAAGGATTTACTAATGAACAAAGAAGTGTGTTTAGTTTGTAATAGTCAATTAAAGATTTTAAGCATAACTGAATAGAATTCTAGATGGGTGTTTTATTTTATATCTGGGAGTTGTCAGGTTGATAAATATACTTGCACTTTAATCAATCGAAGTCATTAAAATCGAAAGCGAACAAATTCAAACAACCTTTACAAGTGAATTAAAATTCACTTCACAAATCAATGAACCCAGTAGTTAAAAAGATAACGAGTAAGACATTTCAAATACGAGGATCGATAAAGTATGTATGCTGTATACAAAGAAGAGAGCGGATTCACGATTAAACTATCTAGCTTGAAAAATATTACAGAATTTTAAAAATGTTACAATAGTTGACAATTCTTTTTTATGTATATATTAATCTACTACTTAGATAGGTTTCTTCAATGTCCAATTATATTGGGGATTATTTTCGACTTATCCATGTTATTCAATTACAAGTAACAGACATTTTAATCATGAAATAGATTTTATTCAACTGTATAAATGTTTTATAATTTTCCAAAAAATTAATCAATTTGATTAATTTAGGGTAGAAAATCAACCACATTGTTACAATCAATCATTTAAATATTGATCTATCTTAAGAATAACTTGTTAACTAAAGATGGTTTTCGTTGATGTGATTGAATTTTTGCGTTATTCATGACATTACCTAAGTATATTAGATAATTTATGGATTAGACAACCACTGAAAGCCAGTCTTATTATGAGATCGTTTAGCAGTACGCATCCACGACCTAATCATTGAAGACAGGACTTCGAACCATCTGTCCCATGCGCCAGCGCTTGACTTCTAGAGTATTGAGTTGGTAGCTAGTGGTATGCAAGTTTAACTTTAATCAATCCAAAATTTTTAGCGACCATCTTCCGCTGTCCCTGACGGGTACCTTCTTTGAACTCAGTGTAATTGGACTCCATTAGTCATGGCTTCTTACTAGAATTCCAGAAATTTCATTTCACTGCTGGCATACAATAATATTCATTATAGGGTTGCGAAGATTGTTAGATTTCATGAAAGGTACTAGCCAATCAAGTTAGACAGTTGTTTAGTTCTCAACACAAATCAAAATGTATTGCAAAGAAGTTTATAACATGTATATTACATTTCACCAGAATAGGGCTATAGTATCATTAGGATACAAGTTTCAATGTAAGCTGAAACTGGATAGTTCAACTTCAATCTACGTTAACACAACAATTATTTCTAAATATACTTCGCTAGGGGATGCTATTATATTGGATTTCAGGAGAACCAGATACCATAGAAGCTTTTATGCAACCTAAGTAGCGTAACTCAAACGTCTACTGTGACTACACAGATAACAAGAAGTCTAGTGGAACCAAAAACATACAATAAAATGTATTGTATTCTAAATATTAGTGCCACAACAGGATATCACACGAAATTACGCTTTGATTCAATATGGCGTTCGTTCACTATAGTAATGATTTTAGTCCTATATAACACTGAGTCAGTATATTCTTTATGGTATAATATTTTGTTTATTACGTGATACAGTATTTATTTGTACTTAGTTCAATGTACAGTTAATTTACCATTTCTTCAATATTCAATTACGCGAACTGTTCATCAGTTGTTAGTTTTTTATCTTTGTTCGTGCATCGTGCCAATCACCATTGACCACCTCTCTGTAGACTACTAATTTTCACGGTTATCAAACTTAGAATAAGCAAGAAGATAAAGCGCTTCCTTTGTACTTTTTCTGTCATTGATACAAGCACTAAAATGATCACAATAAAAAAAGTTAGTCACATGATGTCCATTGGAATGTGATGCAAATAAAAATGAACGAGGAATTGTCATTTGATGACATTTAAATTTTAAAGGTCAAATAATCAATTATCCAATCAATGCAATCAAAATTATCACATGAAAATGACCTTAAATTAACAAACAAAAAAATTATAATGGTAATAATAAAACAAATAAATTGTTATAATTTCTAAGAGTACAAGTGTAATAATAAGTCAGGGAAAAATGATTGTTGCATTTTTCTCTTTACGACTCCAACAAATTAATCTACTTTTTGTTCTACTATTAATCAAATGACTAGTTACTTAAAATGAAATTACTTATTGACAAGCCATATGAAACAAAATTGAGGTTAAAAATTATTTCACACAGTTGCGTTTATTAGGTAAGATTGTCATATTTCTATTTTCTATTTTGATCAATTAATTTCGGGATACACAATTGACGTGAATATAGTTTGGAATGGGGGACAGTTACTCTGTTTAATTTAGACTGCAAACTAGCCAGCATTTATCATCAATATAAGGAGAACTTAAATATTCCGGTTGCATTTAATCAAATATCCCTTGACATCATAACAATAGATATTACTACTTGGTCACTCACATTCTACTTGAATGCCAGTCGAACTAAGATATTTAAAGTGAGGAACTATTGAAAAGTAATCAGTCACCTTTTGTTTGCCAAAATGCCAGAGTTATTTCTTAATATTCATTTCTATTCCTGCATATTTTAAACAAACAGTTGTGTGAATCGTTACTTGGATTATCAATTGCAATAAAAAAAATCAGACTTCTAAAGTTATCCTTCCTACTGTATTAATTACTTACTCGTGCTGTACTCCTTGTGGAGCATAAGCCATGCGTTCTTTCTAGTTTTGTCTAATATGTTCATCGACATTAATTGATTTAGCATTGTGATAATCCTTCTTCAACTAATTTTAATCATCATTCAGTTCGTTATGATTTAAAAGGTATATGTTATTAATTAAGTCTATTTTTACACCAGAGTAGCTTTCATTCTAAAAATTATCTCACTTTCGATTCTAGACAAGCAAACTTAACTATAACTAACAACTTTAGCCGAATAGTAGAATTGTAAGTCAATCGATAAGTGAATTAACATCAAAATACTATTATGCTTGCCAGGTCCCACTTATCTTAAAATGAGATGTTAATTAAAGTTGAAGTAAATTTTAACTAAGCTTTATAGGACTTAATAGTCATATCCAGTTTGTTATAATTTTGTGAAAACAATAGCACACCATGAACTTGACATTGTCAAAGATCTCAAAAATCAGTCTTCGATACTAAAGGATGAAGCGACACTATGAATTCAAAAATACATCATTCTCTACTGTATTTTTTTATCGAGATTATTTATTTCTGTAAAACACACCTTAAATTAGATTTATTCTCCATTGAGTATGAACATGTCAAAACAATCACTAGGTTAATAAGAATTTATTTAAACTGAACTGTAATAAATACTGCTCTTCTTAAAATATCATAAAATCTGTAAATCAATGAAATTTATGCTGGATTATTTCCTGTTGGGGATGTTAAATCCCAAGAAATCACTTGATAAATATCTTTATTTTGGATTGATTTCATGGACCGATCAGCTGACCTTGGGATTTTATTTCCCACCAGGAAAACCCTTGGCTGTAATTGGTTATTGTATCATTTTAGTGTGCTATTTTTGTGACTGTCCCAAGGACGTCTCTATAGGGTATAAATTAACGCAGTTTGAGTGCTTGGATTCATTGTGTGCTGGCTGGGTGTTTGTAGAATACAATTTCTACACTATATCAAGACTTCTCGCTGATACCTTTTGGTCAATGGATCAGGGCAGCCTACCTGGACTATGGTTCATTGTTTTGTTCTCGTTATTCGACTAAGGTGAACTCGTAAAAGTTGAAGCATACCTAGAGACGAGCGTAACAAGATGAAGGCACTCTCACAGTTATCATGTGACAATCACTTTTTAAAATTCCCGCTCAGTATAAATAAATGTATCGTAGTGGAGTACATCTAGTAATCTACACGGAAAGAAGTAACTGAGTTATACAATTTACTACTATGTTGAAACATTGACCTTACTGGCTTCAGAGGTAGTTATAGCCATTACCGCGTACAAATACTTTTTAATGTCCAGGTCTATCTTTCAAAACAGATTAGAGGATTGACATTAAAATAATCATTAGCCAGATTAGAGAAAAGCCCAAAACAAAAGTATAACACCGGTAAACATGTTTTAAGCAAATGTTGTTAGAAAAGTAGACCATCTGAAACACCTTTTCATAATAATCCACAAGCCAGTGGCTAAAGGCTTGTTACTAATGAAATATAAATGGTTCATATTCATGATTTTCCACTGTTTCTTACACATTATATGTTAAAAACTTTATTCTTCCCAATTTACTCATTCCAGAGAATTAACCATGTCAAAATCAGTTAATGCATTATTCAACTCGAGTTCCTGCATATTTTACTCCCATTAGTGTGTGTATTACCGTGTTTTTCTTTACTAAAAGGGACTTCCTCTTAATCTCTCATACATAATATACATTAGGTTGTCTCCTATTTTATTTCATTACAATTTTGTTCTAGGTAAGACATCGTAGTCCATCTGAACAAGCAGGATTACGTGAAGGTGATCATGTACTGGCAATCAATGGTGTGGATGCTTTGGATATGTCACATGCCCAAGCTGTACAAATTATTGATTATGCATCTTACACATTGGAAATTATTGTAGGAAGGTAACTAATCTAAATTCTAATGTTTTAATTCTTTATTTATGAAAATCTCAAAATTATTCTTGAATAATCGAATGTAAATCATAATGTATTCGATTTTAAGTTACGATATCTACATGCAAGCTAAATATACTAATCAGTTGTCCAAATAAAAGGTGAAGCCCACTGATAGAAATATGAGTTCTTTGCACAGAAGTAATTTTAAATGCTCTGAATTCTAATTCCATACTTATCACCACTACTCAGTGGAAGGTAAAACTTCATCAGTTGATTCCTATACTGTTGACATTATATAAATTATTTGACTGAGCAGTTAATGTTTACTGATATTTGTTTAGAAATCTAGTTGAAATCAATAACACACCAAGAATCACTATCAAGTGAGATAGTAGTAATCCAGTAGGCATTTATTGAAATTCTTCCAGACATTTAGATAACAATCTAAATGTGAGTATAACAACCTTTCTTTTTAAATGTTCAATAAAAGTGCGATTTCTAGCATCTTCAAGCTTTTTTACATTCGTTTAATGTGTCACTGTTGTACAAAAGAATATAATTCTTACTGAGAACTTCGTCTTATTCATCTAAAACTATCTAGAAATGTCTTCTGTTAATATTTTTCAATGGCACATCTTAATAGGATGGATGGAAACAGCAAACAAAGTGGTGAGAATTATTTTCCTATTTACACTCATTAAATGAAAGGGAAAATGTTAAATATTACTGACATACAAACTGACAAAATATGTATCCATTCCATTCCATTTCCATAAACCTACGTCAGTTTACTCAAACTTTTGAGCAGATATGAATAGTGTGACAGCAAATGACAAACAAGTCATTTTTAAGTCATCCTATTAAATCTATTCTCATCCTAAATAATTATGACATTCTTTACATGAATCTCTGTCATTATTGTACACGTCAACTATATTTATGTTTGTTTTATAAGTGTTTTGTCCTGTGTATAAATCTATTTAGTGTTTACATCATTCATTATATTTGTGAAATTACATACAAATGCATTAAAAGATTCTGTACAAGAGCATCACTCAAGTCCAGGAAAAAGACGTGACCAGTGGAGTCCAACACAGTTGGGTGGATGTAGTTATTTACCCGAAGAAAATGTGTGAGGTTGCGCAAAATCCTTGGAATGATCAGAGTTAGCCAATAACACCGTTAGATGCCGACTCAGTGGTCCAGAAGTCAAGCATTCGCTCGCGGAACCGAAGGTCCTGGGTTCGATTCTTGAGAGTAGTGGGAGTCATGGATGCGCACCATTGATGCTCGCCATACCAGGACGAAATGGATGTCCAGTATTTCTAGGTTTCTAATGGTGGTTCGACAGTCATTCAATCGTGATCTGAATGTAAAATAACGATCTCCTTAATTCTATAATACAAAAAATAAATATGTATTCATCATAACTGTACTCATGAAATGCTTTATTTGTTGATACTCATTGTATTTGTAAAAATGATTACATACTGGAGTCTGTGGTCAGCCTACTAAACGTAGGGAATAAAGGACAAATGAACTATCTTAATACGGGATGTTGTGTTGTGAATTCGGTAGTGATAGCTGTTACGCAACACTTGAACAATTAACTGTTAACACAGAAAGAAGATGTAGTGTAAGATAGTGAGATTTTAAATTTCTCAGTGAAATCGTGAAAAATTCTATGGTTGTCTTAACAAAAAGATAAGACATTAAAAGGAATTTTGATTTGAAAAACAAAACAGCTAATAAAAAAACAGTTAAACATATTTGTATGAATTTTTTTTGGTCATAATTTGTTTAGTTTATTTTCAAGTTTATAAATATTGTCTTAACACACAGAACATACTTTATTTTGTCAAGGTATGAACGACATCAAAGAACAGAAACAATTGTTATGGATAATAAAGCTTTACTATCTAAACAAAAGCCACAAGAAATCACTACAACTGAATTACAATTATTTTGGGAAAAAGAAATGCCGCTAAAACCAGCTCGTCGTAATTGGCCACCTCCACCTCCATCTGTGCCAGATTACACTCCACCTCAACCGACATCAGTACAACCGAAACGTCCACTTTTAGCCAAAACTCATTCAGTTTCAATACATGTACCAGCACAAAGACCAGTAGTTGTTCCACCGCCACAACGTGAACCAACACCGCCTCAAATACAAACAGTACGTATACCACCACCTGTAAGACAACAATCATCAACTGATCCGCCGATTATTCCACATGATCCCGATGTTGCAAGTGTTTCAGTGAAACAATTAATGCGTGAATTCGATGTGCCACCAATTGCACCAGAGCTTAAAAGTGAGTTATTTAGAAAAGAAGTGGTTTTATATGAAGTGTAACAATAATTTATAAGGAAGTTTTCGATTATTATTGGTATCAATAACCTTGATCACTAAATATTTGATTAATAATAATAATAATAATTTTGTAAATCATAACGAGCAGAAGCATTAAATATTCTAACGTTTCGTGACTTAGTATAGGGGAATGAATAAATTAAATCAATCTAAATTTAGATAGTACAAAGGAACATAGTAAAAATATTTCATACAATCAATCGAAAACTGATCTAATCAAGCCAATGTCTTCTTACTTCGTTCAGTGTGATCCGACTTGACTTTTTTTATTGATTGTACTAAATATCTTGGCTTTGTTTCTTTGTACTTTGTAAATTTTAGTAAATTGAATTTGTTGTTTTATTCATCCAAGTAGACGTTTACACTGAGTCACGAAATATCAGCACTGGATGATCAGATTTCATCAACTTATAATTCAATAAACTGTCATGATAGAGTAAGAAGAAATCGTCCAATCGTCCGATGCTTTCAGGTTCCTAATGGTGGTTGAACATTGATCGAGTTTTGTAATTTAAAGTAACTGAACCCTCTAATACAAATAAGTTTTAGTTCGTTGGCTTTAATAGACTGTTAGAGCACCTCACATACATTTGAGTTTGCTTACATTGAACTTGGTTAGTTTTTGGTGTATTTTGTGCCTTAACAAATATCAACAATGGAATAATTAAAAACTAAGAAGTATTGAATACCTGTGTCATCCTTGTATGGATGGGTTCACACTCGTAGTCTTAAGAACGACTGAAGCTAGGAATATTAAGTTTAGTAGCAGTGAGTTAGATTTCACTTTTTAATATTTCTAAAATTCAACTACTTCGAAATATCTAATGATATCATCACGTTGTGAGTAATTGCTCCACTTTGATGTTCTAATAGAACTCAAACATTTCTAAGCTATTCATTGCAGAGTTAACTGCAAACACTACATACTAGGTTGAATTGTAAGCAGCGTCGGAGAACATATCAACTGAGACAATGGAAGCGGACAACAGTAACTGCTAAGGGATTAACAACATGTACCAACAGAATGAAAAGTAGATCTCAGAAAGGAAGCTATAGAGGCGTCAGTCTGCTGTCAGTACCAAGAAGAGTTTTTGACAGAATATTGTTGACGCGAATGAAAGATTCTGTAGACGCCAAATTTTGAGATCAGCAGGCTGGATTCCATAAAGAACGATCGTGTTACGACCAACTTGCAAAATTACAGATCATTTTGGATCAATCATTTGAATGGAATTCACCACTCTACATCAACTGCCTTGAATATGAGGAAAGCTTCTTCGATACAATAGTGTGCCTGAAAATATGCTTAGCAGCATACGGAATTCCTACGACGAAGTACGCTGTAAAATCGCGCATGAATGAGAAGCTCAAAGACTCATTCAAAGTGAAGACCAGTGCCAGAAAAGTTTGTCTACTCTTACCCTTTCTTTTTCAGCTGGTGGATAATTAGATCATGAAAACATCAACATACTATGAACCTCATGCACGACAACAAATGCAGAAGATGGCCGGTATAGCAGCATCCTCTGAACCAATCGATCTCAACATAAAAAAGGAAAAATCGAAATCCATATATAAACACAGCATCCACCGACAAAATCCTAATTGATGGGCAAACTTTGGAAGATGTGGTGGACCTTACATATCTGGGCAGAATCACTAGTAAACAGGATAGATCTGATGCATATGTCAAGGCGTGTGTCAACAAAGCAAGGATAGTATTTCTGCAACCGAAGAACATCTGGGACTAAAAACAACTACCAACGAACACTAAAGTCACAATTTTCAATACACATGTCAAGAGTGTTCTATTGTATGAAGCGGATTTTTTGAGAGCTACAAAAGCGATTATCCGGAAAACTGGTGTTTATTAAAAGTTGTCTACGCAAGATACTATTCATCCGTTAGCCAGAAACCAGCAACAACCTAATGCGGGATAGAACAAACCAGATTCCTCTAGAGGAACAAAGTAGGAAAAGGTGCTGGAGGCGGATTGGGCATACATTGGATAAATCACCCAAACAAATCACGAAGCAAACCTTCACTTAAAATTCTCAAGTTAAAAAGAAAAATAGGTAGACCATAGAACACACTGCGCCAAGAACTGGAAGCACTTTTGAAAAGAATGATTAGCGACTGGGAAAAACTGGAAAGAAGAGCCCGGAACAGAGTTATTTGGAAAATCCTAGTCGGTGGCCAGTTATCTATGAGGGGTAACATGAGTAAGAAAGTAATGTTGAGAAATAAGCTGGCGATTGGATATAGTCGATTGGAAACCTTGGACCTAAGTTTCATGAGCTCTGGCACTTGTTAACGAGGTATATGTATAATCCTAATGTAAATGATGCTCCCTTGAGGATTTGGTCTCGTGCCATTAAGTTTCACACTCAGAGACGTTAGTACTGATCTTTCTTTGCCGCGATTGTTCTCCTGTAGGACTGAGATGTACTGTAAACCAATTGATCGGTGAGTCTTAACCAATGTCATGTATGTCAATTCTTTAGTGTGATTTATTCTTTATAACCACAAACCATCGGGGTTATGTAACACTTTCGACATAATTAATATAATTTAAAACTATACAGTATAGTTGAAAGACACTTATCAGTCTAAAATTAAAGATGAATATCAAAATAACTTTATTTGAAAGTTATGAATCTTAATCTGTTCTGCATCCCCATTTGAATTTTTCAAATCGAAAAATCTCTATACTAGATAGATTCTTATCAATATGGAACAATGTATGCCTTCATAGTATACTTGGAGATAATTGTGTGACTATTTATTTAAAATAATTTAGAGGAGTGGTAAGACAGTCATCAGTGATAAAAATGAACGACACGTCCATAATATATTAGATTTGCTGAATCGGAAAATATAAACCGATGATCTAAATTCAACGTCTTAGCTGAGAAACAAGAAGGTTCTAGGTTCGACTCCTAAATGTAGGGTTAGGTCAGTGGTATGAACTGATGAATTCCACACTAGGAATCAATAATTATTCCCTACCTCTTTATTTGTAATGCTATCTAAATGAAATTTTCGCACTACTTCTTCTTTTCATAATAAACTCGACTACGTATTTCACTAGATTTAATATTCTTAATTAATTCACATTTGAATAAAATAATATTTTTTTGTTCAATGTTTTTTTGTTGTTAAATAGAAAAGAATTATGCTGATTCATCATTCTATTCTGATCCAACAAAATATTATCCAACAATTGAAGAACAAATTGAAATGGCCAGAAGAGTTGCAAACAGTTTACATGATCCATATAATTTTGAGTCAAAAGGTGCATATATGTTTGAGAAACAAAGACAACGAGCAGAAAAACATGTAAAAGAAGGTCCAGAACCTCAACCAGATCCTATTGAATTGGTTAGTGATAATTTTTTTGATAATATATGCATTAAATATTTTCCAAGTTGATTAGTAGAATGGTACTTTGATGTATAATGCGTTCGACTTAGTATGTTCAGACTCTATTGCATCCAGTGCGATTTGGTCAGTCGTATGCTAACCTAAACAATTAGAGTGTGGCTTGTAGACAAGCAGATGAATTTCGTCTCACAGTGGGTCTGCCTAGCAGTTCATGTACCTAACCTCTTCGTGGGTCTAACCTATGAAGTTCAAGTCTTTAGCAAAGTGCCTCCAATGATAAGTTGTTACTATTCAAGTCGAAATATAGGAAGAGTAAAATAATTGTCATGAGACTATTGAAATGAATTTAATGACACCCGATCATAAAACTCTCCAGTGAATGAATCTTTGAAATTCAGATTTTGGGACAATCAGAATAGTATCAAGGTACTGAACTACAATACGGTAGTCCGTATTTCAAACTTTAATTGATTGGCTACATCAAAGTATAATAAATTGAAGATTTGTAATAGATCTTAAACTTAATTACAAACATCAGATCGCTAACGCTCTCGGAAATCCCGATGAAAACATGTAACTTTGGGGAGATTGACCAATAAAAGAGTCACATGGATATCATTGGCGACAGTGGTTGATAGTTAGTCAGTATAGATGACTGACTGAAGTTCGAAATGTGAACTTTTGGATCTCATTAAGAACCGAAGATCTTAGGTTTAATTCCCAATCAGATTCTTGATCCGCATTGCTGAATAGTTCTAATCTCTGGAGATACTACTATCTTCTATTATCTACGCTTTAATGATATTCCAGTTGATGGCATTTGATAGCGAAAAAACTCTCTTCAAATTGAATATTCTTCATCATGAACGATTACTGGCTGTAAACCTTATACAACTCAGTATGCAAAGCACAGTTTTATTGATAAGCAGGAATCTGTAAGATCCATCAAGTAAGATAGTAACTAACAAACGATTTCCATTGCAAATTGTGCCTTACTACAAGACTGCTGGTCTTGGGAATAAGAAACACTGAATCCAGATCCACTGATTGAAATACCTCTCCGGGTAGACGCAATGCCATGGGTCATGTCCTATATGAACTTACTGATATCGCATCCAGCATTCTAAAACATTTTTCCGCTATTTTTTTGAGATGATTGCTGGATACTACAGCGTAATGTTCATTTGAAATGTTACTTGAAGTCCTGACTTATACAATATTTGTGGTTTTCTTCTCAGATGTTAGTTTGCCCTACATTGACTTAGTCATATTTGTCAGTGTCACTTAATCCTAAAGCTTTGAAACAAAATCTTTGGTAGGAATTACACACAACTGTTCAGCACTCGTTCACTAAATGAATCAGAATTTACTTGAAATTACTTGATACATTAAAATCATCCATTGATTCTTAGGTTAATTTATAAAAATTTGAATGTTTTAGAAACTAATTTTAGAAGTGGGAGTGAGAGAGAGTACAGAGTCATAGATGGAATAAAAGTTTTCAATCAAACCATTCCAAGTGTCAGCTTAAAGCTTATTCTTAAACGCACAGGTATATCTTTAACACATTTAAAAGAGAAACTGTCCGTAAAGCCATTATTATTTATATTATATCAATACAAATACTCGCTTCACTTATTTTCTAGCGATTTCGTTATATAATGTGTTCATTTCAAAAAACTTATTACATAATACTCATCAATTTACGTGCACGATCAAGTTGATACAAAAAGAATGTAATATTTGAGGAGAAACAATATTTCATTATTTGAAAAGAATATGAAGTATATAATCAAAATGGAACATTGATATATTCAAGTGTTAATATTTTGTAGTACAGCAGTGTTACTGAAGTATACATACATATGTGATGTGTAAATTTACTGCGTGTTCTTAAGCTCGGCAATCAGGTCGTCCAGAAAATCGTTACTAAATAGCGTCTGACGGTTTATAAATCAGAAGGTGAACTCGAAGTGATGAATACGTTTATTTGGGACACATCACAAAGCGAAGCGGAGAAGCAGTGAATAAAGAGAATGAAGCGATGTGAATTGAAGAAGGCTGTTGAGCCAACTCCCAGGATTACAATGCGAACGAATGAGTGAAGGAAGCGAATGAACAGGCGAAGCGCGTTGGAGAAGGCTTATGAGCCAAATCCACATCGCTGCATACGATTCGCTTCGGTCGCTCATTCGCTCGCCAGTGTACACAAAAATGGTGAGCCCGACGCAGTAAATGGACACACTACACATAGATACATCATAATAATCAACAGTACTATGAGTATTGAGTTCAGTTTATAGAGCTGTGTAAGAAGGACATTGATAGGAAAAGAAACTGGAATAACACTACAATGTAATGAGATTGTTGCAATGATATTTCATAAGATGTGATAGCTATAAAGAAGGTCTGGAATGTTATATTGGTTAAATGAATAATGTAATAAAGGCTTACAAAGTACTTAATAATTGCCTTAAGACTATAAAAAGAAGACAAGAATTGAGTGAATGCAAGGTCCATATTTATGTTTCATGGTATATAAAAATGAGTAGATTTTATCAAAACTAATCAACTACTCTATGGACATACTGATAGTAGCACAGCAAATGATGTAATTAGAATTAAGTTTGAGGTTAACCATGTAGATTGTAAGGAAATTGAATTAATATATTCAGTAATAACTATGACTAAACATTTCAAGCCTTTACAATTTCACTAGAGTAGTGAGATGTAGTCGCTATCATCAGCATATTAAAAACAGTCTCAGAGATGAATTCATCAGCAGTGTATTGTATAAACAAGCATATTTGTTTTATTACACGAATAGATTCTGGTGTTTAGTTTTCGGCTTGTTGAATTATCCACTTATAGAGAAGATTCATCTTCATGCTTTAGCTTACTTACTTACTTACGCCTATTACCCCCAATGGAGCATAGGCCGCCAACCAGTTTTCTCCAACCAACTCTGTCCTGGGCTTCCCTCTCCAGTTCTGTCCAATTTTCGTTCATTCTTCTCATATCTTTCTCTATTTCTCTGTGTAATGTGTTCCTTGGCCTTCCTCTTTTCCTTTTGCCTTGAGGGTTCTACTGGCGGAGTAATGCTTTATTTAGCTTAACTACATAATAAAGAAATATCATAATAATTATTGTTCTAATTTTACACTTCTATTTTAAGGCAAGTCCTGAAGAGTTAGAATATATGACACCTCCGGAAGCACCACCACCTCCACCTCCACCAGCGCCAAGTTTTCCAGGACTTCAACCAACTAAGAAACCAGTGATTCCACCACCTCCACCTATGACATTTGCACCAGGTCAACCAAAAACAGTACAAGAATTTTTAGAGAAAATTAAAATATTCCCTAAAAATCTCCACACTGATTTAGATCCACAAAAATGTTTTGATATTGCTACGGCTTTGTACACATCGGATAGTCGTGGTGCTAAAATGTTTGCTAAACGTCATGCGAGAGCAATAAAATGGGATGCTCAAAGTTCTGGAGATGCTGATGATACCGGAAGTAGAATGAATGTGGCAGTAGCATCTGGTCCTGGACCAACTGTAAGTAATCCGGATCAAGTAAAAATGGTCTCGAAATTTTCACAATCCAAAACAAAACAACAACTTCAATTAAATCAACGACAACAACAACAACAACAACAAGAAGCTCCAGTTACACCATTATCAATAAATAATAATAATGGTAATAACAATTATAGTGATAATGGAGAGTCAGATGGATTTAAAAAGTCGACTATTTCATTAGCTACAAACAGTTCCGTAACTACACCGACACCTTTGGACAATTTAATTGGTCCTACACCGAAACCATTTATACCAATGAATTCAAACAACAGTAAGTTGTATCATGTCACTTTTAAAATAACGTCGTTAATAAAAAAAACGAAATAAGTTTTGTTTGCATAAGTCTTAAAATTCATAACCATAGTATACATAAGAAGTCTTGATAATGTTAGCTAGTTTGAGGTAGCCTGTATAAAACCTTAGATGTGTATATTTTGTGTATAGTTATATTTCTCTATAAAACATTAGACCTGTGTTTCATGTTAGTCGGTACTGAGCTGATTTTGATCAGAATTAATTGGCTAGACATACATACAGTTGGTTAACACTCAATGATTAGTCTCCTGTAAATAAACATGTTAAGCATCTATGTCTACTAAAATGAAGATACAGCAAAATGTTTATTTTCGTTGAAACAATGAATCGGTCATTTTTAGACCATAGTTAGAAACATAGAATCATTGAACGGCCGTTTCTTCCTAGTATGGGACTCAGTGTCAGCGCGTGTCTACGACTCCTACACGCGGAGAGCGAACCGAGGACCTCAGGTCTTCTGTACAAACGCCTATCCACTAGACTGCTGAGCTGAAATCCAATGATTTTAGTCTAACGTCAATCAATCAATGATATTGCGCAACCTCATCTACTGTCTTCAGTTGGCAACTGCCTCACATCCAACATAGTTGAACTTTCCACTTGTCACAGTTTCTCACTAGACCTTCGAGAATTTTTTCACGAAGCTAGTCACTAGTGAGCACAGTTTTCATCATTTTTATTATAGGGTAGTGAAGACGGAAATCATTGTTTTTTCACCATTTCTAAATACTTATCTCTACCTCACTATTTAATTTATGATAAGTTATGTATAGTTTTACCTCTTGAATTCAATAGAATGCAGTGTATTTCAAGTAACTTCATGAATCAATTACATTATATGGTAATTTATAAGTTCACTATTAACTTTACACTATGAATTATATTGATTAGGATAATTGTGAATATTTTTACGAATAAGTGATAGAAATTAGGAAGTGTTTATCCACTTATTGCATAAAACAAAATTTATTTTAAATAACAAAACTCTTATTAACTCTCTCTATATATATATATATATATTTTAATGACTTCCTTAATTAGTAATTTTAATGAAAATATCTACAAGTATCTTTGTTTGTATAGATTCATAAGACTTTGTTAAATGAATTGTCAAAGAAAACCAATGTACTATTATTATGTAGTTAAAAGATATTTGCATTTTCATTCTCAACATAAACAGGTTAGAAGTGAGAGTGGATAAATAGTTTAGTGTTAGTGAGTTAGTTAATATAAATCTACTAAACAAGATTTTAGTAGATAACAATGAAGTTTAAAAATACTTTTTGTTTGATTTTTAATTTTAATTAAATCCTCCTATAAAATATTAGAAGCTCTTGTCATCTATGAAATGAAACCGGAACCAGGATGTACTTCCGTACGTCCCATCCGCATGTTAACTGTGACTTCAAATTATCATTATTATTCATTCAATCATTTTGTATTTGAAAATATTTTCCCCTCTCTTTATTTAATCATTTCTCATATTCTCATAATTTTATCCATAATTAAAGTCAACCTCTCATTTTAATTATGTTTATTCTATTCACATATTATAATTCATAGCTAACTCATTATTAATTTCATAAACCTTCCCATTTGTACAACTCACACAATCCTTTATTGTCAGGGTTTATACAATCTAATCTAGTATTGTAATCTTTCTATTACATCATCCTATGTATTCATGGTATATATATATATATTTTTTTTTTCATTAAGTAGGTTTTATGTATATAATGTTATAATGGGTAGAGGAAACCTTTTCCTGTGTCTAACTATAATATTTCCGATTAGAGTTATAGAGACTAGTGTTTTTACACATTTGAAATCATCAATCAGTCATTGTTAGACCATTATTAGAAACCTGGAAGCACTGAAAGACGGCCGTTTCGTCATGGCATGGGACTCATCAGCAGTGCACATCCACGACTCCTGCACCTTGCAGGATTCGAACCTTGGACCTTCAGTAATGTGCGCGAACGCCTAACCTTTGGACCACTGGGCCGGCGTCCAACAGTGTTAATTTCTCACTCTGATCTATGGATTTTGCGCAACCTCACCCATCTGTCTTTGGTAGTTACTGCCTACACCCGACAGAGCTGAAATCCACTGGTCACGTCTTCTATAATGGTTGCGATCAATGGTTTTGAACTTAGCTTAAGATATTTGTGATGACTATTCTGAATATATTTCCTACTATATCTATTTGATAAATTCATCAATGTAATCTCATATATCCGACTCACGGTCACTTATATCTTTGAATATTACCTAAATTTCCCACAGTTATTAATAATGATAATCTGTATTTATGATTTATCTATTCTAACTACCTCGTTTGCATATTATCTAGAATATTGATTGAGAAAACTTTATAGATAAGCCTTGTCATTTCAATTACTTAAGTTCATTATTCACCTTAGTGTGTATTAATTCAAATTAGTTTTCTTGCCAGATTAATAGTAGCTACAGAAATAATAAGGAACTTGTTATGCTCGTCAACTGATATGCTTGAAAGTATTACTGGTTCACCTTAGTCGATAAACGAGAACGAGACAATGAACCAGTGACCCGTTGGACTACTCTGATCCGTTGCCCCAAAGGAACTGATGAAAAGTCTTGATATAGCGTAGAAAGTGTATTCTACAAACACCCAGCAAACGCAATGAATCAAGCACACGAATCGCGTTTATTTGTACATCATAGAATCACAAAAATAGCACACTAAAATGACATGTCAACCCATCACAGCCATGGATTTTCCTGGTGGGAAATGTGATCTCAAAGTCATCTGATCAGCCCATGAATAAAATCGAAAATTAAGACCTTTGTCAAATGAGCTCTGGGAATCTAACGTCCCCTACAGAGCTAGATAATTTTTCAATAATTGGTCATTGAAATGTAAACAATAGCAAGTTTGTCTGGTCCTTCAGCGCTTTACAAATTCTATCAACCAAGTTACGATATAGTCACTGGTTTAAGTGACTCACCATCGCATCCACTAAGTTGTAATATCGGCTGATTGAAGATGGTCAGAAAGGAACCTTGAACCTAGGGTATTTGTGAACTGAAAAATTCAATGGAAGTATCTAGAACTGTGAATCTCAGTTAATGGTTACAAGTCTCCTATGAAATATCAGTTCTTTGAAAATTACATGTATGCCTTGCTAATGAGTGCCAACTAGCAGGAAACGTAGGTTTAAGGTACCTTGTCTGTAGCCTCCAACTAATGTACATAATTGGATAGTCTAAACAGTCAAACCATTTCTATCATGAGTATACAAACGCCAATATTTTTGAAAGTTTCCAGTAAGAAGCTTGAGTGACAGACTTCAACCAAGTCGAGAATGAGCTAAATATCACCGATTATATAGAATTTTTGACATGCTGTTCATCAATCTAACTAAAGTCAAATTTATCAGCTACAAGATTTTTCCAAGTGTTGTAAAATTATCGCGTAACCCGCAGGCCTTAAGAGTCTTAGACTGAAAGCTCGATTGAACCGCAGCTACATGATATAGATGAGCAAGTTACAACTTCATGGTTGATTGACATTCAGAGAAGAGATACAACAATCCAAACCCTCTTTATAATCTCTTCATCTCCGTGTAGACTATTTTGGCCTTCAGCAGTTTTCTAAGCTTCGCTAGATCATACTATTCTACTGGTAGGGTTAACCTTGAGCTTGAGGTTAGGCAAATCTCAATTTCCTGCTTGTCCAGAATGCATCCCCTTCTTCGATTGCCAGCCCTACATCCGAATAAGACAATTGGAAAAGCTTCTATCATTTTATATTCCAGGCCCCAATCGTTTCTATCTAAAACAGTTATTATTTTACGTACATAAATTATCAAACCGTGAAGCACTGTTAATACAAAGTGATACTTAGTAGAGCAACTGGTACAAAATTGATTAACGATAATTAAGAAATCATAAATCGTATAACAAATAGTTGATACGTCCAACAAAAGCCTGTAATACCAGCAATATAAAAAGACAATAACCTTATTATGTGATAATTACACAATGAAAATATAAATTATCATAATCTGTTAAATAATGCCGAAAGTTCAAATCTCTTCAGTACCTTCGTTGTCTTGCTTAACAAACGGTACTTTATTTACTTATATGCCTATTACCTCTAATGGAACATAGGCCTCCGACCAGCGAATTATTTTTCTGGTTAGCGTGTCTTTTTAGCGAGTTGGATTTCTGCGACATGGGGTCGCTAACCACATCCCGCCTACTCTTCTCTCTTATCCTAACTTAGAACCGGCAGTAATCCTAACAGGGTTAATGATACTTGCTATCATCTTAGTAATAAAGATTTCCCTGTTTACTTTCGAATTGAACAATCTGTATAACCAATTGACGAAAACTTGATTATTGCTTAAGGATTATGATTGTTCTTACGTCATTTAGAATTGATTTATAAGCATAGAACAATATTAGGATGTGCAACATGATAATTGCACTGTTTTGAATGACACATTATTCATTGACCGTTAACTTCTTAGCACATTTGATATTGATCAATAATGAAGATTCTTTTGTTTTAATTTACATTTTTTTTAAAAAATCAAACACAGATACACGTTTTGGACAAATGAATAATAATAACAGTAACAATGCGACTATCACTACTAACAATGAAATTAACACCATGGAATCAAATCATTTAAACAACACAAATGAATCTGGTTGGCGTCCAGTGAAATTTCGAATTGGACAACCTACAAATTGAATGAATTGCCTCCTATTTTTGTTTGTTTCGACAGAAACAAAAAAAAATACACACCCAAATTTACAGGGAATGGAGTTGTTTTATGCATCATTATGTTGTCTATATATATAGATAGATAGATACTTCATTATATAACCACTATTGCTTCCATTGTTATTGTCAGTAGAAAATAAGATTAGGCATTGTAACAACAATAATGATGAATTGTGTTAAATCGGTTTGTTTCATTTCATCCTTATTTATAGCTACAATAACCTGTTTATTGCTTTCTCTTTGCTCTGTTGTTTGATTGATTGATTATTCATGGGATACATAGAACACTTATATGAATTATACTTTGTGTCATGTGGTATCTGTGGTCTGTGCCTGCACCTCAACCACACTTTATTTAACAAGTAATTTTTCTAGCTTTTAATATCTCAATTCACTCAAAGACTAATTATACATACCTACCATTGTCTAGCATTGATTGACCTATTGAATGTCAGTCAAGTTGATGAAAATATTAAGAAAAATGTACAGAATACAATTTTCAAAACAATTACGCACATATTTACGAAACATTTCGTAATTTTCCAGTGAAACTGATCAACTTCTTACAGTGTTCAATAGATTAGTGATGAATAAAACAGAAAATTATTTACGGATGCTAACATCAACAACCGCATCAACTGTTCTTGTTCAGTTCATAACCCTACTACCATGAGTATCAGCCTAATTTAGTGTGTTCATTTTGTTTGTTTTTTGCCTACCTACTCTCAACTGCCTTATATCATCTACCTATTCACAACTATACACAAATACTTACTGACTCCTATGGCCTATTCTTCTCATCATTGTCAAGTTCTTTCTTTATTCATATTTGCTTGTTAACTCACCTCCACCTATCTTAACTTAGAATAGAGTTTATTATTACATCATGTAATCTTGTTATAGAACGAGAATATATATATATATATAACTGTTGAGTTGTTGAGTAAATTCTCGGAATAAACAATTCTATTTCATTTCTACGCTAATAACTACTACTCATTTCAAATTTTTGGTATTCCTGTAATTTGAATATAAAGAAAGATTTTTAAACAAGAAATTAGATGATGATAATAATACCCAACTATGTTGTGTGTGTATTTTTTCCTTTGTTGATTAGAGAGGAAAAAAAACTATAGTACGAAACATTGTTTTCCATAGATAATGATTACTGAACATGGGAGAGAAAGATAGAAAATAGAGAGAGAAAGAGAGAGTGAAGAATGAAAATGTTTACTGAGTAGGCGCGCAGTTTGACAGATTCCGTGTACACGTCGCCTTGGGACGGTGAAAGAAAAAAATGGCAGTATTATTGTTACAACACTTAAACATCATAAACATACTGTAACAAGATGATGTCTCGATGAAATAATAATTCATTTTGGTTGAATAAAATACTAGTTGAAAATTTTTATAATGAATGTTGTTTAAGATCATATAACTAACTTATTTCATTACAGTTGAAAGTAGCTTACATACCTGAAAAGAAAAAGAAAAACTCAACTGGCTGATGACAGTGAGCAAAATAATCAATCAAATCTGTGATCGATTAAACGCAGTTAACATTTAAAACTGTATAACATTATATTAGGATGGCTAGCGGGACTATAATTAGTGAATGAATGAACCAGTAGCATTAAATATAGAAAGCCTTGGATCTAGGCACGAAATTTATTCATCCCTCTGGTGAAAAATCCTAACTGTAATGCCTAAGCCTAAATTGTAAACTGTAAATCTGACACCTAATAGCCCACTCTAATTTTTAACTTTCTTTTAACACTTGTAAGCAGGCAATGTTTCTCAAGGTCACTCTGGCACTACTCAAAGATCGTATATAAATTATAGTCTCATCGATTTGCTTGAATAGCTGAAACGTATGTTATATACACTGAAAAGATTTTATTTTACTTCTAAATAGTGTAATAATAATATCATATCGGAAATTATTGTGGCATAAAATCTTAAATAATGAACATAAGTGTTCTATCTAACTGCTGCATTGCATTAGTTCAACTTAACTTTCAAAAGAATCAAGGCAGTTTATTCGGCCATACTTAGGATACTTAGGATAAAACAGTAAGGAAACAGAGTATGGAAAAGAAGCATTCCAAGTAACGCAAGGACAAGGTATGAAGAATAACTTAATGTATTTCAAGTTTTCTTCTTCAACTTCAAACGACCTAAGCTTATAACAAATTACTATTAATATTATTATTGTTATTGCTATTATTATTATTATTATTATTATTATTATTAATGTGATAAAACCATTTTACTATAAATCATAAACAATGAAGTTTGATTCCAAATGGCATAAAGAACGAAACGAGGCAACAGACAGACAGACAGACAGATACAACGCAGAACTTCGTACGTGAGCACATCAGTTCAGGTTGCCATACCATATCAACACAGAGACGCAACTGTCAGTGAATTAGGTTGTACAAGGCAATGGATTTATCAAAGTTAGACATTAAAACCGTAAATACCGACTCGATCGTCTATAGATAAAGCGTTCTCACACGCGACCACAGGTCCAAGGTTCGATTCCAGATCGTGAAGTCATGAGTCCACACTTTTGATGAGTGCCATGCAAGGACGAAACGTCCATCCGATGCTTCCAGGTTTCTAAGTGAGGTCTAACATTGGTCGATTCATGATTTAAAAATATACTGATATGTCAAAGATGAAAACCATAAAACAGAGGCTGAATTTTTACATAAAATTAAAGAGAGAAAACTAACAAATAAGTTACAATCAAAGTATCAAATCGAGGTAGAACTAAATGTAAAGTCATGAGTTAATATCAAAGGAATTTTTGATACTTTAAACTATGAAGTACAATAAAAAGATACAAATCATTATTAACAAACGTAAAAATAATATGACCATTTTAACAATAGCAATGAGAGTTTCATTACACTTCCTTTATGTATATAAAGATCAGGTTAAAGGCGTTTGATGACCATGGTCTCTCAAAAGGAGAGTAAAAGTGGCATTTGTTCTTTGTTAATTGTTTTAAATCCTTTTTTTGTGATGTCCACATTATGCTCACTAACCAGTAGTGATCATACTTATGGATACCGTACCTTTTTACAGACACAACTTACGAGAAAAAGCTTATAAATGACCTCTTTTCGGTCATTTCTATAAATTTGCTTTTATAAGTACTTGTAAATCCATCAATACATCTAAAGGTGATTTCAGAAGAGCATTGATCCACTTTAAATTGATTTAAGGAACAGCTAGTGCTGTACACACCGAAAACAGTTGGGCTACAGGGAAGTTTCTTTTAAGTTCTGTTTTAATCCTTTTATGATGAACAATTTGCTTGGATGCGTGGAATTTTAGTGATATCTATGATACACCTTTTACTTTCACTGAACGATAAAAACTTATAAATATTAGTGTGCTGTTGTCCAATATGAACTGCTGTTCCGGTAGGCTAAGTTTCATGAAGATAACGAAGACTTTGACAAATATTATGAAAAAGTTCTACCTCAATGAAAACATAAGCTTAAAAGATAACGGGAATACAAATGATTATCTTACAAGAAGCTAGAACAATTAGCCTCTAGATAAAAGTTATCTGATCATGGTGAATCATACAATAAAAGATGTTAGGAGCCGACTAATTCCAATTGAAATGATAAAATTAAATGATTACAGAATGTTGAATTGTTTATTAGAAGGAAAGTATATGATTCATGAAATGAAGTAAGACTTAAGTAGTATAAAAACAAACTAGAAAGAATAAGATCTAAAAGCAGAATGTTTAATTATTTATAATATAAATGTTTGTTTAACTGTTCCCACAATATGAGATAGAATAATTGTATGATTTACGATAAGGAGAGCATGCTAGTAACCAATCGACAAAGCAAGGACAGAGTTTCTACAAGTAAAGAACATCTGCAACTTAATACAATTATCGAAAAACACCAAAGTCACAATTTTCAATATAAATGTCAAGACATTTCTATAGTATGAGGCGGGAACTTGTAGAACTACGAAATTCATTGTATAAAAGATACAGATATTGATAAACAGTTATCTATGCAAGATATTGCAGATCCCCTTGACGAGATACTATCAACAACAACCTACTGAAGGTGAGAACAAACCAGATTCCATCAGAGGAGGAAATTAGGAAAAGATGCTGAAGGTGTATGGGACACATATTGAGGAAAGCACCTAACTGCGTCCCAAGGCAAACACTCACATGGAATCCTCGAGGCCAAAGGAAAAGAGAAAGACCAACTCAAACATTAGGCCTAGAATTAAAGAATGAAAAGGAAGGCGGATGACTGCGTTAGGTTGGGGAATGCTGGTCGGCAGCCTACGCCTCACTAGGGGAGACAGGCTTAAGTAATTAAGGAAGTAGGCTAGCAACGTATGTCTGTGTCTAAAGTAAAAAGAATAATAGCCACAAGAACGAATCCCTTTACTAAAACGAAGCAGTCGTTCAGTGCTTCCAAGTTTATAATGGTAGTCTAACTAATATTAGTTCGTGATATCAACTAAGAAATTAAGATGTATATTACAAAATAATTTTAAGTGGAATCTATATTTCTTGAAGAAATTTACTTATTATAAATGGTTCATTAAAAGTAATAATTAACATATGAAAAAAAAACATTTTATTAATTGAAAATAAAAATAAAATATCAATTGTTTCATTAGAGTTTATTATTTATTTGTTAACACTTCAAATTTCAATAGAATATACATCTAAAAAACTGATTATGAATTGAACTGAGTCCATTGATCATTTAATAAAAATTTATAATATCATTCAAATAGATTATTCTGTATCATATTTGCTGATCAATAAAAATAATAATAACTATTGTATTAACATAACTACATGCTTACTAAAGACTGTTCTGCCTAATAGAGCATAGTCTGCTGATTAGCATTCTCCAACCTAGTCTGTTCTGAGTTTTCCTTCCTAGTTCTATCCAGCTGTTGTGCATTCTTGTCATATCTGTCTCCACTTCTCAGCGCGTTGTGTTCTTTGGTCTTTCCCTTTTCCTTTGGCTTTGAAGGTTCCAAGTGAGGGGTTGCCTTGTGACACAGTTCGGTGCTTTACTCCTGCAGCGCTTTACCTAATTTCTTCTACAACTGGAATCTGACAGATTGTTACTGATGATCGCTGGCCAACGAATCCGAAGTATCTTGCATAGACATCTGTTTACAAACACTTGTATCTTGTGGATGATGCCTTTCGTAATTTATTAACTTACGATGAAATTCGAAATGGCTATTCAGATTCTTTACGAAGTAATTTCAAAATAACTGAAATCAATTTCACAATTTTACAGAAGGAGACGATAACATTATTACTTTGTTCATAATAAAAATTACTTGACCGTAACATTTAAATAAATGAGGTTAAAATCTTGAATTGTTAATATTTCTAAATAATTTAATGTTACAACCGGTGTGCAGAGCGATAATGACACAAACTTCCAAATATTTTCGACAAATCTATGGTCTTTAAACAGTAATCCCTGAAAGTAGTAAGATGAAACAGTATCCTAGGATTTACTGAAAAAATCTTCGTTAACATAACGGGGATTATTTTGCCTTGAAAGCTTTAAGAACATGTATAGGCTCTAGGTAGAAATGTACGCCTTAACGTTGTACATATTCAGGTCTAAATTTGATTATTCTCTGATGACCTATGAACATTTGGAATTCAGACCTCGACAGTCTTTTACTAGCAAGTTTCAAAATGTCTAAATTTCACATAACAATGGAATCCAATACGCATGTTTTGCAATATTCGGAATAGGTCAACCAGCTGTAGTTTCAACCCGATGTTAGCGTTCACACTGATACTTGAAATACTAACACCTTTTCCACTAAGCTGCTGATTTCAGAAAATTACTCACTTCTTAGATTACGTCATATCACAAACAGATGGGTTGAGGATTGAAATGTCATCATATTAGGACTCAGTGAATAATAATATCAAGGTCACTAACAGACTTTGAAATTATGAATTGTTTCCTACGGTTTGAAGTGGGTACTCGTCGCTAAAGTATCCCAAATCATTATCAGACAGTTATTCGAAACCTCCTAGTTTTAAGTGTTCGATGTCTGGTGTCAGTTTTTAATGAAACCTACCTTCGAAAAGTACAAAACGGTTGGTAAGACGAGGTAATTTAAACAAAATTGGGAATGCTGTCTAACCCTTGTAGATTGCACCAATAACCTTAATAATTTGTAAGAAAGATACATTGATTTAATTTAAACTTATCAATCTTAGGAAATTTATTTGTATAGAATGATTTACCTACTAAGAAATATATCAGTAACCAAATTTAGAACACTAAATGCGCGCAGTTTAAGATGGGAACCGAAATAATATTTATCAAGATGAATGAAAGCAGTCATATCGGATATGAAGGTAGCATGAATGACATAAAGCTAGAGAAAAACTTTTCGAATATCAAAAATCACAAAGTAAATATATCTTATGAAAAGATAGCACATTTTCTCAACCAAATTTCGTAGATAAAATAATAATTTTGGAAGCAACTTGGAAGGTGATTTGCCTAATCGAGGTCTATAAAGAATGTCATCGTTTTGTTTATAGACTGAATATCTACAAAAAATTCTGTTGATTTACTAACAATCAAAGTAGCGCCTTAGTAAATAAGGCCTTCAATCTTCAGCAAGTACATAGCAGGTTCGGTACTTGACAAGTGTTTCGTTTTAGTTCGGAATTCAGTAGTGCACACTTTTGTGTGCGATTCAGATTCAAGTATTGAGAGCGACATGTTTACTTCAGACATTTGATTTATAAATCAAATGTTCAATTTACTCCTACGAAGTAACTAACTACTTTGCAATTTCGTCATTGATATCTTACAGTCTGTTTTCGTTCAAATTGCAAGACCAAACATATGTAGACATAAAACTATTTGATAGATATTACGTGAATCCATAGTCGCATGATTATAGTGGGCGTAAGTTGGATGAGATCTAGAAGAAGCCAAAAGACGTTGTATTAATCTATGGAGTCACTGATTGTTAGTTTAAGTCATCTCGGTAAGTGCATCCGTACGAGTTAGGTTTTGTGCGACTCTTGCTGGATGTAGCTCAAAATGCACTGACTCTTTGTCTAACTTTAGAAAACGAGCTTTAAAACATATTTATCTTGATAATTTCACGTGGTAGGTATAGAGCAAGTTGACTTGATCAATATGATTGACCTACGAAGCATGATGATTGTTCGATAAAACTATACACAACAATCTCAATAAAAAAACACATTAACGGTAAAGATTACACAAAAATTTATTTTGTTTAAATCATCATTACACAAAAAAGAAAAAGACAGTGAAGTAGTAGTAATGACAGAGAAAA